>JBBMOC010000010.1:1077639-1405449 GCA_037975185.1 Centropyge bicolor
TTGAATGACAAAAACACACTGATTCGTCTGTTTGGCCATCCGTGACATTTATCCAAATGAGGAGAGAGAGAGGGAGGGAGGGAGGAAGGGAGAGATCTGCTGGGCTCATTCACAAATATATTCCAAGGGCAAGTCAATGTCTGCATATTTCAATAAGCAATGGCTGTTCCTCCTGCAGAGTTTTGGCCTCTTAATAAATTCACAAATAATGCACGAGCACACATGTCCACTCACTGTTTCCTGCATTTCAAATATATGTCCTCAAAGTAGAATAAAGTGTGATTTTCCACGACCTGACCTTGTTTATGTTAAAGTCAGGACCTCCAGGACACAGTTGACCTTCACACCTTATAAAATGCCCAGTTGTCTTTTTTCCCTGCATGCAGTGTGCTGCACATTTGGCTCTCACACAGCAGGTGCACAAGAGACTCTCCAGCTGTAGGGGTGCATGGTGAAATGCCAGCAGGCCTCTACTGCCACCTTGTGACCTTATAAGGGTGATCCTTTAGTTGGCTCATTCATACTAGTAAACATACTGTAAAGTGGATATAAGATAGTGTAATAAGAGTTCATGTTATAACATTACCTCATTGTGTTCGTGGTTACATAAATACTACATTATAATGCAGCTCACGGCATCTGTGAATCTGGCAGTTTGCAAATGCCCTTTATTAAAATCTCTTGGGTGACAGCAGATGGCACACATGCCCTGCAGAAATAAGCACTTTGTGAATCTCATTTTTAAATGCCCCACAATGAGTTTTTCTTTAACCCTTTCAAAGCAACTACCCACTACATTTCACTATATTAAAACTCATGTTTGTGCACATCTGTTCAATATGTAAATCTTGTTCAAAGGAGTTGGAGGAGTTTTGGGGTCTGAATGCTTCACTCGGTAAACAGGATATAGCTTCAGCTAAATAACTGTCAGACAGTGTGGACAAAGGGAGGAAACAACATGTTATAAAGACATAATAAGCCATTTGTTATTTGTCACATGTAGTTTCAGTTTGACTTACACATGACAAATTGTATATTTCTCAACCAATTAAAATGGGAAATATCATCTTATTTTACTGCTTATTTGATGCTGATGTTGATGATTTAATATTACATGAAGTCATTCTTTACACTTGACGAGAGATGATTCCTTGTTGGTGATGCTGACACCATGAAGCTGAAGTGAACAGTATTTTGCAGTGATGTCAATGCAGCATGTTGTGTATAAGTTGGTGCACTGATATTATTTATGTTTATTTTATGTCTCTGCAGATTGTTAACGCCTGTTTTCAGTGGCCTTAGATGTGACTCAGCTACTAACATCATCAAATTATGACGTGATGATGTAATGGCCAGCTGCTGTTTTTGGTCAAATGTGTCCACACAGCATCACATTCTGCTACAACATATGTTATAGAAACCCATGAAGAAATTAAAAACCTAAGGCATCTGTTAGCCTCTTTATTTTTCAAGCATTTTCACACTCTCCTCTGGGTCCCTGTGCAGGTCGTTGAGAGTTTGTCACCCCCTAACAAGGAATGGATAAATAAGAAAAATCTCTCATTTTTAAATATTCAGTGACATAATCTGACCACAGGATGTCGCTAGTGTCCATAGAATAGCTAGTATGAGCTGCTTTTATGATGGTGAGATTATCATTTACATTTACTAAACTAATTTAAACTACAATGTTTGTACAATATTCTCAATAAAATAAAAAAGTAGTTGTAATTGTGTTAATAATTGTGTCTTAAAAACATAATCTGAAGAGTTTAAGGTTGTTATACATTAAAAAATATGAAGTACTTTTTCAGTTCATAAATCATATTTGACTTATTATTCTTCATATTTTGATTATTTTGTTAATATATTTAAACATACAGTGACATGTAAAAGACTGTTCATTAGGTTCAAGTCTTGCCAATTGAGTTCACACTTTTATTTAAAAGAATACCAAAGTCAAAGTTTTTAAATCTTAGGCCTGTGGTGACTTTCCCGCGCTGGCACACTGGTAGCAATGCATCTAATTTGAGCTGCATTCCAACACCCAAACAACCATACTATTTAGTATGCTAGAAAAAGATTTAGTATGTCCCAACACATAGTATGACAAATGCAGTATGCCATAAATACCATGACATACTACTGCAGCCAGTCACGTCTTGCTGTATGTAATCCAGCTTTTCTGACCCACAAACCTCTGAGAGCACAGACGGATGACAGCTCATCGACAGATAAAAGAAGCCGCAGTGACAGATGACAGCGCGTTCAAGTGTAAGGCATACTTTTCCTTTTTACTTCAAATTTTCACTCTGGACCGCAAAGGATGTATGAACACAAGGGTCGAAGTTCAAGGTGTATGATGAGATGTTAGGATGATGTAGTACATCCCAGAAACAGAATGTACTTTATAAAGGTGGCTGCAGTGCTAAAAGTAGAAAGCAAAAGTATGCAATTTGGAATGCAGCCTAGGAGGATGGTGGAGCACTGACAGTGTTTGTGTAATTACTCTCGCTGAGAGAAGTCAGAGAGAAAAGTTCTGCACTGCAGGTGTAAGTGGAATATAATAAAAAAAATCTAAGATATACTTGGGCTTCTTTTCTCAAACTCTCTGAAACATCCATAGACATGAAGCTTGATATGATATTTGTAAATTTGTGCTCACTGCTTTGCTTTGGACGCAATGGTTGAACAGTGAGGGATTAAGGAAATAAACTGATCTCAAACCTGTTGGGAGTGAAATCAGATGAGCAGCAGCTCCTTCTGTCAGCAGTATGTTGGCGAGAATGGCGACCCCCTCTGTTCAGCTTGAGGATGTGGAGTCCAGGCCAGCTGCTTTTATCGCTGCTCCACATAAACAGCTGCACATCTGGGCAGGCAGAGATGCCTCGGGGGAGCAGAGGGGAGGCTGAGGACCGACTGCACGACGTGTAAATGAACGAGGCCCTGAAGGGGTCGGCAGTCGACAAGCACCCGTTGTCCTCTTGGCTGCTTTTGCAAAGCAGGCTTAAATTCCTTTTTGGACTCTGAAAGTTCCAAGTTTCTTTCTTTTTTTTTTTTGCATGCAATATTTTTTTCTTGCTCTTGTTCTTCGTTATCGGTCACTGCTTTTGATGTTTGTTTAAAGAGAGAGAATAAGAAGTACGCTTTGTGCACTGAAGCCACATAGGTGAATTTAACTTTTGCACTTTAAACAGAAACCAGAAAAGTCTCATGCATGAAACTTTACGATGAAAATAGTTCCAGCTCTTTGCAATCTGCAGAAATGCTCTATATCATGTGCAGGAAATACATTTTTGTAGAGATTTCTCCTCCCACATCACTTTGAGTGTTTCCATGTTCTCTGGGTTTTTTTCTTTTTTTTGTATGTGTTTATGTCCATTAGTGTAAGCATGTGCAGGCCCACAGGTTTATCCTGTGTAGGGACATTGGAGAGTACATTTTCATGCGTGCGTGTGTGTGTTTGTGCATGTGTGTTGCTGAGGAACATCTGATCTCTGGGCTCGCCGCACGCCACGCTCGCTTGCAGGTGGTCTGTCCACACTTGGGGGCCGAGCAGATTTAATATTTCATAGGAGCACAGCGCACCCCTGGACGCCATCATTGAGTCCACATGGCCGGCCGGAAAGCTGCTCAGTGAACACTCGGCTGAAATATGCGGCCTGCCAGCCCCCTCTCCACCATGCTGCTCGCTCACTTGCTGGGCCTCACAATTAAAAGCTAACCACAGCTACAGATGTTGGCAGCTGTCTTTAACCCATGAGATGCCACTCTGGAGTTCCAGTCCGCCACTCTAGTGTGAACAAAGTGCTAAAAGCAGCTGATAATAGTTGGGTTGCTGCTAAACTTTTGTGCAAGTACTTGAATTGGCTTAACGAAAGAAGAGGTGAAGTGTTGAAGAAAATGCAGGGACCAAAGCAGAAAGAAAGAGCTGGACAAAAAAGAGAGAACAGAGAGCTGCGAGAGCTGCCCAAAGCATTTCATTTTGAGACGTTCCAGGCCAAATACGCTTGCTAACCCCTCAGCTCCTCCAGTTTAAATGCCCCCTCCATCTTTATACACCATATAAACAGGAAACCAAAACCAAAAGTGTTTATGACCACCTTGCAAAATCCAATGTTAGGAATTCAAGTTCAGGTCAGAATTTCATCCACCATTCAGATTCCAGTGAAGCCAAACCTTGTTCTGTGTTTGCCGTCACGTATGGCGTGGAGCTGGACTCGAGCCAAAGAGAACAGAGGGAACTTCACCAGCACCATTATTCAACAAGGTCAAACCCGATTTAGATTTGAAACCAAAGCCAAAACAGGGCATCTTGAAGCTGTTAGGAAACTATTCCAGATCTTAAACAGACCAGGGGGACTGTGTACATCTCCCTAATTGCACATGTCAATTTATGTACAAGCGCTCGGTTTAGTCAAGCTCCATTACCCCCCCGCGTTCTTACTGTGATGCTGTTTCACTGTCACTGTCTCCCTCTCTTATTCTCTGGCTGTCTTACACACACACACACACACACACACACACACACACACACACACACACAGTTCAACTTCCTGGACATGAAAATTCACAAATTATAAGTGTGTATAGTCTTAAATGTCTTACACAGAAACACACTCTTCTTCACACACACAGGGAATGTTAGGCAAACCAACAACAAGTCACTGAGACAAACCATGTCAGTTCACAGCTTGACAGCTTGTTAATGTTGTGTGACTTCTCCAGGAACAAAGGATGCATTGCAGAAACTCAAGACTGCATGTAATTAATTCAATCCCGGCAATAACTCCCTCAAATATTTACTGTATTCCACTATCAGTGGTGAGGGAGACAAATGAAGAGCTTGACAAGGACCTCACACAACCATGGGAGTCTGCCGAGTGCAGAGGCTGTGGCGAGCAGAGCAGGTGAAAAGAGCTGTTACTCGCGTCTCGGCCGTCAGGGCCTATATAATGTTTTAACGCACTGACCATAACCCTTCGGGGACCTAACTACAATAATGCTGTCATCACCTGGTTTGAGAGTTGAGGCTCGATGGTGTGATACAACCGTCCGGCATCCATGGGAGACTGACCAAAGCAAACACAAAGCCGTGAAGTTTTCTCTCAGATTTTTCTTACGTATAATTTAGAAGAAGTACATTTGAACTCTTGCGATCCCAGCACACATATTACATGACAGGACAGGAGCCATTCAAAATAAAGCGTTTCGGCAGGAGGGAGACATAACACACAAGTTACAAAAATTAGCACATAGTTTTCTTATAAATTACATTTAAAAGTACTGCATTGGAAGTGGAAAAACTGAAACATTTGACGTTAAGTTTTATGGTGATACAGTTGTAATATGTTACAATTGATCTGAAGTCATGTTTCTGGCCACCTGACAAATGTAATTCACTCTATTTTCCATCATTTCCTGAGAAATATATGTTGCTCTTTAGAGAGATGTTGCACTGTCTGCTGTTTGCTGCAGGGCAGGTAGCACAGTGTGTTTATCAGGGCTTAAACAAGAAAACAAGGCTGATGAGGGCAGAGTTTGTGAAAGGGAAAACCAAAACAATGAACTAAAAGAGGCTAAAAATCTCTAGAGCTGTGGGAACTGTTGAAGGATCTCTGTGGGTTCATCTGAGTGACACTTTTCACATCACACACATCATTTAATTCAATTGTTAATACAAAAACAAACAAACAAACAAACAAACAAACAAAACTCTATTAACTTCAGAATCTCAGAGGTGGGTGTCTCAAAATCTGGGCAAAATAAAAACCACACCACAACATCCTGTTTTCACTCATCTTCCTCTGTCACTCTGTCAGGTCAGGTGATTATTGGATCATAATTTCTTGCCTTTTCTTGGTCGAGAGACAGTCACAGACTATACATTGCTCCCCGATTGATCATTGCTTGCCATCCTTCACGACATGCGTGATGTCATCAGAAAGGAGACGTTAGGCAGCAACCTACAGGAACAACGTCAACAAACAGTGCTGGTGTGTTTGATACTGGCTGTCGCGACTGACCCACGTTGCCCTACGTCTGCTGGATCGGGCTGTAATCCGCTTGATATCGTAAATCTGAGTGTATGATGTATATGTGACCTTTACTCTCACAACTTGTTGACAACATCATACAGGCTGAGGAGAAAGAGGCCGCCTCATTAAAAAACATTTTCACAATAGCCTCTCAGTCTCTGCAAGCTGTATATTTTGGGTATAAATAGTTCCATGTTTGGAAAGCAATCATCTGGCAAACACATCTACATGTAGTTGGATGATGAAAGCGAGGCAAGGCTCAGGCAAACGTGACTCCAAACTCAGAGAATTAAAAAAAAAAAAACATGCCTTCTGTAAATGTATGGATAATTAACAGCTGTAAGATTGTTGTTACTGCAAGTAGGAAATAAGCATTGTGAAACTAAATTATTTAGATTCTTTTAATCATTTGCGGTTTTCTTTCCGCTGGCAGCAGGTTGTAATGATCTGCGAGTCATTTTTCGTGACGCAGGTTTGGTGTGAAAACATGGCACTAATTGAGGCGCGATTAATCCCAGTTAGTGTGAAAGGACACTTTTCAAAGCCATAATGACTTTAAACACTAGAGGGTAGCCTATTCAAGCAGGATTAGCTGTTTTCCACTTCACAGAGATAAAATTACCCTGCCCCACCAAATATTCCAATAGTGGGGAGATAGGGCCATTAAAATACCTCTTAAAGGTCACAGAAAGCCGACTTCAAGGTTTGTTGTCTCACCAGTTCTGAGTTACACTGAGAGAGGCGGTCGGGATGTCTTATGGGCCTTGCGAAGAGGGGGGTCCTGCCATTCTACAGGTTCACAGGAAAGATGGCCAAGCATGTTTGCTCATGCCATGGGACACGATGTTTTCAGAGGAACAGCAGGAGCAGCGGAGGGGGCGGCGGGTGGAAGGAAGGAGGAGGGAGGGAGGAGAAAAAAGCTCTGGAGGAGTCTGGTGGCCACATGTCGCCGTTGCTGCTCAGCGCTTGGATATTGCAGGCTTTCGTGCTAAACATCGATGCGGAGGCTGAAAATAAACCCTGTCCAAATAGAGGTTGGGTGGTGGACTGGTGAGGACAGGCCCGAGATGAGACTTTCACCAACAAGCTCCTCTTCTTTATCCCTCCAGCTTTGGTCCCTGCGGGGGCCAAACAATGACCCTGACCTTCAGCCCCGACTCAAACTCCAACCAGCTCAGGGAATGGACAAAAAATACTGGATTAGATCAGATAATGTTATAGCCTGATATTTATGAGATCAGTTTCAAAATAGCTAAATGATGGTTGAGTCATGATAGTGGAAGTGTTTTTCCTATATAACAGCACTGAGTTAAATATTGAAACAAAGGCCATTTTTGTGGTGTATATTATTTACAATAAATCTCACAAGTGAAAAGACATCCCAGAAGTTAAAAGACTGTCCCTTGCTCTTCCAAAAATACTCAGACTCCCTCCCCTTCGGCAAAAAGGAAAAAAACACATAACCCTCCCCCTTCTCTGACCCCTCTTCTAATAATTTTTGCACGGCCCCTAAGGCTGCGTGAATTGTTATTTGCTTGTTTTGCTTCTGTTTCAAATATAAAAGATTTCCTTCATGTTTGAAACATCACGATTGATTACACTGTATTTGCATCGTTTTCCGTTCAGCAGCTCCGATCCCTCTGTTGCCATATTGGGAGCAGACATGTCTATATTAGTGTCAGAGACACCCAGAGGTATGTCACATTACCACACAGTAAAACAGGTTAAAGAGGACCTTAATTGCTTGGTTGCTGTCCTTTGAAAAGCTCTGTTTTCCTTGGAAGAAAACTTTCCAAAAGCAGACGAGCCGAGGTTGAAGCAGAAGGAGAGAGCCACATCAAACGAGGAGTGTGCATGAATCTGTCAGCAATGAAGGGCTATTACTACAGTAGCAGCACCCTGCCTTAGGGAATATGCTGTCAGCTTCCTCATTAAAAGACTGACCTGGGCAGGAGAGAGCCTCCAGTCAGCTCACATTTTCAGCTGGATTCTTTTGCACTTTTTATGCTTGTTTTCCCAAAATCTAGTGAATGTAATGACGAGAGCTTTTTTTCTATTTTTCGATTTTTGATATCAAGCATATGTGTGTCTATGTGTGTGTGTGTGGCAGAGGGAGAGGGGCCAAGGGTGAGGTAAACAGCGCATGTGTGTTTGCATCCTGCCTGTGAAATTAGAAACACAAACACATCAGATCTTAAACAAGCTCACCACATCCAACTTCTGCGAGCAATTAGAAAAGCATCGACACCATTACGCACCGACTCTGACATGCCATGCCGAACACGCTTCACCTTTCGCAATGAGTAAACACACACATTGGCGATAAAGCTAATGGGGCTCGAGCCACGTGAGGAGAGAGAAAGAGAGAGAGACAGTGATCCATCTCCGTCGTGGGTAGCCATCGCCAGCATCCGGCCGAGGGACAGACGAACCACGGCGGAGGTTGTGCAGTAGTTAGTGAACCTGTCTGTCTCCTGTCAGACTGCTGTCACACACACATTGAGCCAAGCATCAATACACACCGGCTTTTCCCCCCAGCCGATTTCAATGCCTATATGCACTGAACGCACATGTTTTGATTGCTGACGGCCATGTCAGGAGTCAAGTAGAGCCTCTTAAAATGTGGCCTAGGGGCAAGGGTCATCCGCTAATGAGTAAAAGCTTTTTTTTCCCCTTTGTTGGCAGGGAGGGAGTAAGGAAATGTGCTCACTAGGTGGTAGGGAGGTGAGGAGGGGGAGGGAGGGGAGGAGAGAATGTGTGAAGGGATGGGTAGTGGCAGGGGAGAGGAAGGGTGAAAGGGCCGAGCGGCTGGAGGGAGGGGGTGTCAGGAAGTAGAGCGAGAGGGGAGGCAAGAGGTGAGGTCTCAGGTGAGAGGGGGTGATAATGATAAACTGTGTTTTTCTGTCGTGTCTCACAGAGAAATAGAGAGATGGGGGGAAAATGAAAAAGGCAGGATTGAGACTTCTGTGGCGAATAAACTGCTTAAAGTAACTTTGTAATGAAGGAAACAACTTTTTCTAGTGTTAAAGTGTTTTTTAAATCAAATATTTTCATTTACCAGCTGATGAAGAGTGAGTATTTTGGTTTGAATCTTGAAGTTTGAATACATGTTACAAACAATTTGAACAATTTCTTGGAGGCAAATTTATGATTTTGAACTCACTGGATTTTGATGAATAGGTCCTTTTGCAAAACAAAGCCGAATGATGCACTTGATTTTTGGATTCTGTCATCTCTGACTACCAGGGCTCATTACTTTTGGGATTTAATTTTTTTACAAATATGTGAATATCTAGGTATGTCAGAGAACACCTGCATTGTGAGAAAAAGGTGCAATGAAAAATTTTTAGAAAGCAGAAATATGTAGACAATGTTTATGGAAAATCTATTGCACAGACACCACAAGTTAATAATTTCAAAAGACTTGTTTTTCCCTGTCAGTATTACAGTTTCATATTCTTTCATATAGGGACTTTTTGGTGCCCAAGAAAATTGTTTTTCTTGTTTGATGTGAAAGTGAAAGCAAAGATAAAATCTGTTATTTCAAATGTATGTGCATCTGAAGCATCTATCTGAAGCTTTTCCCTTTATTTTAACTCTATTTGTTCTCAGACACTTTGTCCAAATGTGCCTCTTTACTTCCAATCCAATAGACATTTGCCCAATACTCTACCATCTCATGTCGTCTATAACACTGTTTGCACATGCATCATATTGATCTTCCCTCGCTGCATCACTGTGGGTGTTGTCGAGGCTTGTCGGAGGCCAGACCCTGACACACTGAGACTGTTTCCCGAGAAGCTCCTTATGCCCCATTGGCTTCCTCTGTGTCCTGGTGAGCAGCACATATATGAGGATGTGCAGATGAGACAGCGGCTCAGAGAAGAAAGCCGGCCCTTGTGCTCAGAGAGTTAACCTTAAGTGCTGCGGTACCTTCTAGCCCAAAGAGACGCTCTTTGTTCCCTCCGCTCATCTGATCTGGCCTTTACCTCTGCAGCCAAGAGGTGTGTGTGTGTGTGTTTGTGTTAGCAGTGGCGGGCTGTTTGAAGCCCCTCTGATGGTTCTTTTGGTGCTCTCCAGGAAACGTTTGTCTGTGCATTGGATGAGCTCCTCCAGATGTTCCCATAATTCCTGTGGATGTGGACGTGCGCGCCTGACCGTGTGAGCATATCTGAATGTGCGAGTGTATGTGCGTGCGTGTCTATGTGTTTAGATAGAAAGAGGAGGGAGGGGGGCCATGTTCCAATTAGAGATGGGTAAACTGTTGATGTAAAAGAAACTAAAGCTAACATTTACAGGCCGTGACTCTGCGATGTCTCCCATTGTGACTTCAGTCTGCACTGTGGCATCGGGCCTAAAGCAGCGTTCAGACGAGAGACGGGCCTGAAGGATTGTTTTTAAATTCCACGTTATAGTTTCCAAAGTGCACTCCAGTGCTCTAAACACATTTTAATGTACAATCACTGTAGAAAACACTTTGGAGTAGTATTTTTTCTGTCTGACCTTTAAATGCCCTGCTGAAGTGTTGATGAGCAAGAGCAAGATCATAGCTGACCTGGGACTCTGGCTTCCCTATGGAGAGGGCAGCAAGCTAATATATGATTTGCCTTTGTGAAAACATAGACTGTAAAAGTACAGCAAAACAGCCATAAAATCGCTCACAGCTTAATGGCCAATAAGAGACAAACCTGCATGCACATAAACTGCCCCAGTGGCAGGAGGGTTCATCTCCAGTGAGACAGAGCAACAGTGTGGACTTAAAAATGGTTAAAAGACTCTATTATAGGTTACATATGTAGAATAAAAATCCATTGACATGAAAGTATACAGTGACATTGATGGTTTATTTTTGACCTTGGAAAACAGGAATTGACAAAACACTCTCAACTCAAGGCCCGCTTGCTTGATTGTTTTGGAGCTTTCAGCTGTATCACATGGTCTTCATCGACATGACTTCTCTTGTCAATCTAACTCTCATTCGTTCTTGACCTTGGAAAAAATAATTCAATAAAACAATAATTCATTCTGCACCACTGAATACTGCAATCATTCCATTACAACTGAGCAAACTCCATCTGTCGATTAAGAGAAAGTTCCAGTCAAAAGAAAGTAAGTGGATCTTAAGTGGAGACTGCTTCTGTCTGATTGCATTGTCTGTTAATAACTGTAATGTTCATCTCTGGATTTTCCTTCCAACACAGTCTGTTTCGATTTTTCATTTATCTAGCAGTCTATTTAGTACGTTCCTCTCCAGAACTTGTGGCACCGTTCAGCCAGTAAGTCTACTTTTATAATGCCTCTATGTTCAGTTATTGTTGACACTGTCAATAAGGAATTAATTCAGTTGCATGTTTTAGCATTGAGGTAATATTGCTACTTCTGTTGTACTGTACTGCATTATATTCAGTGGCATTTCTAATATCTATGTAAATTGCAGTAATAAAAAAGTAAATAATGATGTACAGTATATAATGTAGTTCAGTAAAAACACACCTTCAAAGCAAACTTTAAATTGAATCTACAGATTTCTGACAATGTCACAAAAAGGACATATGTGGTTTCTCACACACATAAACTGCCAGGCTGCAGCTGAGTGATTAAAGGGTTGGTGCACTAAAATTACATGAAGCATCCATTGTCGGGCTTGATGCCCATTTCAGTTCCGACGGCCTACATCTGTCAGCTCAGGCTATAATCGGGCCAGATATCGTGCATATTGTGGGCCCAGTGCAGTCTGACCTTGGCCACAGCAGAGTTCTGCCACAGGACCTCAGTGCAATGCAGGTTTCATCCCATTTTAAAATAGAAAAATTACATTCAAATTTTTTTCCCCCAATTGTTCCAAAATGAATATTCCCTTTACTCTACATGAGCCACTGACTCACTGTGACTCAGTAGTTTTCATTGGAATTACTGTCGAGTGAAGAGATTGTCCCTGAATAAGTTTCTTTGTGATTTGGGCCAAGTGACCCTTTAGGAAAAACACAGTCAGACAAATCTTCAGAACAACAACACTCTTTTCTGGGAATAACTGGGAATAACTGTGGGTCTGCGTGTTTTTTCTTTTTACCTTTGTATCTTTATAGCTTCACAAGATGTGACTGTAAATACCTGTGGATAAGAAAAAGAGAGATATGAAGGGGCTTTCCTTAAGACTCAGTGGAGGACGGACACAATGACTGATTCAAAAGCACAGGAAATGTCATAATGAAAATACCTGCATGAGATCATCAAAAGCACAGAACAATAACATGAGTGGAGGGGGCTCACTGTATATTTCAGTGTGTGTGTGTGTGTGTGTGTGTGTGTGGATGTCCGTATGTGTGTGTGTGTGTGTGTTGCCATTGCCAATACATAGTTGTGCATCATCCCTAAATCCTAAATTGAATCAAGTAAACACATTCAAAGACTTTTTAAATCTATATATGCTAAAGAAACCTGATGAGACCACGCAGAGTGAGTTGTTGCATGAAGGAATATAAGCTTGTTGTAAAAGCACAACAAACAAGTTTGTTGTTTCTTTGTGCAAATGTCAGAATTATACAAATAATCCACTGTTGAGGAATTAAAGAGATTTCTTTAGATTTATTTGTTTTACTTTCATTTGTCGTCAGATTTCGTCTTTAAATATTTTGGATACAAGAACATCCAGCTAAGATTAAGGATCCTTCCTTTAATCCTATATTGATATTTTCCTTGTTTTTTTCATGTTCACATGTAAAATCTCCTTTAGAAATCCATTTTGCTTCTCTTAGAAATACAGCTCTATAGGTATCTCTTAATCCTTTAGTCCAATTAAGAAAGCCATGTTCCCTGTTACGCAACATTGAGGAGATCACTTTACTGGAGAGAACTGACAAGTTTCTTAAATGCAAGAAGTCAAACTAATACAAACTGACATATTATGGGCCCAATGCAGAATGGCCAAGAACGAGAAAGAAAGAATGTTAAGAGTGACTAGTGTAAAGTGCAATAAAGAAGAAACAGGTAAATCTAAATCAGGCTGCTGAGAATATAAAAATTCACAGAAATTAATCATTGCCATATTTCCACTATATCTGTTAGATATATGCACACTTTTCCCAAGTCTGAATTAATTTATGCATTAAAATCTGCCCAATACTCTCTCTGTGTGTGAGTGTTTGTTTCCCATCCATCAGTTCTCAAAACATTCCAACTTTCCTCCACTTCTGAAGAGCCACACTTGAGCTGTGACCTCATTTGGACGGCGAGCACCTGTGAAGTGCAAACAATTATCCCATTAGTGCTAAGAGGGGGCCGCTCCTGCTCACCTAGAGGAGCCCTTATCCCCGCCCATGCCTCCTGCACTGCTGCATCGCCCCCCGACAAACCCCTCCATCCTCCAGACAGCTTTGGTTTCTCCCAGCTCCCACATCTGAAGCTGGGGAGTATCTTGGAGGTGTGGTAGCACTCTGAAGGGGAGGAGGTGGGGGAGTCACGGGGATCAATGGCGTTCTCCTGGTTGACAAAGCTCAGACAAAAAGGGCCTTCTCTGGCTGAGACAGACGGGCCAGCCCACACACACCTGGATGGCCAGGGGAATCATAAGAGGGCTCGCAGGGCTTCAAAGCCACCCTGCCACCTGGGCTCATCGGAATAAGGAGGGGTGTGCGTTTGTGTGTGTGTGTGTGTGTGTGTGTGTGTGAGGACATACACACCAAAGGGGTTTAAATGTTAAGTCTCAGCGACTGAAGTCCTACTTATCTCAAAGTGATGGATACACACAGATACCGACACAAGCTGCTATACATCCACATGTACAGACCAAACAAACACTTAGCCACCCACCAACACACACACACACACACACACACACATCCACCCGTGCACGCGCAGATACAAACACACAGCTCGATGGCGAGGCTGGGAACCTGGGTGCAGGGCTGCTGTAGGAGCTGTTTGAAGCCAGCTGTCACAACCTGACAGCCTGTTGTTTTAGAGGCCTTTGGTATGGCCGAGGGGCTGAGGGGAGAAAAACAACACCAGGAATGTGTACAAGTCAGGACCCAACAGTAAATCCTTCGTCCGTTTCCTTTCTCCCGATGCAGACGGAGGGGAGCAGGGTCGTCCAAGGGAGAGAGGAGAGGGACGTGGGAGCGCCTCGAGTCTCCCAGACGTGCCACTGAAGTGATATGCATCTCCTTCGCATTCTCCGCTTTTTCTCACACCTTTTCAGTCCTTTTTTTTTTTTTTTATCGTCTCCTGTTTTTCGCATCCTCTCAGCCTGACTCTCTGTTCTCCCTCCATCTCTCGCTCTCTCTCTGCCCTATGCTTCACATATGTGCTTAATTGTAATTGTTTTATCATGCGGCTGTTTATCCTGTGGCTGTGTTCATTAAGAGCAGACGCAACACACAAACAACCTCAGAGAGAGGGAGAGAGAGAGAATGGAAGGAAGAAAAAAGGGTGGGGAATTCACAGACGCACAAATGCATTCGACGCGCACATATTCTCTGAGTGATGGATGCAATCCCGCCCACGAAAACTGCACTAATCCGGCTAACGTAATGCAAACATGAACACAAAAACATACAGTAACGTCCAAGTGCCTCCGTGATGAGCACATGCTGGACGCCCACAGATGTGGACACGGGAGCTGCCTCTTTCTCTTATGGGAAAATAGATCATGCTGCAACAGTATGCAAATAGGATAATAACATGCATGGTCACAAAACACAAGAGCATGCAGACACAACAGACACCGAGGAGAAGGCGACAAAAGTGTCACGTCTCAGAAAAGCATCCTGGGAAACTGGTTGTGATGTTGCATTGATCGCTTACCTCAAGTTTCCCTAAAATTAGAGTCTGAATAGCAAAATTTTGTGAAAAAGACAGACACATTTTGGAGGAAACATGAAACCCTCCTTCCCTTTTCTGCATCATTGCTTCCATCTCTGAACAAACACCTTGTGATGTATCCTCGGTCTCACTGTATATCCTGCTTTGATTTCAGTCGACAGACCTCACATCCTGAATCGGATCTTTTCTCACTCGCTGTTGTTGTTCCGCTCGGAGTTATTTCCACTACATTACTGTAACCTCTTTAATCTTTTGGTGTATGGTGTAAATAAATGAACGAAACAAAGCCACAGTGAGTACACACAAAGTTTCGCATGACACCAGGTTTTCTCATCTCGGTCAAGTTGAAGTGCGGCCTCCTGAAAGGGACTCTCCACCAATTATACACATGATATACAGTTTACTAGTCATACACAGAACTACTCATTGAAAAAAGGTGTATAATATCTTATGTGGCCATGAACGGGGCTTTCCAAGGTCTGAAAAATAACCATAATATGTCCGCTTGAGCTTTAGATTTCGATTTTTTTTAACAGAAAGCCAGGGTTGCAAGCTGCGGGTGTAGGGTTTGAAAGAAACAATGGTGTGCTAGAAATGAGCTAGTTTGCACGATGTGTTGTCCGACAACATGAGAAGACAAGTGCAGTCATACCTGTTCCCAACAAACACCCAGGTAAAAAGCTTAAAAGTCGTGAATGGAGTATGAAGTGCAGTAATAGTTTAATTACAGGGACAACATGCGTGTAAATAATGCATAAAAAGAACTTGAAAGAGATGTTCAAACATGGACAGTCACTGTGTGTGAACAAAATTTTTTAGAAAGTTATAGAAATTGTTGGACACCCCCTAATTGTCATTTGATAAATGTGGATGGAGAGGTTGGTTTTAGAAAGTATTTGACCACCCACAAACACATGAATTGGAAACCAATGACGCCTTTAGAAGGCAGGTAAAAAATTCTCCAGATGCATAATGAGAAAAGTAGGATCTGAGCTTAACCAATACTAGGATCTAAAAGTCAGGATATTTTGACCATTTTGACCATTTGAATCACTTATGTCTCTTCCCAAACTTGTGACTATAAAAGTGCAAAACTAGGTGGAGTGTCGCTTTAATTCTCCTCCCATTACTTAAAATATCTCCAGCACAAGTTGCACACAGTGGAGAAAAAACCTACTTTAACAACCAGCTTTGGGAAACATGCTCCAGGTCTTGTTCAGTGTTAACTTGGGATAACATGATGTCATTCTGGATGTCATTAATAATGTGACAAAATTTGCTGCCTCTAATCTTTGTTTGCTGTCTAATAATGCTGGTAAGATTATGTACATGTGTGTATTAGTTTTACCAGCATTAAATCATAATAACAGTATTGAAGTAATGACCAGGTTGTTACAGAAGTAAATTCATTCACTACGCAATACTATTAATTATTGTTTTGCGTCTGTGTGTGTGTTCTAAGAGGAGGTGTCTTTTCACACACACACACACACACACACACACACACACACACACTGAGAAGGGGTACACTAAAGCCATGACCCTGGTGGTCCGGTCTGCTATACATCATCGTCCTCTACACTCCTCCAACTCCTCTCTGTGCTTTGAACTGAACATGGTTCACTGAACAAGCTGCTGCCTCCCTATTGGGATACATAGAGAAACCCAGAAAATCACCACAAAAAAAACTGTGTGGTGAAACTTTATAGGGCTCTCAAAGGAAAGCCCAACAGATGTTTGAAAACGCTTTTACGCCATTGTCCGGGCAGGTCTCTTTGGTGTGTATCTCAACGCGAGGCCTTACAGTCAAATATCGTGTTACTAAAACAGCCTCGGGTTCGGCTTCCTAAAATTATCGTGGTTGTGACTTGTTCAATAAAAAGGAGCAGATAAGATTCTGGTTTAGCCTCATGAAGCGTTAAATCTCACTTTGTAGCTGTGTCTGCTCCAAGTCTCTCAATGACTTATTAAGTGCCTTGGTAATTACATCATGGCCATGAGAGAAAGGGGAGTGGAGGCGGGGTGGAAGGTCTGAGAGTAATATTGCTGTTTACACAATTAGAGTGATACATCTTGGTTATGTGTGTATACTGTGGTGTGTGTGTGTGTGGTCGGTGAACATTTGTTTCCTCCCTACCCTACATGTAAATACAGTGTAAGTGAGTGTTCTGACAATCAAGCACCTGAGCCAACATTACTCCCTTTTCTCCTCCTGCACTGACTGGACAGAATGAGACATTAAGACAAAGACAAAGGGAGTGAGAGAAAGAGGGGGAAAAAAAGAAAGCCAAAACAGGAACAGAGGAAGTGAAGACAGTAGTCCATTTACTTATAAAATGACTAAAAGGGAGGAGAAAATCTTCCAAAGGAAAGAGCTCTTTCAAATTCCCCTTGGTAGATGACGTAGAATATGTTTATGTTCTTCCTTATTTTTACTGTAATATACAACATTACTTTATTTTTCTTCACCTCTATATTTCTCATGCTGTTTATCTATTGTCAGGCACTAGTAGTTTGATTCAATGTAAGACATATGACTACCTTTTAAAATGATTTCATGTTACCCATTATGAGGGCAAATCATGAGAAAGAACCTGAGAATTGATTCTATTAAGTCCTTATATTGATCCTAAACTTGCAAATGTTGTTTTGAGATCTTCCTCTGCAGATGGGGTTTGTGCAGCTGTAATGGAAAAGAACATGTTCAAACTTTGAAGGACCTTGATCTTGGCAAAACAATCTGACCACAAGGTCCATTAGTAACTGTTCTGGATCTTTCAGTCATGTCACTGTAAAGGCTCAGTTAAAAACAGATTTGAACCCAGAAGCACGACTGTGGGACGGAGACAGTGAAATAAGAACTTCAAGCTTACTCAATGCTGAAAAGGTTGAATGAAAGTGGGTTAGTATATATGGAGCAGGGCTGATTGGGAAATGGGAACAGGTGTGCATGTGGGCGGGGGGAGGTCAGGTGATTGGGATTGGTAGGGACACAGAGGCAGGTGGGAACAGCAGGATCTGAAATGACAGGAGAGTTGGAATGTTGCAGTGGAAAAAAGCAGATGAGTAAAATATAAGATTATTATAATAATTGCATTGCATTAGGTCTATCAGTGCAGTAGAGCAATGAGTAACATAAAGACATGCATTTCAATGTTGTTGGATTTATCAGATCGCACCTGTCTGGGTAACAGTGGTTCAACCTTCAACGCTTAAATAATATCCAGTTAAACAAACCAGATTCAAACTGATGGCACTGCCTCTGCACAGTGTTTGTTTTAAACTCTGGCATAGCAAAGTTTCCTTTGTGCTTAGCAACGTTATAACTACATGCACTACATCTATTAGTGTTGCCTCATTAGTCAGGGTAGAGTTAAATAAAAAAGGATGGTGTGACATGATGCATTAATCCATTTTAAAGCTTCTCTCTGTTCCCTCAGTCTTTAGCACTGTTAAGATAGTTTCCCTAACAATGCAAAATCTGCAAGTCACCAATGTTTAACTTGATGCAAAAGCACCATGCAAATGTATTTCCCCTGTGAGAGAGTCCACTGACCATTATAATAAACAGATTTTCTCTGACATATTGATGTCATAAATGCTTGGGTAACTGAGCGCTTCGGCAAAAGAGCAAAGCCGGGATCCCACAGAAACCTCACATCATGTAAAAGTTTGAGTAATGAATATTTGTAATTAAATGTAATTCCAAGCCTCCCTTCAGAACGCCAGTGACCTTTCCACAAACTGACCTACATACAGAACGTATTTATTTACAAAGAGTAGGTAGCCAACTATTTCACAGCCACATTCTTAGCCATGATGTCAATCCCTCCGCAGGGACATCGATAATAAACATGTACCACTAGGACGCTGCATCCTCTCCTGACAGCTGCTCTTGGTTGTTTATGTGCGGGCCTGGATGTAAATGCTAACATGGGGGTCTCCAAGTTTCCAGTCCCATATCAGGGCCTGACCCTAAATCTGAACCCCCTTCCCAGACTGCCACACCGGGCTCGGCCCTGAGGGACCACTCCTGGCCACAGGGGCCTGCCCCCTGGCCCGAGGTCTGCCCCCCCTATTCGCAGGCCCCTGTGTTGCCTTGTGCAGCCGCAGTCCTCGGGGAGCCATGTTAAGCAACCCCCCCTCCGTCTGTGGCTCTCTCACCACCAGGAAACAGGGGCCTTCTCCTGCACCTCTCGGCTGCAGCATTTGACAGCTAATATTTTTCTGCCGAATCCGCGTCTGTAATCCGCACTTCCACGTAGGGATCCCGTTACGACCTGTCTTGAGTAGGCCAGCTGTTCAAACAGGGTGATTAATTAAAGGAATTCTGTTTGTAAAACAATCCCTAACCTCTCTCTCTCTCCTGCCATCTCATACTCTCTCTTCCTCCATCCTCCACTCTCTCTCTCTCTCTCTGTGTCTTCATCATCACTCATTCTCACTCTCTCCCTCTCTCTCTGGTTCTCTCCCTTCTGACTCCCGGTCCAGTTCCAACCGAGCTTGGCGAGTGGTTAGTCCTTATTAAGACCACAGATCGCAGGGTTTGCGGTCTCCCTGCATTAAGTCTGATTCTCCCTGAGGTACAGCACATTAGCAAGACAAACATCTCAAATAAAGCGAGTTGAGCTAGTGTGTGTATGTGTGTGTGTGTGTGTGTGTGTGTATGGCCGTGGTAGTACGGGGAGGATGCCGGAGCTCACAGGGAGGCGCGGGATGGGAGGTTTGCAGGGAGACATTTTTTATTGCTCCGTGCTTTGTAGCAGGTGAGGTCTCTTGTTGCCAATTTCGGAGCTGGACACTCACTCTCTTTCCTCCCCTCCTCTCCATCTCTCAGTCTTACTGCTTTCCGTGAGTAGCGCAGGTGCTTGCTATTCATCACGGCCGAGACAGATGCCTCAACTCCCATCAGGCCGCAGCGCATGGCGACCTCGCTCGTTCACACCGTCCAGCGGCGTCGGGGCGAAGGGTCACATGGGCTACGAGCAGCACCGAGGCGGCCCGCTTGCACACACGCACTTTTTTGTATGTGCACACACACACACACACGCTCTCTCGCACAGCTGTCTCTTCACAGGGTCCCCGGAGCTCAGAAAGCCCTGACTAAAGTGCTTAGAGAAACTCGAGAAGTTGGAGTGCTCACAGGACGTGTACCACTCTGGTGAAAACACAGCACAGGCTCCGTCCAAGATGTAAACAGCTTGGGCCGCACCTAGTACACATGAGACACGTATGGACCCAGTGCTCTCAACTGTAGTCCGTCCACAAATGCGCACAGATGTTTCATCACAAGACACAAAAGAGGCCGTAAAACCAGTTGGACCAAAACCCATAGCACACACGACCTTACACATGCCTCGCAATCGGTTCTCTCCCTAAAAAGCCAACAGGGAGTTTTTGAAACTATTTCTATTAGGAGTCTGGGTTTTGTCTGTCTAACAACATCTGTTGTGAGAAAGGAGTTGGTGAAAGAATTAAGGCAAGGCCTCGGATAAGAGGCCTCGCTACCAGCGTTACTGAGCGATTCGTACGAGCGCCGACTCCGCCACCTCAGCTCTCACACACATCACCTGGGCTGAGGGCGCACATCCTGCACCTGACCACCTTTACCCCAGTGTCAGTAGGGAAGGTTGTGCCAAGTGCCTGCTTTAAATTCCTGTATCTGGCCTGGGGTTTACAGAAAGGCTTGTTACAAAGGATCAATCATGGGAAAAATATGACTTACAATGAGGACTGGGGAAGTCATATGCTTAGGGATTTTGCTGATTTGTAAAACTGGATAACTGACTTGATCTTTCTATTCTTGTCAGTGAAATCCACTGTTATTTCCTTCATCTGAGCTAAGCCAGCACAGAGAGGGATATGCGGCCCGATGCTAAGCCGACAGAGTTTAATACGAGGAGGTGAAACTTAAAAGTGGAATTACATCGCTGCTGTGTGGCTTATAGCAGCCCGGGCTCTTCCACAACTCTGGATTCCAAACCTCTGAGATTCCAGGGAGGTATTAGGTGACTCTAACCGGAAATCCCCTCTCTGTGACCGCTGGCGTTTGTTTTCCTTAGCTGAGCTCCGAGATGGGTGGCATTGTGGGCCTGGGCCTCACTCATTCTGTCTCTCCCACTTCCAGATGCCCAGGAGGGAATCGTTAGAGCTGCCTTCATGCCCGGCTGGCATCGTGTGGATCGGGTCCAGCTTCTAACATGCTGGGCTGCCTGGTTACAGTTTACATTCCTCCCTCGCTCCCTCCCTTCCTCCATCCCTCCCTCTCCCTTTTCCATCTGGCCCTGCGGCCAAGGCTGTACCACCAAAAAGGAGGCTCACCATTCTCTGTGGCTGAGAGGCTGAAAGACCTTTCTGCGTAATTACAAACAGACACATATTCACGATTTTGGCAAATTGGTGATCTCACACCTTTGCTCCGCTGGCTGCCTGACTGTTCCTCAGGAGTGAGCCAAGGGGCAGGCACCGTCAAGAGGCGTATGTGAGTGAGAGTTTGGGCTGGGTTCCTGGCGGGACGGGGGTAAGTTGGAGGGGACAAAATCCTGTTTCAATCAAGGCAAAGGACAAACAGTGTGTGGTGGTAATAGTCACTTGTTTTCCATTTTAAAACAGCCCTGTTTTGACAGAGAACAAGATATATGGAGAAGGAAATGGGCCAGCGCGGAGGAAGCACAAGTGAAAAGTGTGCAACAAATATGAGTAGAAGAAAGAATTAGAGGACATGAGAAGAAAAGGGAAAACAAGAAAGGAGAGGGAAGGAGCTGGTCGAGGAAAAAAAAAGAGAGAGAGAGGGGAAAAACATCTTGAGCTGGAAGCGTTCCTTTATCCTGGCCAATCTCGGCTGCACCTGTGATGACAACCCCTTGTGTGCAGTGCAGTGATTGTGTAACCTGGAATGAAAGGAGGGGGAGGCTGCGGATGGTGTAAGGGGCTACAAAGGGGGGAGAAAATGACATAAAGCGTTCCCCCACTTGTAAATCCATGACAAGACCCAGACAGTCACCCTGAAACCCCCACCCAGTGTCCCCCTGCAGGGCATAGATGGGAGAACGAAGGGAGGGTGCCGGGGCACAAATCCAACACACTCCCTCCCTACTCCTGTTACCCATATTGCCCCCTTTCAGCCCCTCTCTTACCCTTAACACACACACACACACACACACATTCTGTGGGGCAGTGCGTTTCTTCCATTCCGCACAAGCTGTTGTTTTAAATCATAATAGTAACCAGACTGTAATCACATTATTGCACACATGGTGATTTTGACAAGTGGTGGGAGTCATGTGCTGAGGCTTTGGCAGGGTTAGCACACCATTCTCCCAGCTGTGAGCTCAGCCCCAGCCCACCCCCACCACCCCCCACCCACCTCTACACACATGCACACACACACACACACACACACATTAACACACTCTACCTCCATCACTCTCTACCCCCCTCCCAGGCAATATGTTGCTCTGCTCCGTTCCACTGTAACCTGCATGCATTAGTGGAGCCTAATCTAAATCAGATTTCTGTAAATTGCAGTTACACATGTGCCTTGAGACTCAGGCTTGAGAAAAAAAAGACAGCATTGGCTGTTTTGTTCAAACGTTATGTTTGCGTTTTTCCTGACGAGCGCCCTCTTGTGGATGCGCAAATAAAGTTTTCCTGAAGGCAAAACATATTATCAGTCACTACAGTTGTTCTCACTTTCCCATAAAGTCGTAGCTAATCTTGGCTTGTTTGCAACTGTATGATCATCTCATGTTTGTTAACAGCATCAATAGAAGTGGACGTTGGACAGAAGTGGTCAGATACTGTCGATATATAGGAATCTGGAGAGCAAATCTGATAGAATCGAGGTTTGTTGACGCCGTGACCCCGGACATAAAGTCGCTGTCGGTGTGTGGGCTCACATAAAAGCCGTGGTGTTTTGACATGTGTCATACGCCAGCCGTGTGTGTTATGTTTATGATATAATGTGTTGGACCTGGACAGCGATGATTTGTGTCCTTTCTCTTTCCGGCAGGCAGTTTTGGTTTCTTTTAATCATGACCGCAATATTTCCCTAAACTCAACCAAGTAGTTCTAGTTGCCTAAAGCTAATCAAACCCTAATCATTGTAGTGGCAGATGAGAAAATGCTCCCATGAAATGTTTTTGTACCAGTCACGAAAAGTGTTTTGGGAGGACATGCATATTCATCCCCGCTGATAGGGGCGCCAGATCAGAAAATACTCATTTGCATTGCTTTGGAAATCGATGACAAACAACCTATTAAGTAATTTGGGTATGATGGCTTGTTTCGTGCTTTCTGTGGATGGCCTGTTTCACAGTAAACATACATACACAAGTGTCACTGCCTCACAAGACGTTGGCTGTTATAACGTTGGCTGATTAAGACATCATTGCATCAGACAGCAACTCAGTGTTGATGCATCCAAGTGTGCATCTGTTTGTGCCCACACATGTGGCGGCATGAGTGACTGTCGTGACTCCGATGGCGGGGGCATCCTTGGAGCGTCGCGGCCGGGCATCAGGCAGGGCAAAACAACCCCGTAGCCCCGGCCCACGCCTCGGGATAACGTGAGAGAGACGAGGGGTCGAACCCGGGTCTGTCCCATCTTTTCTTTCATTTCTTCGGAGGTGTGGCCGCGCTCTCCACCGCACCGCTAACAAGATCAGGCTGCGGGGTGGGCCTCATCCAGCTGGCTCTTTGTGTATGTGTGTGTGTGTTTGGAACAGACTTGGTTATTGAAAATAGTTGTAAGAGAAACTAGACTGAACCCAGCATCGTGTGTGAGAGAGCGGGGAAGAGAGAAACTAGCTAAATAATAGCTTACCCAATCTTTCCACAGTTTTAATACCAATCAGGCAGTGGGCAAACTGTTCAAAGTCAGAGAGGAAGAATGACGAAGGGTAAATTGATGATATCCACCACAATTTCTCTAAAACATTTATTTAACAAGGAGGATGAATTTAATCATTTATACTAACAAGGACATGCTATTTCCCTTCATCCCTCCTCAGTGTGTACTTCCTGAAACAACCAAGTGTTTTGAACATGAAGACATTTGAAATGATGGATAGTCGAGACTGACAGACAGACAGACAGATAGACAAGGAGTCAGAACAAACAAATGTATGAGAGCATAAACACAGACTTTGCTTTTGCTGTTGAGATGTACAACAGAGCTTTGCCGTCCCTGACTTTTATTCTCAGTGCCATTGTGGTCTCTGATTTATAGCGGAAGAAAAAGATGAGAGAGAACATTTCTCTCTAAACAAATAAAGCAGATGTACTTTATAAACCCGCTGCACTAAAAAACATACCGTCCTCGCAGTTGTTAAAGGCTTTTTGCTTAACATGTCAAAAACATTTTGCGCAACTCCAAATCCTTAAATGCTCAGAACCCATTTTTTAAAGTTCGCAGGTTGCCTCCTTTTTTGCTCTCATGAACGGTGGTCCAAACAGGAGATAATGCTCAGAGCCGAGGAATCCCTGGAATGGTTTTGTTTAACTTTGCCTCCAGGGAGAAATATATTGTGACGATCCTTGGAAACATGATGCCCATATTCGCCTCCTATCTGACAAGAGCCAAAGTGGAACAATCACTCCATCAAAGTTTAAGAACCGAAACGAGATAGTGATGGTTTGTAGCAGAGTCAAGGGACCAGAGACTCTGAGGCTGTAGTTGTTAACATTTTGAACCCTCACAGGCTGTTATCAGGTTCCCAACATGCTGGCACTGAGGTGTCAGGATAACTTTAATGGAACATCTGCACATATCACATTTATCCAAGCGCAACATCAATGCACTGAGTGATATATGTGCATGTGCAGGAGTGCTTTGCACAAAATGAGTGTGTATTTGTGAGGATGGCATTCTCATTAGAAAAGGGGTTATGTGTGCTACAATCACATAATAATTCACCTGATTCCTTTTAAAAAATACTACCCTCTGCCTCAGAAATGAAAATAAAAACAATGGCTTTGGACGGCGATGAAAACATGTGTTTCATTGGTTTTGTATTTGCCTGTTTTGTATTTGCGGCTGTATTTATTTCAGATGAAGGAGAGCCAAGGAGAGAGCCAAGGAGAGTGTGCCAGGCCCCAGTTAGTATGCAGGCTATAATTTCTTCTTCCTTTGAAGTCTATGTATGTGTGTGTGTCCATTGTGGTGTTGGGGTATGTAGCGTGGCTGTTCTAAAATATACTTGTCTTACGTTAAAGTAAGTGCATTCTGCAAAGATACGCTTAGGATTACTTGTGTCTAGCAAACTGTCTTCGCTTTACCAACTTAAAGATTTTAGCGAAATGTTGGGAAACTACAGTTTGATGGGGTAACAGTGCATATATATATATATATATATATATATGCAATGAAACCCTATACAAAAGTAGACTTTGACCTCAAAAGTTACCATTTTAACATCAGCGTGGTTTTTTTACACAAGGGCAAACCCATTAAAAATAGGCCATTGACTCATTTCCCATAGCCAGCAGACGAATTTGCCTTTTTTTCCCCCTTGTGTGTCACATTCAACATTCAGGCAACAGTAGAAACAGTGACAGTGTTATGGCTGTTATGGTCACTTTTTTTTACATCTTTTCCTTCAGTTTATCTTTTAAACTCAACGCCGACTGAATGATGTCGCTGTTGCTTGTTAATCCCAGACTGTAGAAAACAATAAATAATGAAAAACATGCTAGAAAAGGTGCAGAAATGACCATGTCCACCCAGGTGTCATGTTCCTATCACTGCCAATAAGCTGGAGCTGGAGCTGACAAATACTCGTGACTACCGCGGAGTCGTTTGACCTGGGAATGAATGCCGATTGTACCCTTTCCCACTGAAGACAAAAGCCAGATGTTAGTAGGTTTTTTTGTCCAGTGTGAAAGGGGTAATAGAGGCAGACTATCAACATCAGATGCTTCCAAAAAGGGGCTATTGCAGCATATTGCATTAGAGCGTACAGGTGGTCATGATTTTGTGTTCACCCCCCTGTGTGATAAGCTTATTGTCCCTTTTATCATGTCAATAAAGCACACATTGAACTGAGCTGAACTGAACTGAAAAAGCAGGCTGTTATTAATGTCAAAATAACAAAAACAGCACTCGAAAACACTCACATCCTCCATAGTCAGCAGCAGAGGCAGCAAAACTACTTCAGCAGATGGGGCCGGTTCTTCCTGTCTGCAGCCACTCAGCCTGTGATGATGGATCCAAAATCTCTGCTCTCAGCACCCCAGAGATAGAGGTGCATAAAGGGGGCAGAGTTAAGTGTGCGAGGGTACGAATGTGGATGACTCGGGCCACGTCTTGTGTGAGCTGAGCGAATTTCAAAAACTCCACGTTTTAGCCTTCCATCCGCACCAGGCGGCCATTTTTCACACCCAATAAATGAGTCATTATAAAAAAAGGCCACATTCAGTTCAGTTCTGATCAAATTACTATTTTAAACTCGCTCAGTTGAAAACAACGCCAGCGAGAACACATAGACTGTGTTCGGCAATATTGAAACAATCAAAAAAAAGCAGGGGGGGCTATCAGGTGATTTCAGATCTGCGGCTGTGTCATCACAGTCCCATCCAGATAAAGGTCCATTCAGTCAGCCAGTGATTGCTGACTGAAATTTAGCATGACGCCAGCGGCTGAGTTGACGATGGTTGAATTTTTTTCTGCTGCGATTGGCTGCGTGACCGTGACAACAGCAGAAACCACACAGAGGAAAATGTTGCTGGGGATAATTTTACTGGCTCTCGAAATCCTACAAAATTTAGGGAGCAACACCAACTTCAAAGTTTGATCATCCAGCCTGGGTTGATAGATAATATTTGCAGTATTACTTTGCTAAAGTTACTATTTTAATCATGTCATTCCTTACACTATAAGCTTCAACCTGCTTTCTGTGAGGAGATTTAAGTAGGTGCATCCTATAGTGTGGTGGAGATGCACCGTGCTACCACCCATACAGGATACCACTGTCGCCAAGCCACAGACGAAATGTTAACCACCCGTGGTCTGAAAGATCCTTAATGGCCACACAGTGACTGTTTTTTGGTGTTTAATTTTGGGCAAAGAACTTCTTGAAAACCCTTGGTTTAGTTGAAAGTCATTTTCTCTTGTAAATGAGCTTCCCAGATTTATCCATCTCAGTGTGGATGTGGCCTTGGTGACTGCCTACTTACTCACTTGCAGCCCCTGGAGCACTCATCCAATTAATGCTATGTTGTGGCTGTGGCTTTAGGATCTAACAGAAAAAAAGGGGGTAGCACTTGTATTGGGAAAAACACTTCATCAGAGACCATACCATCACAACCCCCCCACCACTAAAGTGTTCAGGAGTGAGAGGGAGAGACTGTCATTAGTTCATGTTGCCTGCTGAGTGACACTACACAGACAAAACCTTTAACTGGGAACATCAAAGCCAGGTCAATTAAAGGAGCTATTCTGTCCAAACAGTGGGTACCTAAGAAAAACGAGAAAGTCTCTTTGTGTTGCGGGAAACGCGATGGCTGGTCTAGGTGACTCACAGAGAAAATGGGCCCACGAGCGTGAGTCACAAACACTAATTGACTCACTCGCAATTGTAATTGAGTCACTCTCTGAGGAACTCCGCGTGACCCTGAGAGGGAAGCCACCGCTGCATGTTGTAGTAACATGTCTCACGGTAGCAAGGTGTTTTTAAATGAAGGCAGGTTTTTTTTAAATTATCATACCGGATGCATGACACATTTACAGGGCAAAAACAGATACAGTGCCAGCATGAGGGGCAATTAATGTAGGATGAGTGCCAACAAAGAGATGTCTTCTATTCTGGCAAATAAATTCTTATCTAAAGGTCTTTTTTGATTTTTTCCCCCCTAAAGCTTTGTGACACGTCTCAGACAGTTTTTTTCCATTTCAACAGATAAATTCATATCACGTTTTCATTTTTTTGGTATAAGTTTTTAACCACATCTACTTGCTTTTGCAGATGGGCTAAGTCATCCTGATTACAGTTTTTCCATTTAGGTCATGTGATAACAAATCATTGCGATTCATTGAGGAAGGCCACAAGATTTGGCTGAAATAAAGTAAGCAGACCTTGTGATATTAAAAAAAAAAGTCAACGTGCTGTTTCTAAGGTCAAGAATGAACCCTCGAGCCCAATTTCTCCTCTTATTTGTTGCCTTTTTCTATTTTCTTTGACAGTTGACTGCAAAGGGAATGTGGCTAAAGAAAGAAAGAACACGATGGCATGTAACAAAAAGTACCCAGACATATTAAAACCACGCCAAACCACACATTTTGTGATGAGCTACCAAGACCACTGGTCCGCCAAGGCTGCCATGCAGGCAGTTTTATGATGCACTTCAACTGAGCTTGTAAATATGTCTTTCCGAGTTACATGTCTTAATTCGAATGATTTTATCTGCTCATGTTTTGTCTTGAAAGAATTTTTTTTTTTTAATTCCAAGTTTGTAGTTTTAAACAGAGCATTAAGTAAAAGCATATTTCCCTAGCTACTCAGAAAACACAAATAATGCTCGGATTCAAATCATTTCATTTTCCCTCAGAATAACATCCACCCGTCCCATCGCATGTTTCATATCTCGAATCTGCTGTAATCTCCTGAAGTTTGCAACATAACCTTTGAGCAGCCATGTCATGGCAGGGCTCAGTGCTGTGTCTGATCTTGTGAGCTTATGTGCCCTCTGGCCCACATGTGAAGAGAGCTGCTGAGGACGAGTTCAGATAGTGGCCCCTGAGCTGTGAAACCCCACGCTTGGCAGGATGCAGAGCTGCAGCGATAACTCACCTGTGTACTGATAGAAGGGGAGACAATGTCCCAAACAGATTAAAGGCGCAGCTGATTGCAAAACAAGATGCATAGTTCTGAAGGATAAACACGAGATGGAAAAATTCTAAACAAGCCAGATGAAAGAGGCATATTGGATGGTTTTATCTTACTGTCTTTGATTCATTTCTGGATTTGTGTGTGAACATGCACATCCAGTACTTGCCATTTATGTCGAATATCAGGGTCTATTCATGTTTGGTTTGGAAGTCCTAACCAGCCAAAAAAAAAGAGCATGAGACACATTCAAATCTGTTTTCCACAGCTCAGTTTCAGAACCACAATGTCAGTGGCACGTTTTCAAAACCACATTCTGACATGATATAAAACACGCCGAAATGTCAACATTGATAGAAGATGGGAGCAGAGCAGCTGGGAGTCTGATCTCAATCTTCTCTTTTCTCTTCCCTCCTCTTTTTCCAACCTTCAGGAGATGCTCTGTTGTCACGTAACGGCCTTTACAGTCTGCTGGCAAAAATGTCATTTCCAAAGTCGTATCTCTAGTATCCTGTCAGAGCAGGCAGGAGATAGTCCGACTAATCTCTGACAACAGCCAGCGTGTGATGCGTTTAGGAGCTCTGCGCAGAATGATGTGTGAATTTTTGCGTTTATCATGCTGGTAGATAAACTCCAGCTGTTGTGATACAGTCAGACTTCTCTGACATTCCTCATGATCAAGTTCAAGTTAGTGTCTGCAGGTGTCAGGGTGGTACATCACAGGAGAGATTTTGTCTGCTTAAGTGCTCGTGTATGACTTCCAGGTCTGGTGATATTCTGTATTTTGTCAGTAAGTATTAAAAACCAAGACTAACAATTACTAACATGTGCCTGACAGACCTGCACAAAATGAGCCTCAACAACACTGGATATCATTGTCCTTCATTACAATGAACATGAGCATTGTAATTCATTTTGAGTCAACTCTCAATATGTTGTCATTGTAAATATTCACTAAAGCACCAAATCTGCAACCACAAATATTCCCCAGCAAAATCCACTATTTATTCTTGTTTGGATTCTCAGTTCTCACTGTCTGGTCCCAGGTTTTTAACCAATGTGGGGTTGTTATCAAGGTCATTGATCCCACCTGGGAGCACTAATGAACCAGGTGGACAAGACAAGGAAGTCATGCTCTAATCTGCCTGTATAGCAGCAGCTCTCTCTTGTGCTGAGTTGAGGTCTATTTTAAATGTCCACCTACTAAATGTTACAAGATAAAAAAAATCCATTTTCTGTTGGTCTTGGTCAAAATGCTGTCTAGCTTCAAAGACTCCAGCTGAACTCCAGCTCAGCGAATTGACCATGAAATAGTCAAAATAATAGTCATCTCATTATCCACATTAACATTTGTACAAAAATTATTCAGTGTCTCTAATTTTACAGAGCTTTTCTTTTAATCTTTTTACACTTTTATCTTTTAATATTACATCACAGCATATGTCTTCATACTTCTTTTCTAACTATGGTTCTGACACTGATGTTTCCCAACACACATCTTGGGCAACAACTTTACAATGTTCTCTTTTAAATAAACTTGTCTAAGCTGGAGCTTTATTTAAAACCTTTACAATCTTCTAACTGCTTGTGTTTTGTGAACCATCTGGCTTCTTTTACGCGGTGTCACTACTTTCCCAGATCTCAGCAATAAACGTGGCAAGTACAATCTAATTATCACTGATAGGAACTATTGCCAAAACAACAGAAGTGAAATCCAAGCAGTGAATTATCCCTTAAATGCTGATCACACATGGGCATAGCTGTCAGAATTTGTCCATAAATTTACTTCTTCAGTTGAATGCTTGCAACGATTGAAAGTGACATCAGCGAGAAGACAAATAAATAACACATAACAAACTGACATTCTTAATCACACAACATCCTCTTCAGACTTGTGCTAAACCAATCGCAGAGCTGCGCTGCACTTAGATTAGCTTGAGGTCATTCAATGAGTTAAAGGAATATGTCAGCTCCACCCTTGCAGTGTACGTGAGTTTAATATTATTTAACATAAAGCGAAAACATAATTACACAATATGACGTGACATCATCGTCCACAGGCGTGGGACCTGCAGCTTTGGGGATTCGTACAAAGTCATGAAGCCGTTCCGACGGGTAAATCTTCGTGGAGGTAGCCTCACCGCAGGCCTAACCACTGCCGGAAAACTCAATGAGTTACTGTAAAAAGCTTCAAGTTTAATATGTGATTGTTGCCACACACATGAGGTTAGCGCAGCTCCTAGGGTGGCTCGAAGGACTTTGCTAAATGTCATAAAACAGGCAGCCAAATAAACAGCACTGAACCAATGCACAAACAAACAAACAGATTCCTATTAAGAAAGGAATTAAGGAAACTGGCTAAGTGACTGCAGCCTCTGCGGAGGAGAAAAGCATGCAGCCGGCCTGCCTGAGCCCTGAGAGTGTGTCTCTGTGCATCTGAGAGTGTTTATGGACTGGCTCTAAGTGGAAGTCATTATGGGACGTTTGAGTGCACTTGCGCTGATAGCAATGGTTCTGGGTACACCCAAGGCTCCAAACGTAGGTGGTCTGGGCCACGGAGGAAGATGAGCGACAGAAGGAAGGAGGGGTAGAAGGAGAGAGAGAGAGAAAGAGAGAGAGAGAAAGAGGAGGCAGACAGCGGAGAGAAGAGAGAGAAACAGAGAGAGGAGAAAGAGAGAGAACCAGAAAGTTTGGCCTCCACCCTTCCTCTACTATTTGCCTCTGCTGCAGATGTGGTCGTAAGGAAGGGAGGGAAAAAAATCTCCATAAAGTTATAATTATCCACATGAATGCAGACCAAATTCTGGAAAACTGCAAACACACATACACACAAACACATGCAGGTTACACACTCACTACACACTGTTTTTGCAAAGAATGGCTGTACCCTTGCACATCTTTTAAAAGTACAGCCAAAGCCCTTATCTCTATAAAATTTTACATATATCAAATCCTGTCATAAAAGTACAACAAGGCCGAGACAATAATAAGACACAAAACCAGAGAACCCGTAAAAGTTCAGACCCCATGCTGCCTCGAGGCAAAAGTCCATCTAAAGTTCTTGTGCATTATGAGAAAAACCTGCTATTTCTGACGTCGCAGGGTGGAGGCAGACAGTGTGCAGCCCACTGCTCCGGTGCAACCATTTCATGAGCGGTTACAATCTGTTTACTATTGCATGCCTACAACTGGTTTGTATCAGCTAAGTTTACTTAACAGTATATTTCACCTCAGGACATTTGGAGAGATAACCAAATAAACCTTTCAAGGCAGGAATGTTCCCTGGAGCTGCCAGGTTCAAAGTGAAGCCCTTGACGGCCCCTTAGCAGCGCGCGGTGGGTGCCTGCACTCAGGGTGGACATGTTTTACTGAGGTCTCACTGGTCACTGAGACACGGCCGTGTAATGGGGAACAGGAAGTACATTTAGAATGGAAAGAAGTGCATAATGGTGGTGGGATGGAGGGCGGTTTGACTTGCGGGGTGGCGGCGGCGGTGGTGGTAGAAGGGGGAAACAGCCGGCAGCAGCCACCCCAGCTTTGACACTTTGCCCAGAAGAGCACACTGAGAATTCAAACATCGTCTCTCAGATGTTCCACTTCCTCTTGTAAATTGCAGGAATTCTTTCATGTTACAAGTGCTTTTGTTTTATGGCCACGGCCCTGGAGAGTGGCTCTTCAGAGCCCCACAGCTCGCAAATTTCTCCACCCGTATGGCTGCCACAGGATTTGAGGCCGGTGTGTGTATGTACGTATGTGTGTGTGAATTGATTGTAAAGGGAGAAAGAGAGAGGGAGGAGGTGAGTGTGTGGGCACGTCCCTTCCTCACTGGCCGTTCCCTTCATCACTTTGTTGTCCCAGCTGCAGACTAAACCGCAGTGTGGTGCATCCCTTTTGAAAAGTCAACATGATAAGAATTCCTGGATTGAAGTGGCACAGCCCACACTTCCTTGGCACATGGGCAACTTCCTCCTAAACCTGGTCTACGTGGTGGACTGCAACTGTGACAGGACTCTGAGGTTGGCTCAGTCACTCCCCAGAAACATCACGTCCTGCCCGCTCATACCAATGATAGGGTGTCCGAGCACCCAGACTGTGATGTCATACTGTGACACACGGGAAAGGGAAGAACCCCGTCTGGCCTTGGCAAACGGTTGTCTGGGTCCCCCAACCATCTAATTAGGATGGTGCATGCATGCGTCAACATGACGACAGCCGTGAACCACCAGAACGGGCGGAGCTGATACCAGCTGGTCTCACGAGAGAATTGAAATATTGAGAATTGCAGATTTGACTCTCTGATTTGTGTTTGGTGTAACACATAAAACCATAGGAAAAGTGACACTACTTGTGATTTAAAGCATGATATAAGACACTAAGCTGTATAGCATCCAAATCCACAGCACGAGAACCCTCTCCAACATTCAAACAACAAAGATCTGCAGCCCTATCCCGCTTATGGGATTTCCTAAACTTACTGACCTCAGCTATTTTGTGTTTTGGCGTCTTTTCCCGATAGAATCCATCATATGTCCCACAGACAGCTAAGGCCAGACAACTGCCAGATGGAGTATCTATTTGCTCCTCTTTAACTCTCGTCTATGCACCAGATAGAAAGACGCGAGCCGGCAGAAGAGAGGAACTTTGGCACAGCACCAAAAAGGCTGTGCAGTGCATTTGCTCTGCGAGTTTAATGCACTTGGGGTCAGAGGAAAAGGAGCTTGATTCAGGTCCACGCTGACAGGTGGGGCCATATCAAAGGTGATCTCAGGGCAGACTGACGTATGGTCGCCATACTTTTCTCTCTCGGACTGTGCTGTTCTCTCCCTCCCGTCCTGCTCTCTTGTTTCTTCTGCTGTGTGCCAGTGCGCCTGTGCTCAGCGGGGGGAGGCACAGAAACGAAAGGCATTAACACACACGTCCTGAAAGTCTGCTTCCATGATTGATCTTTCAACCAAGTCATTTGTAAAACTTGTAAGGAGTACATCGTGCATGTGTGTGTGTGTGTGTGTGTGTGTGTGTGTGTGCTGGGCTGTACAAATATGTACTCTTGGTGTTTATTTGTCCGTGTGTGTGTGTGTGTGTGTGTGTGCAAAAAGTGCATAAGACAGAGCTGTGTTTTGGACGTGTGTGTCTTCTTGGCAGCACATGTGCAAGAAGCTGGGTGCTGGAATCCATCCACTGCCAACTACCCAAACACAATAAATCAAAACAGGTGTTTCAATATGTTGAATGCTGTAACATGAAGGCCAGACGCTTGCCAGGCAATTCCTTTCCTCCTCTGCTGCTAAATCAAAAAACAGAAGACTGGGATGAAGTCAAGATGTCAAAGACGATGCCTTAAATGGCTGCCTCCAGCTCAGATTGTCTCTTAGGTCGAAAACCACGGAGCCAAAATGCAAAAATTCAAGCGATAAATCAACAGGCTGCTCTTTGAACTAAGTAGCTACAACAAAATTTGACAGTTTGCTGCCCTTCTGTAAGAGTCTGACTCTCTGCGAGTCTGCTGACCGCCTCCTCACCAAACTCACGAGCAACAAAATCTGTTTGTATTTTTGTGGTTGAACGATGCACAGTGATGACTCACACGATTTTTTTTTCAGACCCAAACAGCAACTCTATTTTCATTGTGGACAGAAAGCAATAGACAGAGGACACAAATGTTGATTTGAAAAAGTTTGTCTGGTGGGATGATTGTGAACTATGACCTTCCAGCTGTGGTATTTGTTTACTTCGAGCGTTGGGCGAATGAGTGTGATGCAGTTATAAAATGGGTTCATCCTGGAGCTTGAAAAACGTCTGCAATAGTGAGTATCTACCGTGCATCTGGTAAAATGAGCTTCTCACTTCCCACAGTCTGAAAAACAGAACTTGACAGCTAATTCTCTTCTCATTGCTTCTGTATATTACCAACTAATGTTCACAGAGCCAATGATCAAAACAGTCTCTACACTATTTTAGCCCCTGTTACAGTACAGCTTACGTAGCATGGGTGTTGTGGGTGAGATGTGGGTGTTGCATGTTTTCCCAGAGGGACTTCCCCTACAAGCTCAGACTGATTGATTGCGCAGACGCTGATTTCGAACACTACTCAACATTGTGGAGTGCTGAAAATGCCAACCATGTCGGGGCTTCCCATACTTACTTCCCATGCTTGAAGCTACACCCTGTAGAGGTCCCAGCCAAAGGAGACGACAGAATGAAGCACACGAATGGATCCCATCAAAATGGCAAAAACACTATGTGCCCTTTAGGATGCCCCCTCCTCATGCAAACGGTGCCTTTTTCATTTTAGTCACCCCCGCCTCTCAGACAGCCCTGAGTTCGCCACAGGACCAAGCCCATCCATCGCCACAGCTGAAAGTCAGCAAATGGCTTTTCAGTCCTGATTGTGGGAGGCCCGCTCTCCTGTATATAACGTTTTATTGTCACGAAGACATGACAAGCTATGATTTAGGAAGCATTGCCAAACAGCTATTTGGTGCAAGTGTGGCAAGCTATGGCAGACAAACAGAGGACCCATCCAGCCTGCACTATGATCATGCATTACAACGTGTCTGCCCACAGAGCCGTAGCAAGAAAAACTGCACTGCAAACATGTCCAATGCAGATCTTTACCGATCATCTCGACGAGTACTGTAATTTGCACAACACTTTATTAGCTAAGCCGCGGAGACGAGTTAAGACAAGACTTTTTGTCATTTCAAGGTACTCGCCAGGTATCATTCATCAAAGTCTGCAATATTTACTTTTGTTTATGCCGTCTAATCTACGTCACTCAGACATCTCTTCCTTGTATCTGCTCCTCTTTCATTTCTTTGCCTCCATAAGACTCTCTTCTGTTTGGTGTGTTACAGCATCTTCCCCTTACATTTCCTTTCAGTTTGACTCCCTTTGTATGGTCTGGAGTGAATCACGTCCATTTGATGACACCTTAACAGAACCAGTGTAAGCAGTAATTTGACGTGAAACACAGAAACCTGTCAAACTGTTGAGAGGTGCAGTCAAAACTTCAGCTGTGGCTAACGTTGCAGCGCTGAATCAGTCTGGGCACGATTCCTTTTGCCCAAGCAACATCATATCTTCCAGCCACACATCTGTCTCTGCGTCCATGCAGTGCTTCGTTGTTTCTGTTAGATTTGCTGAAATGCTTTAACAATCTTTTGTCTGCCTTTATTTTCTTCAGCTCTCCTCATATTTTCTTTGCCTTGCCCATTAACTCCTCATCTATTCCGTTCTTTTCCTCTCTGTTTCCAAGCCGTCACCTGCATTTTAAGCAGACCTGAACCAAAATACTCATTAAGAGTTTTTATCCTTTATTCCTTACTACAAACAAGTAAGTTAAAGGAAACCACTAAAGTTATTTGCATCTATAGTCTGACACAGGTATGATGATTTTTTTCCTTCTCTCTCTCTAAGCATCTCATTCCCTCCTTCTCCCCCTCATCCCTGATTTGATAGCAGCCTGTGCTTGTAAGAGTTACAGTACCCAGCCCATAATGCACTCCAGACGGCCTGACTTCCTAATGACTGGTTGTGCTCCAAGCCTTTCCGGGCACGGCTGTGGCCGTGAGCCTCACACAAACACACACAGAAACACAGACACACACACACACCACGTGTTGACCAGTCAAACAGAGTGCCTTAGTCATGTGCCTGTCCCGTCCAGCACCAAAACCATCTCCACGTTTTCTACCTGTCCCTTTTTAAAGTAAACTCACCGTACCGCGACCTGAACCTCCATCTTTCAGCTCCGCTTTCTCTCACATATCGTTAAAATATTTTGGATGGCAGGTATGTGGCAACAAGCACCAGAAAGTCTAACATGTGGCAGGAGCTTGTGTGAACCCCCGACACACACTGCAGCAACACATCTCCCAAATGTAAAGGACAAATGAATGCAAGTGTTTCGGAAACCCCCTCACTGCATCCAAAAGAGCAGACCATCCTCCAGGACCGCCTGGTCTTCATTAGGATGCTGTTCTTCTCTATCTTTGCCTCAGATTCTTGTAGGACACTAGAAGCAAAACAAAATGTTTCTCTCCTTCAAATCATACCGGTCAGATATTCCAGCTCATACCTCTGGTCGTCCTCTGGTAGTTTTTAGATATAGCTCATTCACATACCTCCTTCCAACAGTCTGGAGGGCCCATATGCACCACCTCAGCAGGGGCTTTGTCCATTACTAAGGCAACAGGTTTGTTTGTTTGGTGTGACTCTTCCCCTCCTTTTTTATTACTGTCTGAAATGTTTAATTGTCTGTCTTCACAGTTTTCCCTCCGTTCCAAGGCATTCGGTTCAGGTTGTAGTAACAACATGCTTTAAAAAAAAGGGGTAATTTTGTGAACACGATAGTGAGCCAACATGGGAGGTTTTGTAATATTGCACAGATAAAAGCCATAAGTTCATGATCAAAGACAGACACACACAAAAACGGTTTTAATAAAAGCTATTATTATAAGTCAAACATGTCAGCAGGAATCCAGGCAATGAAATCTAATCATTCAAGCAACAATCAAAAGTTCAGGTTCTTGGGATAGAGCCTGAAATCTTTTTACTTTCTCAGGAAAAAATCCTAATAATGCAAGCGCATGTTGCTTGATTTGTTTGCTTGTCTACCACCTGCTCCCTCTCTGGTTATGTGCTTATAGTGAACAAGCTTTTTCCACGCACGGAGAGGTAATAATATCTGAAGTATATGATCAGTATTCACTTACACAGCCAGGCCGTCCCCCAGGGCTCGTGGCTGCAGGCCTTAACTGCTCGGCCCATATGTTAATGATCTCACTCTTGAATGCCCCACGGCTAAATGTATACAGTTGTGTACGTTCATGCCAAGAGCAACAAACAGCCTCTTGACAATCACTCATAAAGGAGGGAGTGTCGGAGTTTATTCAAGCTTAGACCTAAATCTGGGGAAAAGTGCTGGCTTATTTTCTCTCTACACCAGCTTGGATGTGCAAATACACACAGATACACCACTGGCTGAAACAATGCTGCTCCGTTATTTGAAAATCCACCCAGGGTTTGAAAACTCCAGGCTGCATACGAGACGATAATAATAGCCTTACCGTTACATGTTGATGAATCTGTTCTTCTGGTGACATTCTCTTTCTGACACTAATGCTGTTATTCTTCTCTCTACTTTCCACTCACCTCCACCCTCCTTCATCTCCAGGTGGCTCAGGACCCACTGAGGGCCCCCGCTCTTTCACTGAAATGAACAATGTTGCTTTTGGCTGACGCAAAAACCTCTAATTGTAAGCCAGGTCTCCTATCTTTGTCGGGATATGCAGCTGATGCTGGGTGGCCTCCCCACACAAACATACAGTATTGTGATCTCACCTGACTCTAGATTAACATGTAGACGCACAAACACCATTTATACACACACAGAAACACACACGCACACACACAAAAGGACCGGTTGTGCTGTTGCATCCTGCCACCAGAGGGTGCAGACAATGTGCCCCCATCACCCCTGGCTTCAGCCCGAGATTCCTTCAGGGACCAAAGAATGAGCCTCCGGATGTTGGATCGGCAAAAAGAGCCAAACAGACAACAATGAGCTGTGATAGGATACACAGGAACATTTTCCACTCCTGCACTGTCACATGTTTAAAGATATGGCTGCGTACAGTAAACCTGCTCAAAGATGTGTTGGAAGATATAAACCTTTTAGGTCACCCTGTCTGTCTTTTTTTTTTCTTCTCACGATCCATCTCTTTTTGCTCTCTTAAGCTTTCACACACACATTCACATGTAAGTAACACACATCTTCCCACTGGAGATATGGGAAAGCAGAAGCAAAATTTTTGATGATCCAGTTGCACAAAACCCAACAGGTCTGGTTATGCTCCCTCGATCCAGTTCTTCCATTTCATTCCACTCCACTTGTATTTGCATTTAATCTTTGCACACTGATTCTATTAGAACTCAGCTCTATGTATGGTCTGTACAATCCATAAGTAGCTGCACCATGTAATTTGAAAGAACTTATCTGATGCTTATCTGAGTGAAGTTTTCTCACTGTCTTCCCCTCCTTTTGCTAGTTTTTGAATCCTCTATTAACTCTTATCTTCTGCTCCATATACTGCTCTCTTGCACTGTGCAGCCGCAGAACACAGGCCTCTTTCTACTGTGTATACTATCTCATGCCCAGCTGCTAATAGATTAAAGAGTTATTAGATGTATTATTGTATTCTTGATTTACACCAATGTGATAACAACAAAATATTTTTCATACACAAAATACATTCAGTTATGTTTTCTAGTTAATCTCTTAATAATAATTTCTGTTCTGAGAACCTGCAAATAAACATAGAAGGTTTATTAGAGCGGTGACTTCTGGGTCGGCTGGAGGTAGGGAGGTCAAAAATATTAGATCCACCGTGTGTTAGATTAGACCACAGGCCACTCCAGCTTTTCTTCTGTTGAATTATTTAAACCTCTTAATAAATATGGAAACTTCATCGGTGCAGTGAATACAGTACGTCCAGGGCCGGCTGGAGGGAGGCAGGAGGGGCAAAAATATTCACCTACTCTATCTGTTTGATCAGTGGCACCTTTCTGTTTTGGGGAACTGAACTATGTTTTGTCTTTTTTATCTCAAGGGCAAAATTCCTACTTGCGCAGTGAAATCAAATATACAGTCGAGAACTATTTGGAAATGAATGAGCCCAACACATTTGACTTTACAGCAAGAACAGCAGTGGCATCAGCTCAAGGTTAACAATGGCAACAAAAATAATAATGGTCAGTCTGGGTGTGTTTTCAGGGGCCTTAAAATGTTGAGTTTAGATTATGTGGAGACTTTGGGACACATTTCATATAAGATATATTTCTTCTATTCAACCAAAGGGGTTTTGATGAACATCATTGTTTTGAATGTGAATTGAGTGTGAAGCCAATGAAACAAAAGGAAAGTCAGTTTTGTAATTTGTGTGAGTACAAGCCTCAGAATCATCTAAATCCTAATAACAAATAACTTTAATCACAAAGTAAAACTGAAGATGATCAGGGATTAGTTTTGCCGGTATTTTCACCACAAACCAAATTGGAGTAATAAAGATTTTGACCTGGTGTTAGGTGAAAAGTTAAAAGATCAGCAAAGTCATTACAATTCACATTAATATATAAAACAAATTAATAATAGTTGTCAAAAGCAAAAATGTCAACCTGCTGCAGAAAAAAAAATCTGGGCATCACCAAACTCATCGTCACCATTTGCAGAAATACACAGAAATCTATCCAGTAGTTGTTGTCGATATATTATAGTCTGGACCAAAGTGGTGGACAGATCAACTGATACATGAAATAACATGAGCAGGACATCTCTATGTCAGTTTTATACCGGATGTACACAACCTGTGGCAGAGATTTTCCCCGATTCCATTGAACTAATTACTCTGTTATACCCAGGGGCTTTTTGAATTTGCCCTATGTTTCTATTTTGTTATTTTTTATGCACTCTTTCTTTGGTATTTCCAACATTTGTTTCACATTTGATTGTCTGTGACCAACATCTGCTTGTAGCCCGAGAGAAAGTTTGTGGGGCTGATGTGTCACCAGCTTTGGATTTTACCCTAAGTAGTCATACAAATACACAAACACACACAGGAAGACATTACAGTACACTCCTGCTCTCTGGCACAAATACATGCAACAATACACACCACCTCTCTGCAAAAGCACCAACCCTTTCCAGTGGTCTCCTCCGCCATCGAATCTTGATAACCTCTGGGCCTCTTGTTAGCTCGGAGCAGAACCAGACCGCCACTTTAAAAACACACACACATGCATGCACACACCACAAATATCCTACCCCCAGCGTCCCTAACCGTGGCTGACACATCAAAGGGCCGTGTCCGAGGAGGGAAGTCAGGGAGGGTCTGGGGAATCATGGGAGACAAAGGAAGCGATTAAGAGATAAGGATCAGTCTAAGATATGACATTTCATCCTGGGCAGATCCGGTAGACACACTCCATTCAGAGAAGGGTATATAGCCACAGAAGGGAGGAGGGAGGGCAGGAGCTGCAGGGTCCCTCTCTCTCTCTTCCAGCCCTCCTCGCACATTCCCCACTTCCACAGTCTGTCTGTGAACATGGGACGTTTTAGACTCTCCCAAAATGGACTCCATTAGCCTTGCATCCTCCAATCCTGTCCACCCCACCCAAATCCCCTCCCTGCTCCTGCGCACACTTCAAAAAAAAAAAAGAAAAAACGCCGGACAACAAGGTAGAGCAACTTCAAAGGGGAGACATGTGTTGGAGCAACTCCCTCAACTTAAGCACAACAAGCAGCCATCGCTCGCGCACAAAAACTTAATCTGTTGCCCATTTGCTACCAGGCTGTGCATTTTCCCTGCGCCTCGCTGCCAAAGCACCCAAGGTTTCCTCATTTTATTTGCTCTTAAATAGTATTTAGCAACACAAAAGGAGCGAATGCGAAAAAAACGTCCTCATTGTGGGCCTAATTGCCTCGGGGTCGTGTTACAGCTCCGGTTTCACGTTGTTGCTTTCAAACTGTAGCTCGCAAGCCGGAGGCACAATCCACCTGCCTCTCACAGAGCCACACAAAGGGTCAGCGTATGAACATAGAGGGAGTCTGTTAGCAAATAAACACCGAGATCTAACTTCGGCCGCGCTCCAGCCAAACACCAGCTCTCTTCTCAGATAATTCGTGCACCTGAAAAGGGAGAAGCTGCCAGAAGCCAAAATAGGCTTCTGTAACTAACCAGAGCAAAACAATGAGCTGTCACCAGATGACACCAGACTGTAGATCAACTATTATCACGCTGAAAGGCAAATTAGTGTTTCATAGGGAAGCGAATGGGGGAACGAGATGGAGCAGTTGTGCATAAACAGCTTTGTCTAATTACAGGAGGCTTTTTTTTTTTTTTTTTTTTTTTTTCTTACCATGTCTCAGTTTGCCAGAGGCTTCAGAATGGTGGAGATTGTTAAGTGAGGGATACTGGCTTCACTCACTGTCTTTAATTTCCTGCCATATGTGTAAATAAAGACATGGACGTGAAAAGAATATGACACTTTATGTTGCCACTTGTTTTTTTACTGAGAAAACAAACTGTCTGCTGGGCAATAAATACTCATATGACAGAAGAATTTGTGAAAAGCAGACATCTATATATGTCAATGTTTTCTCAGTTTTGCATATCTGAATAGACACATATTGTTCACTTGCATATTTGTGCACGTGAACCCTGCCTCGTGGAAAACTGCTTAAACTCATAATGAAAAGTGAAGTGATTTCAAAACCACAAATTGACTTAAATAGATAATGTTTTGATCCCAGTTGGATCTTCATCAGGTTTAGAAATACAGCAGTTACCACACCCATACTTAAACCAATAGGCTGATGTGGTTAACCATCCAACCAGCCCAGACTGATAAACATCTCAACACCATGAACAATGCGAGTGCTGCACAATGAAGTCTCATTCAAAGAGCCAGCACAAAGACGTTAAAGCATCAAAAAGAGCAAATAAATCAGAGATATAAAAAAAATACGGTTGCAAGCTGCACAAAAGAAACTACGATACTGTACATGACAGAAACAAATCTCTGTATCATATTTTATGTTAACATTCAGTAACTCAACTCAGTAACAGACTCTGGGAAGTTCTTAACAGTAAACTATGCCATAACTATATAAAGAAATTGTCTTCTCTTATTTCATCTTCCTGGTTGAGACCTCACAGTATCAGTATGGGAAGAGGACTCAGAAGGATGTGCCTGCCCCTTAAAGCTAAAGTCATATTTAAAAAAAGACCTTTAATGGAAGTTGCTTTAACCTCTTAAGACCTGAGCTGTTGTTTGATATGCATTTTTTATTTCTCTTTGCTATTTGGGCTTATTGGAACCTGATAAGTATAAAGCTAAATAAAACACAATAAAGTCATCTTTGTTTAATAGAGTGTAAACTTTATTTCCAACAATATGACTCATTTGAAATGCTGCAAACAGTTGTAACAAAATATAAAACATTCAAAGCATTTCACATTGGCCATGTAAAAAAACTAGGTGTGTGATGTGATGTCCACGCATGCGGACGCCATGTCTTAAAGAGGATAAATGAAAATACTGCTGTAAAATGAACTTGTGAAAATAACAGTCATTGGCCTGTTAAAGAAGAGATGAGGATGAGAAGTGTTTTCAGTGAGTCGGTGCAGTGCTGGAGGGCCAGTCAGCAGCACACCTGTTCAGTGGGAGATGTGAGGCGAGGGCTCTAAATACAGGCCAGAGGAGCGTCGGGGGGCCGGGCCGTCCAGCAGCCATCTTTTCATTAGCCGTATCTAATGAAACTGCACAGGGCCCGAGGAAGAAAGGCCTACTGCAGGGACACCCTGCCCTGCCCGAAATTACACCAGAGACTCGCCCACAAAAGAAGCATTCCGTCCACACAGCGACACTGGCACTTGACACCAAATTTTAAACCCGCCGGTTGTTTCTTCGACAAGTGGAAATTTCCACTGCGATCCCTTCCCAGTCGGGGAGGCTTGGTGAGAGAAACGAGTGTCGAGGGGGTTTAATCACACAGTCAGTGTGTAACCCCCCACTACACACACACTCGTGCACACCGCCCCCCGACCCTCCGTTCCCGTATGCTTTGTTTGGGAACAGTTGTCAAGATGGAAATATCTGGTACTCTTTCTAATCACTCAGGCAGCAATTACTGTTATTAAGCTTTCTTTGAGAGGCCGTCATTGTTTTTCTTCTAACACCACTGACAGACACCAGCGGTGCTAACAGCCTGCGCACACGGCAAGCACGCACACACACACACACACACACACACACACACACACACACACACACACACACACACTATGATTTAAGCTGAGAAGGGGTGAGAATGACGAAAATGCTGAAAACTGTGTTTTTAGTTTGTACTTTTGAGTAGAACTTTTGAGTTTTCTTTGTTCTTAATGGAAATAAAGTCACCTGTAGAAGCAATGTAGGGCTACAAGTAACTATTGCTTTCATTACTGATTAATCTGGTGATTATTTTTTCAATTAATCAACTAATTATTCAATAACACAGTGTCAGAAAATGGTGAAAAATCTCCATTATGGCATCACGAAACTTGCCTGACATTGCACGTTCTGTAACAGCCCAAAGATGAAATTAATGTTAATGTTTATTAATTTTTGTTTGATAAATAAAACAATTAATGACGAGACACCGATTTCTGTGCACAAGCCCAAATAATGATATACTGATTCAAATGTTCTTCATCCCTTTTGATTACAGGCCTTGTACTGGTCTCTTTAGAGCTCAGTCAGATTTAGTTCAAGTGACACTGAGCAAAATTCACAGATGCACAAAAAGGGTGAAAGTGTAAATTATTCTCCAGCCTATTTTGTATTTTTGCAGTTCTGTTTTGTTTGTGCTACTGTTACAAAATAAGCATCAGTTGCTGCATCAAAAAAGGGATCTTGAAATTGTATAAAGCCGATTGTTAAGCGTTTTTTAATGCCATATTAAAAATGGAAATTAGTTTTCTGTTAATCAGCACTGAAGGAATGCTCGTCACCTGTGTTTGAACCCTGAACAGAAATATTCTCCTCTACCATTACCCATCCTTGCCTGCACTGTACGCACCGTGTGTCTGTGTGTATGCGGTTCGCGCCCGTGACCCCGAGGTCAAACTATTCCATCGATGACAGCCTTATCCCCTTAAATGCACCGCGGAGCGTCCCGGCTGCCATGTGCTAGCGCCTCGGTGCTCGTGATGAGTGGAGATGAGCCACAGACAGGGGTGAGAGGAGGTGTCACACAGATAACCCCTACAGATGGACAGCGGGAAGGGTCTAAGGTTTCAGACCCGTGTGTCAGCGTGCGTGCGTGTCTTTGTGTAAAAATGATATACCCTGAAAACAGCTATAAGAAAGAATGTGTGTGCATGTATGTGCATGCGTGTGGAAGTATGAGTGGGAGAGTGAAACAAGAGGCCGTGACCTCGAGCGGCACTGACATGAGCTATCATCACAATAGCCCCTCCTGATTCTCTGCAGAACAAGAGAACGTCCACTAACTCTTTCCAGTTTGGGACTGTAACACGGCACAGCGTGACGCATCCAGTCCTCAATACATGGCCCATAAACACTTGTTCTTGTATGGTTTGTATGGAGTATTACTAATGTTTTGTTTGTCTTTAAGGGTCAGTTCACCCAAACCACAAAAAAATATTTTTACCTCTTGTGGTTTCTGGCCCTGCAGATAGTTTTGGTTTTATTTGCAGAGGTTTTGAGATTTCCACTGCTGTTCAAAAACCCAGCCACCGCTCTAATAGGATGTAGGTGAGCAGAATTTCCTCTGTGGTGTTTAAAAACGATTTCAGCAGCAGAAACAATGCCCCAGTTTCTCAGAATAATCCCAACACCTGCTCTGGATAGCCTTCTTTGGAACTGCTTTTGTGGGCATCTTAAAACTTTGGCAACCAACAAAATTGCGCAATAGATGTATTTGGTTTTCACTTGAACCGTGACAGGTGTTTGGCTGTTTGGGTATGTTTTGGGTTTATGTTGTGAGATTTAATACCGTGCAGATGCACAGGTATTAAATGATGATTTAATGGCAGGTTGTAAAACATTTTGACCAAGCTCGTATGCTACATTCAGACTGAAATCACTATGTCATGCTCATAAATTCATCTGAGGGTAATTACAAAGATGTCAGTAGGATCCTGTTTGGTTGTGCAAAATGATAAATCTGACAAAGAGTTGGAGATGAGAGAAAGGTAGTTTTTGAAAGGTTTAGAAAACTCTGAAGGGTAATTGAAGGACAAAAAAACATACTGGAACCAATAGTCAAATAATTAAATAATTAATGTATTCTTTGTTCCTTCTCTAATCTGAAATGTGTTGCTTGTTTCCAGTTTATATCATTTTGAATATACTATCTTTAAGTGTTGGACAGTAATGAAGCACCTTTGTTGTTGCCTAAATGAAGACAGATCAAAACATTATGTAGCATGAGTTAATTAAAGGAAACATTAAAGTATATAATAGTGTTGATTTTTTTTTTTTTACCATTTAAATCCAACTCACTCAACTGAGTGATGTTCTGTTGAACTTATAATGTTCAATGTGTATCATTGTGCCAGAAAAGTTAAAAGTTAGTGTGTCATGTTTCCATCACTGTCGATCAGATCTGGAGCCAATAAATACCTGCAACTAGTCCAGAGCCGTTTGACCCGTGAATGAGTGTCGATTGTACCCTTTAACACTTTAAAGACGAAGACAAAAGCCAGATGTTAGTGGGTTTTAGTGGGGGTTTTTTATCCAGTGTGAATGGGGTATTACTCACCAAAGACTTCAGAGCCAGTTGGCATTTGATTGAAGCTACAACACAACAAGCAAAAAGACTTTATTTTCTCCTTGCTGTTTTATTCCTCTGGCTGGTCTCTCAGAAAGTTGCATATCACACAACCAATGAGCTGTTTAAAAGCAACACCGACCTCCAACTGGGAACACAGGATTTACAGTCACCTTATGTCAAAAAACTGAACTTTCCCTTTAAGTTTGCTGACACACAAAAATCCAATTTTCATCGCCGAAGATGTTTCTAATGTGTTTTTGTGTCACATGACTTACCTGATTTATGGACCCCCCCACCCCACACACACGCACACATTCAGATCTCTAACATCTGGTTGCTCAGAGAAAAAGAAGGCAAGATTTCAGCGATAGAGATATAGTGAGTGCGCCCACTCAAACAAGAGCAATGCAAGCGAGGATCATCTTCCTTTGTTCCTGCGGGGAGGTTTACTGTCTATAAACACTCGGCTTTTACGGTGGAACGTCCATATAAAAAGCTTTTTGAAGACTTCGCCCAGTCAATTAGTCGAGCAGTGTCAATAGACCTGCTGCATAATGACTCACCTGTAATTGCGTGAGAACGAGCACTTACAGGAGACTGAGTGGCACGTCACATAGGAATGACAAAGCCCTCAATCTGTTTTTGAGGACTCATTCTGTAATTGACCCCAACCCCCGCCCGCATCCATTCACACACACTCACGTTTATCTATCTATTTCCTGAAGTTCTTAAGAATCACGTGGCTGATGACACTCAGTGACGCATTTGGGATTTGAGGCTTCTCTCTCCTCCAAATGCAAACTTTAAGGGCTTATATAAACGTCCTACTTTGGGCCTTTTAATAAATATACATCCTCTCTTTGTGTAGGGTATGGGATAATGAACAGGCAAGACAATTACCATAACTGGCTGATGCTATCTCAACTTCAGCTGAAATGTTGTAATTGCACTGTCAAGCGGCTGAAAAGACCCCCTCTTCTTCCCGGACACACACACACATACCTCCCACCCTCAACCCCTTCCCCTCTGCCTTCAGCCACTTCAAAATGAAACTCTCCTCCGTCTTCTCCTCCTTTAGCTGTCTGACTCGTTTTTGACGCTGACATGCCGGCATCAAAGAGAAGCCCGGTGGCTATTAGAGGGCCCGGGGACCTGCGCATGCCCCTGTAGACAACCTGACTTGTCATTAAAAGAAATCACCTAATGCTGGAACTATTTCATTTGTCACAGTCGAGAAATTTTCAAGTTTAGAAATATAAGTTGCTGTGTTTGTCCTGGGACTGACAGCAATGAAGTGTGGAGCTAAATTCATTCCACACATTAAAAAAAAAAATCATATTAAATCCCTTGATTGCTGATTATACCGTCAGCTTTATAATTATTCATGCAGCCTGTACATCAGACGTGGCGATGTACAGGCCTCTCTGAGAAACAAAGCGCCGCCAACGTCTCCCAGCAGTTCAAAGAAGTCGCTCTCTCTAAACATTATCATATAATTTGGGCCAGCCGTCAGCTTGTAAATAAGTGATGTAGAAGCCTATTGTGTGATGGGGCACAGGTTGGAGACAGGCGTCTTTGCTCTGCCGGCATGAGCCGCCGAAGACAAAGGCAGGAGACAGAGCGTCTAACCTTTGATTCTTCTGAGGACTCAGCCGCCTTGTATCGGGGCAGGACGCATCGGCCACAATCATGCCCCCAATGTGGGGACGTCAGGAACAATAGAATCACTCTCCCACAGTCGGGCTCAACAACCCGCCCCGACTGCAATTGGATTAGCGAGTGTCCAACCACCACATGTTAGCCTAATTGACATAAAAGTGAAATTTGAGAACAATACGGCTCTAACCCGAAGGCCTAGCAGCTTTGAAATGGCATCCCATTTCTGTAACAGCTCCTGTCATCGAAAGCAGGATGAGAGTTGAGAAAACGTAGAACCTTAGGGTGATAATTCCCATTATTTGTCTTTCTTTGATGAAGTGTCAATCATTCAAAGCTGGGGAGATGCCAGATAATGAACCAAACAATTTTTATTTTTTGGAAAAGACAGAGCATCAGAAAGATTTCTCTGCTTTTATCTTTGTTGATTTGAACACATCTCAAATCAGGAAATTTAAATCCAAATTCATGTTAAAACAGTAATAATTACTGCAAACTTTTATTTTTTTACAACCCTCTTATAGTAGATAGTTATTACAGATATTTTACAAGAAGGTAAGATTGATTTTGTGTGAAGGGGCTTCTTAAAATCATGTAAAAAAGTGAATTAAAGTCAATGTACATTTCTGATTATTTCAACTGATTCCGTGAAGGAATCAGAGCTGTGACAAATTTCACGCAGTGCTCTAATTTGCGCAAACACACAAAGGGTGCATGTTGTGACCTGCTTGAAGGTGTTATTGGAAGCAATTCATGTTTTTATTTTTTTCTCCAAAATGTATATCATATGAAAGCAATAAATATTACCAGTAAATAAACTTTACTTTTTAGATTGTTTTTACTATTTTCTCAATTAAAAAAAAACCTTATACAATCTAATGTACATTATGAAAAGTTGTACAGCTTTTTTATGTTTAAAATAAGGACTCAATTTATTTTTAATATGTAGATATAAATATATATATTTTGTCAAAATATATGATCATATTGTCAAAGAAACAAAAAAAAGTGAGACAAACATACACCTCAACATAAAAGTTATAAATAAGGGTCCAAGTGAACATTTTTGGGAGTAAAGACCTTCTGATTTGTTTTAGCGTCCATGTTGCTTTTTTTTCAAGTCGCCAGTCCAAGTCCAAGTTCTAGTTAGTCTGTGTGTTAGCGGCAGCCGCAGCCCTCCACTACCATTTCCTGGTAGTTTTTTAGGACCACCTTGTCATGTTCGTCTAGGTAGAGCATGGAGATGGCGCTGAGCTCTGTTGGCACGCAGCAGGCCTTGGGAATGTTGTTGTTCACAGAGTTCACCAGTGTCTGAACAATGGCATGGTTGGTTGAGTTCAGATGATCTGCCAGAGGAAACGGGCATTCCCCGTGGCAGTAGTAGGCCTGGTAGCCAGGGGGCGCCACTATCCAGTCATTCCAGCCTACATCGCTGAAGTCCACATACAGTGCGTGGCGCCGGCAGTTGCGGTTGCGTTTACGGCCCCGCTGCTTGGGGCTGCGCTTGGTCCGGCGGGTCAGCGGATGACCCTTCCCGTCGTGGCCAAAGGTAACCAGGAGGGGGCGTAGCTGCTCCCAGTCCTCGCCGGGGTCCTGGTGAAGCGAGCGGCTGATGCGGACGTGTCGGCCCTGGTGGCGTGGCGTCTGGCCGAGGTGCAGGACCTCCACAGCCAGCCCGTAATTCGGGAGGCCCTCGCGAGTCCAGCGCAGCACGGCGGGGCTCACGTCAAAGCTCTCCCAGCGCGACGCGTTGTGGCGCACAAGCCGCGTGTCCAACAGCTGCGTGATCAGCTGCCCTTGCCGTGGGGGCTTCAGCACCTCGTACACGTTTATCCGGTGAAGCCCCTGGTCGTCTGAGAGGGTGTCGGCGACGGCCTCGTCGATCTGATGACGGTAGAGCCTCAGCTCGGCGGAAGAGAGCAGCTCGTCCTCTGGAATGCTGGTGAGGTTGAACAGGAAGCGAAGGGGCGTCGGTTCTCCGCCATCGGACTCATGCACCCTCTCCATGTGCTCTGAAAATGAGGAGAAATGTGATTGATTGATTAGCTGCATAAATCCTTAATGTTCAGAATTTGTCATTGTCACCTAACACATCGTGTAGAAAGTAAAGGTGAAACTTTGATTGAGATGTGTCCTGAATACTCAAAAATATTCAGATATTGAAATTTGAATAAAACAAAAACTATGAATCACTCACTTCTCACTTCCTCACTCTAAGTTGGCTTAATTGACACAAAATAATGTACAAGGACACTTTTCAAAGCCTCTGGGGTATTGAAGAATATAAATATACATCGTCCACACTTATCTGCCTACCTTATCTATCTATAAGGATTATCCAGCCCTTCTCTCAATGCCTTTCTCTGAGCACTTTGCTGAAACATGCATTACAAGGAGGGTGGTGATTAACGTACCACAGCTACAGTATAAACACAGTGGAGGCTCCCTGTTCCACGCTCAGTCTGCAGATTTCTGGCAAGATCACCATTGTTGGGGAAAGGAATGTTGTGTCTACTATTTTCCTGCTCAATCCACCCCTGTTATTTCACACCCAGGCCCTAATCTCACCCAGGTGGTTCTCATTATTAAAACCTGCTGTGTTTCTGATTAGCTCTGCAGTTTGTTCACTTAAGACATTTATCATTTTCATCATGAATAATCATTAAGGGTTCAGACAATACAGTAGAATCTCATTTATCAGAACGGGAGAGGAGGTCTTGTGAGGGAATGTAGTGTTTTCAAATCCTCAACCAAAGCTTATCTATAAATTTGAAATGTGAATGCACACACCTTCTCATGGGTTCTTTGTAGTTGAATTCACAAAGTGATTAGAAATTAATAAAAAAAAAATCTGTTGCACAAAGCCCATAAAAAACACATCCTTCATGCTTGATTCAAAATGAAGGGTTACGAGATTGACCTTGCCTGTAAACATGTCTCCTCACCTCTCTGTCCATCTGCTGCAGGTTGTAATACCTCGCAGTGTTTTGGACAGATCAGTCAGCTGAATCACTCTATTGCACAATGGTGCTTCCATGAAAGCGAGCACTCCCACTCAAAAGGCCCCAAAACGTGTTATTAACATAGTTTAGCAAAGGAGAAGGAGGGTAAATGCCTGCAGAGAGCGGCAGAAACCCATGGGCACACACACATACGTGCGTGCACACACACACACATTGCATCACAAGGAGAGGTTGCTCCTCCAGCGGTGGTGCTCTTTCTTCCCGACTAGCCTCGGAACGCTGCCGTCTAAGTGCGTGTTGCAGTGCGCTCCCACTTGCAGTGCATTTGACGAGCCCCATTAAGGCTGACTCATCCCTCCTTCCTCACTCCTCCCCCTAAGGGACATGTTCTGTAGCCCTAAAGCTCCCCATTTCTTTTCTCAGCTAACCAAAAATCATTCCTCGCTGGCTGCTACATCACCTCTGCCGCACATTGTTTTCGAGCATTTATCCCGACGTGTTTCAGCCTCAGCCCTTCGACCTCAGTTTACGTTCAACAGATCCGTCACCCTGGAGTTTCTCCGAGCCTAATTGAAACCTCTGCATTTTGTCGCTAAAACTAAGCAGACCCGAGTCACAATAAACAGAAAGCCTTCTAACGTTCCAGTCCTTCTATCGCACTGGCCTTCTGAGACTGTTTTTCCATCTCTTCAGAGAGCTGCAGCGTCTGCTCTCGGCACCCACAATGTTGGCAGTATGGGCTTTATTTAGAAGCCTGCAGAGTAGCATTAAAGATAATTGCACGTTGAGGAAGGTGCTTCTAAAAGAGCCCTCCATATAAACTGGAGACATGAGAGAGGAGCACACTCCAATTCCAGGCCAAGACCGGGCTTTTTTAAGCCATGTTCTGCTGGGTGGGGTGAGAAGTGTAAGTCAGTAATATGAAGGTATGCTTTTCCTTCAGCTGCTAACCAAACATGCAGAGTTTTGTCAAATGAGGCTCTTGAGAGCTTGTCTAGCAGAATTTTTTTGCCCCTCTGTAGACAGTGTTTGGTGACCACATCCTTAGATTCCTTGGTTATGGTGAGATGGGTGGAACTGCCTTACAATCATGTTTCAAGGGATGTAGGAAATGTTTTTTTTTTTTTTTGCCCTGAATACTGAGCAGTCCTCGCCCATGTTAATGAAATATAATACTACCAAAATTATTGGAATGCCTGGCAACAATGACCATGAATATGGTGTAATGTTTATGTGCTGACATGATCCATTTATCATCTCTCTTCCTACTGACATTATTATTATTTTTGTGCTTTTTAATGACTTTTTAATACTACACATGATTCAGTTTTTTCCCATACCTTCATGGTGGAAGCCCCTCACAGTGTTGGCCCGGCTGGCTGACCTCTCTGGGTACTCAAAAGCGATGTCATGCGCTCCGGCCTCCTCAGCCTCCCCCGACTGCAGCCGGTAGAGGTCCAGCAGGTAGCGGGGCACAGTGGCCGAGCGGCTGGGCCGTGGCCGCCTCTTGAGGCCGAACATGTGCAGCAGCGTGGCCTCGAAGTCCCGCAGCAGTTCATGGCTCTGAGCGGCCGAACGACCCTGCAGGCCCGGTACTTTCTTTTTCCCTTCTTCAGGTATCAGACTAGCATGGTTGCTCTCTCCCAGCAGGACTTGGCATATTAAAATGACCATCAGCATTCGATTACCAGGAATCATGATGTCTCTAGGGGGGAGCAGAAGATAGTATGAGGAGATAAAAGATTAGGACTGAGCAAAGCAGAGAGGAAGAAAACACAAATAAGAAAGACAATGATGGCAGAGAAAGACCTGCATTTTGACTGACTGAAAGATTTGTCTTTTCCTTTAATGCATGTCTTCATCCTCTCCTGTAACTCACTGAGACTGTGACTGTAATTGGTTATATAGTCTAGCCTGCCTTGTTTACAGCAAAGCAGTTCCCAATCAGATAGACCACTTGCAGTTTATCTTTGGCGACATCCTCCAAAGGTAAACAGCTGGTTCAAGAACCCAACTTTTTTTTTTTTGAATGGAATCCGAGGGCCATTCCTCTTCACTCCCTCCCTTCCCCCCTCGTCTCCTCTGTCCTCCACTATGATTAGACAAATAAAAGAGGCAACCCTGGGGTCAGAGCAAATTCTTAACTCGATAAGGAGCCGCGGTCCCTCACAGTCTCCTCTGACGAACCACGGGGGCAAACCAACAACCATGTCACTGAAAAGCTCTTCCTTATAATGCTTCACCCAGCAGCCCATAGGGACACATAGGTCAGGTCTGGTGAATGCCACATAAATCAGCGTTTCAAGTGGACAGAGAGGAAAGGAGGGGGGGGGGGGGAAGCGAGATGCAGCAACGTGTCACATGCCACAAATTGAAACGGCATGGCCCACTTACTTACCGACAGAAAATAAAGCATGGGAAAACAGTCCATGTTTGTTGGGAGCAGTCAATGGACACGTTCTTCCAGGAAATGTTAGGTGGTGTTGGGCGGCTGCAGGAGAACGTTGGAGTGACCCTGTTCCTGAAAGATACACATAAAAAAATACAGTTATGAGCTTAACACAGTTTCAAACACTTGAGGCTGTTCTTGCTTGAAGAATAGTAGGAGCATGTGTGTGTACATCTGTGTTAGTGTGTGTTGGTAAGAGAGAGACCCAGTGTCTCTTTAAGGCTTATCATTTTGGCTCATGGGCTAAGCTAGCTATTTACTGTAACTGGAATGTAAGGAGGTATGTGCCACAACACAGACAGCAGATCCCCAGTGCCTTACACTCACCTAAGACAGAAAACACACCTCATTACCATTATTACATCTATTCCAGAAACTGATTAAGAAACCTGTTTCAAAAGCAGCCACTTTGCAATAATGGCAAGTTATTCTCCAAGAGAATAAACCATTATATAACTTCAACTGGAAAAAAAACCCCAACCCTCTCCTCTCATGTTCACACACACCAATGAGCTGATAACACCACTTTGATCATGAGTGGTAAAAATCTATATCCAAAACAAGAGGGCTGTCTCTTTACAGAAACCGTCTCCAAAGTGAACTCAGTCAACCTTTATCCCCCACCCTCACACAAGGAACTAAATACATGCCTCTCAAAGGGGGCTCATCTCTTAGTTACGCTTCCCCACTTGAGGGATCACACAGGTTGTGGTGACGCTGATGACAGGCCTTCTGCTCTTTGACATCACTGTCATCGGCAGAAGAGTCGTACTAGTGTGTGTGTGTGTGTGTGTGTGTGTGTGTGGTTTTCGGCTCTAAATGTTGATAAACCTTCAACATCATTGATATTTTCTTGGAGCATATTCTAAAGTTTTTGCAGCAGCTTCTTCAACAGAAATCTTGAAAAAAAATGGTTCTCAGTCATTGTTCCTTCTGGTAAGGTTTAACAAGCACAGCAATGGGGCTCTAATGATTCAAGTCCTTTACACGTCATTTTGTGCTAAATGCTTTTGAATCACACTAATAAAATTACTGAATTTCTAACCACAACAACGCGGAGCAGACATTTCGACTTGGTGCTCCGGAGCGAAGTCGGTCTTTGGTCATCATTTGGAGCCCGTTCCACTGGAGAGCACCCAAGCATTACTACACAGTGAGGATGCACATTAACAGGAACACTGTGTGTGTGTGTGTGTGTGTGTGTGTGTGCGCGACATACAGCATGTGTGTTTGTGTGTGTGTGAGCATGTCTGGGTTTGTATCTGTGCGATTATCTCGGCCCCTGCATGGCTCACTGTACACGCAATCAAGGATCTTTTTCCTAACAGCATTAGACTTTGACCTCCGACTGACCCTCCTTTCTCGGTCATGACACTAGATCCAGTGTGTGAGAAGAAGGGGTGATGTGCAGTACGTGTGTGCATGAGCTAAACGGTGTGTGTATGTGTGCGTGTGTACGCATGCATAAGTGTGTGCCACCGCTTGCATGTTCGTGAGAACTGTGGCAAAGGGAGAGGAGGGTTCAGAACATGATCAGCTCCATTACCCATGGGGTGGGGGATAACGTGTGTGTGTGTGTGTGTGAATGAGTGTGTGTGTGCACATCTCTTACAACAAACGTTCATTGTACAGCGAGGGCCTCTCCCATGATTACAGGGATTCATAGCACTCAAAAACACTGACCATACAGAACATCTTGTAACTGTAACCAGCCACTGACAAAGCTGCAGGCGAAAACAGACAGACACTCAAAGTGGTGCGATGATGATGAAAGAAGATGTAAGGCAGGACAGGGAGGAACTTTCAACTCTGGAAAAAGTCATCGTGCTCATTTTTGCTGGCGTTTTTTTTTTTCACCAGTAGCGATAGAAAAAAAAGCAAAACATTTCCAGTTGTGCCAAAGTCTGTTAATTTTTTTTTTTGACGATTTCCGACCACATCTATCACCTTGTGGACTCTTGATCAAATACTGACACAATTCCCAGATTATAAAGTGCTTTCAAAAGCTTCACACTCTGAATGCTTTTGAACTGAGCGACAGACAGAGACACATTTTTGCAACAACAAATGCAGACCAGTGTGCAATTAGGCCGGAGCAGTCAACTGCCCTTGGCTTTGCTCAATCCCCCTTGGCCTCTCTCTCTCTCTCTGACCAGAGATAATGTGATCAGTCTATGCACATGGCTCTTCAGATGTGTTTCCTGAGGAATTTGACAGTGATGGTGGGAGGGAAGACGGGAGGGAGGGAGGAGGGCAACAGGTTACCACAGAACAAGCCAAATCTCTGACCTGATTTTATCACTTTTTAGATGCCAGGAATCATTTCACCGACACAACACATGTTAAATATTCTCTCTGGTTAGTGCTCTACTCTTTAGATTGTTTAGTTCATAATGATACAGATCCAAATAATAACCGATAGATACAAAGAATTAATTACAAAGGTCAAACAATATCCTCTAAGAATCATTTTAATGGTTTGTTTACCTTCCTGATAACAAGTGGGTTTTAACTAAAGATTAAAGGATTTTGAATAATAACTGTGGCTTCACATTGAGCCCGTCTGCCCAACAAAAAAATGTCCTCACTTGTGTTGACAGAAATAAAACAGAGACCTGTAATGTCTCCTGTTGTTGAATGGTGCAGGTTTGGGATTTTATTTGCTCCCAGCGAGCACTTCAACAGTGAGAACATTCACAGTCAGTGAGATCACTGAAACCAGGTTAATGGTTTTGTTAGCTGTGCTATATTCTGACAGGCAAAAAGTCCTATAGAGGAGTTGAGCTTGCGTGACTTTTCTGAGATTTCTGATGTTGACTTTAAAGCCTGAGAAAAATGTCAAAAGCTTTCAGTTGATTTGCATAACAGGTTGAAGAGCTTTGAATAATGCAAATGTGAAAAACCTGAAAATCCAAAATATCAAGTAGCATCAACAAAAAGTTAGGGCCAAAAAAAGAAAACCTCTCTTTGCCAGATGCACGTGGGTTTTATTTCTAAATATATAATTAGCTAAAGAATAATGATAAAAGGATTTTGCAAACTTTGGTGACAGTTTCCCTCCATGATAGCAGAGAAAAGTAAAAAGAGTGTGCCAAGCTCTCCATGCGCCTGCAGGCCGCAAAATGTTCCCCCTGCTGCAGCTTCACTGTATTAAATGACACGATTTCACTTCATAATAATTTGCTGCAAAACAGGTGTTGTTACAAAACGAGTGAAAACATGTGAGACCTTTGTGTTAAAACGTCAGTCGTCTGTTTCTGCTCTGTAATGTTTTGCAGACTTGGTCATAAATGGACACAAAATGCGCTCTTTTACACCACGTGAATACTCTTGAAAACATACATGTGAAGCTGAAATTAATTAGAATTAAGATTTGCCCAATAAATAAACAACATTCGCTAAATCTTGTTGTACCATCTCCATCTTTACGCGCACCGGGATTATGCACATACAGGTGCTTATTCTCGCAACATTTGCGCCAAACTCGCGGGAAAAAGTTACAAAAAAATCTGCATCATAATTATATTTTAATTGTGTTGAAAAAGAGTCGCATTGAGGAATCGGATGCTCTGTTTGGAAATGACCTCATTATGTTGGTTTGTCACTGCTCGACTCTCCGGCGCAAAAGACTTTAACCTGCTCCGACTTCCACCAGAATTACTGCACTTTTTGTCCGCAAAACTTAACCTACTTTATCACCTTTTCTGTGCCACTAGATTAGACTATAAGACTATGTTTGCTTTTGTCTTTGTTGGTTTTATTTCTACCGGAAAACCTATCCAAAGTCTGTGGAGTTCGCTTTTACGCGCAGCAACACCAAAGAGCAAAACTACAACTGTCACCGTGGTTCCTCCTGTTTTAATCCACAGGTGTGGTTTCTAAAAGCTGTCTGTGATGTTGTAACAGTGTCGGCAGATGAGAGCTTACCATCAGTAGAGGTACAGGTATCCTCAAATGGAGTGAATATGAGCTGGAAGGTGTAAGGCAGTCCAGGCGCAAAGCCCCAAAAAAATGAGCCTTAAAGTGGAACTTGTGCGTCTTTTTGGCTCATTAATCCTTTTGCGACACCTCGAAGAGGAACAGAGGGGACGGGGTCGGGGTGAAGGCCGGCTCTGGGGGTCTGCAGCAGGGGTTTCCAATCCGTCTCCAGTCCGGCGGTGCGCGCAACGACCAGACTCTCCAAAATGATCCAGCATCTATGGCCCCTTGCAGTTTTTATGTGTCCACCCAATTTACCCTCCCTGCCTCCTCCTCCCTCCTCCCTCCCTCCCTCCCTCCTTCCCTCCCCGACCCCCACCTCCCTCATCTGTCTCAAACACCTTGGATAACCCCCCCTCCTTCTCTCCTCCTCCACTTTTAAATAAAGGCGGCTCATTGCGCGCACTGTTTTCTTTTTCATTATGTGAAACTTTGTCATTTGACTGTGAATAACAGTCCCGTGCGCAACACTTTGAATTTGCATCTAAATGCTCCAGACAGTAAAGTGCTTGTTTCGAGGTAGAGTCGTGGTACTCTAAATTAAAAAAGACCCATGAAAGTCAACCTGCAGATGGAAACACGTGACTTTTGAGGGTTTTTAAAATTTGCTTCATATAGTTTGGGCACATTTATGAATTAAGCTCAAGTTTAGGATCTAGAAAGAAAATCAGACATAAAAATATTGATGAAAAAGTAGGCAACTTTTCAGAATAATGTTCCATGTGCAGTTCTTTAATTGTTATTGACCTGCTGCTTATTTATCATTCAGTCATTAGTCTCTGCTCTGGAAATGAAGCCACAGTCTAAATTTGGGGGGCAAATTACAGATTGTTAAAAAAAAACAAAACAAATTTTTATCTTAAGCAGATGTGAGCACATGTGGTCAGACATTTGAGTTAATTATGAATGTTCCTTGATATTTAGTCACTTACTGATCTAAAGAAAGAGAAACGTCCAACAACTTTTCTGTTTAACTTCATATGGTCATTTTTTTTTAGAAGTTACTGAACTAAACAGTGTAAATGCTCATTAGATGAGATGAATTTTGTTTGTTCTTGAACCCCATTTCAGTTGAGCTAAGTGAATACTATGTGTATACGATAATGCTGATGCTCGTTAGTGTGTAAAAAAAAAAGGTTTAAAGAGGGGTCATCTTCAGGGACCCCCTCAGATCCCACAGGAAAGCAGTGTGTTAGAACTTCTATGGAATGACTCCCGTTGCACACAGGGAGCTGTATATTAGATTTTTATTAGAAGCTTCAATGGACGACTTTTTCAAGGGCTCTTCAAAAGATAAAATACACACAATTCATTCAATAGTAATTAATGGAAATGTAAGCACTCCATCAAACAGTTTACATGACTGTTGTTCACTTGTTGACAGATTCTAAATAAAGAATAAATTTTCATCCTCCAAGGTATCGTATCGGTTTGTTTTAAACCAATATCAGACTTGTCAAGCTGCAAAGCTTTCAGATTCTTATTGTTGGTTTTCTGGTTGGATATATGGTCATATCGTTAGAAATCATTGACATTTAGCTAAAGCAGGATATATATATATATATGATATTTGATGAATCTTTAAAAAAGTAGGAGTCCCAGGGAGCTGACCTGTGGTACACCACACTGTAATTGACGATTTTATTACAGACACAATTGACACAATATGACACAATTTCATTTGTGTAGTCTTGTGAACAACCAGATCAGAAGCTGCACTAAAATCTAAGAATAACACGCAACAGATTTATTATGGTATATAGTTGTGATAGAGCCACATATTTTTAAGACATGCAGACTTTCAAAAATTAAATAACTTTCTTCAATATGAGTCCATATATGATTACTCATTGCACTTGTCAATAGTTTACCCACAACTGGTCTGTTATTTGGACTAAGCTGATTTTTATTGTCTTTAAGTGCAATATGGGGCAAACTTTGTCAAGTTTCCAGCTTCTTGGAAATTTCCGTGTTCCTAATGACCAATGCAGCTGAAGTGGATTAACTATCCGATAAGCTGCATATCTCAGCAGTGTCATTGTCACAGCCAGAGGATTTACCCTCAGGTAATGATTGAGTGTGGTTCAAACATTTTCACTGACTTTATGTCCAATCAGAGTGCAACAAGAAAGAAAAATAGTTGAGAAAGTTAAATTTTCATCAAACATTCGTTTCCATAATAGTCCTGAAATTGATTATAGGTCTGATACTTTATTTACTGAAACATGGAGATAAATTGGCCACTGTGATTCCTTCATGCTTTAAATCTGCTTTGGATTGTGGCTGTGGTCGTGTAAGAGCCTGAGATAAATCCTCCTTCCATTGTGAGGCCATGTTGACTGGAACTCAATGGTTGTCTGTACAGATCAGGAGATGTTGGATATATATAATTTGACATTGTTTGTCATGTTACCTCTACTTTCGTGGTCCTACTCCTATGCATTGTTTGCACTGTGGGCCCCTTTGAATCAGAGAATCTATTTTGTTAATCATTATTGATCTCCTCAGTCGCCCTGACAGACTTTGGCTGCGAAGTCTTTTGCCACATTAAACTCTTGACTGCTGAACTTTAAAGTTCAAAAAGTTTCATATAATGATGTGTGGCATGTTGTGTGTGTGGGTGTGTGTGCATCTGTGCATTCATGTGTTTTAAAGTGTTCATGGTATTTGGGATGTTCTTTGTGATTCAGGCCACTTAATATTCCTCACCTTCCTCTGCATACCTTCTGCATGACTCTCCATGCTTGGACCTCAAGCTGTGATTTTCTCATTTCAGCACTATTACTGAAACCATTTGTGTCTTGTCTCTTTGATGGCGACCTTGTCATGCACAATTTATTCTTGGTCAAACTCGCAGCCTTTCTTGTGGGATCCATATTTCATGTTTTCATTTTCAAGTTCGAATGACTGGGACTAATCACGCTGATGACCTTATGTTGCACCAGCGTATTAAAAATGGATGAAACATTCCTTTTTGACAGCCTCATTGCATGGTTTGATATCATAAGATTATTGCAGCTACAGTTTTATATTGAACGCAGCTGAAGGTTCTGAAACAGCAACAAATGTCCCTACTCTCTGGCACATGATGCTGGAAACTAAATAGATAATATATGATGCTTTTGCAGTGTTTTTACAACTTTATTGTTACAACATTACTGCTAACATTGGTGAACTACTATCAAAAAGTACTGGAACCGTTTTCAAGTGTTTTTCAATGTAGGTCTTTTAATCATCTCTACTGACTGCAACATTTATAATATGACAAGTCACATGCTTTTAATTGAACATTGCTGCAATTTAACATTACTGTGTAATTAACTGATCACAAAGCTTTAAATGTATGACAGCACATTGATGCAGTGTTACAGAGACGTTATAATATCATATCTGTGTGTGATGGCCGTGCTCACAGCCACGCAAAAGGTCATACCCATAACACTCTCAGACTCCATTACAACATGTTCGTTTACTTTGAGTTGCAGTCACTTAAAATACATACACTCAACATAGATTGTTTTAAATTTGGTTTATTAGCACTTTGACAGAACACTGTTTTCTGGATGGAGCACGTACATTTAGTTTACATTGTTTGTCATTTGTTTGTATTAATTTATTTTTTCTATCTTTGCGTTACCTGGCTGCTGTGTGGCATTTCCTGCTGGTAGAAGGGCAAAAGATGGGGCATGCTTTTATGCTGATGTCCCCCCCACGAACCAGACCAAGAGCTCTTGCATCATGGGGGGGATCAGGATGCATTGTGTTAGTTTTAATTGTTGTGTATATAGTTTTTTCCCTGTGTGTTAACCGTACCTTTTGTTAGTCTGATTTTCAGTAGAGTTATATTTTGTTGACCTCTTTTAAGAGCCCTATAGCTTTGGTTTGTTTGGTGAAAGTTACTTTGTTTTTTTGGAAATTAAATCCATTCCTTTTTTTTGAAACTTTAAAACTGACGCTGTGTTATGTAAACTAACAAAGACCAAATTATAACGTGTTTTACAACAGGATGTTTCTGCGAGTTATTGAGATTTATGAGATATTACGTCAGGGCGATGTACGTAATCTGTGTCAAAGACTATCAGGAAAGACTACGCCAGCATTACCTTAGACCAAAACATGCAAACCGCAGATAAGCCTCGAAAACAGTTACGTACAAACCAAACAAACAGAGTTATGGAGCAGCTTGTTATGAAGAGATAAGACAAAGATCAGCCTGTACTGTCATGTAGCAATGATGGAAAATGGAAAAAAGTTTGTAGCAACAAAGAAACGTCTCACCAGCACGTCACCTGTCAAACATCAAAGGATGGTTGTCACTTCCCATTTGTCACGAAATATTAGATATTTTGTACAATTCAAAACATAAAATGCACATTTGTTCATATATGACAGTGTCACATATATAAAGATTGTGAGGTATTAAAATAAAACGCCTATTTTTAACATTTATCATCTTGCATAAAAGGAGTCATAAGCTTTTTAGACAAAATACACCAACACTGTTGATGAATGTTAATATACACATTATTGAACATGAATTATATATTTTACAATTTTTGGTGACTGAGAAGGTTTCTCCCTGTTGATGGCAGCAGTATCTCATTTTGTGCATATTTTGTTTGAGGTTTTCTTCATCATTTAAAATTAGCGATTAGTCTTGTGTCCTCTCACATGAACACACACACGCACACACATATCCAGCAGTTTGTGAAAAGTCATGTTATATCTTATTATATTTAATAAGGAGACTACAATTACTCTTGTTTCACAACCAAAATGTATTTAATCTTATATGGTGATTAAATAACTGTGTGGTCGCTTCATGTAAATCCACCTGAATACATCCGTTTTGTGAAGAACCCCAGGCCTCCTTTAACCCCCTTTCTTTATTTTCATGGAAGACTAGTCGCTCGCTGAAATGTTCTTAAGTGCTGCTCTATTATTTCCTTCTATCATTATTACAGTACAGTATTTCATCAAGTGGTGCAGCCTATGACGGCCTGCTGAGTTCCTTCCACACCTCAAAGCCTCGGCCGTGTTCTACCAACTCGGCTGCCGGGAGCACTTGAAGATATGCCGTGGACGTCCCTTCCGAGGTGCTGACCAGGCTTAGCCCCTTTGAGCCCCTCCAGTTCCGAAGGAGATTACCAACTGCGGGTGGCTTAGACCCACAGGCAGCGACTGACTACCTTTTTTCACTCCTTGTGATATGAACCTCTGATCTCACAGTCTGGGACTTTGTGTGAGACTGAGATGAGAAAAGGTTGTAAAATAGTGATAAAAACTACTTTGTCTTTTTTTAGTGAATATAATTAGTTGTGGAAAAGTTCACCTGCCGTCACTTCTCTTTGAGTCGAGCGCAGTCGTGGAGTTCACTTATCTTCTGACATTCGCCTTTGGCCATTTGAGGGAGAGGTCATCCCGTGCTTGGCTGCTTTGACGTTCGCTGGGAGAGCTGGGGTGAGATTTCACCTCTTCGCCTGTGTCACTAAATCCTGCTCGGAGCCGCTCACCTGTGAACGCCAGCCCTTAATCAGAGGCAGCTCAAAGGTGACCCGACCGCCTAGACCCCGAGCCCGATGTCATAACACACCTTCATTTTCTCTTTCTTCTCCCCCAGACGCTCCGTGAAGTGTTCGCTAGTGCAGACACGCGCCGCAGCCATTGATCAAACCTCAGCTTTCACTAATGCTCGGACATCTCGTTGGAAACATTCTTCAACACAGCCGCCTTGTGTTTCTCTGGGCTGCGGCGTGCTTGTCCTGTAATCCCCTAACCCGGCCCTGGGACCTGAAAGCCTGTTAAGTGGTGCGAGGGGTTAAGGGAGGGAGAAGGACAAGGGAAGCAGAGTTTGAAGATGGAATGGACAAACTATTTTAATCCCTGTAATGGAATTGGCATGTAAACTCATGAACCTAGAAGTAAACAGAAAGAAAATGGAGAGGGATGGATGTTGAATTGGTCTGAGCCTTTCCGGGGGAGCTGTGTTGAAACTCACATTTAGCCCCCTTCTAAACTGCTCGCATACACCCCTCACCCCCCCCTTCGCCAGAACAAAGATAGGTCCAAGTCTTTTCCGGCCCATCTTCCTCCGCAGACATCTACTGTTTAGATAAACACTATAAGTTTCCTTCAGTAAAGGATGTTTAGGTTTCAGATTTTCTTCAGGTTTTGTTCTCGTTCTGTACTCAACTGTAGTGACACATTTGGCCTGAATAGCTAAGGGGGTATCAGCAGTCTGAGTTATTTTAATGATAAGATAGAGGGATTTGAATTCCGAATAAAAAGCAGCCATCATCTCATCTAACACTCTTGCCGGGGGAATATCATCAGAGCCATTAGAAAGAGAGATCATCAGTGACACTCTAGCGTCAGCGATTGAGGTTCGGTCTGAATGATGTGGACGCACCGACATCACTGACCGCCTCCCTGCCAAGTGAGTGACATGACTTTAATGTCCCTCCATCTCATGCTGTCGCTGCTGCAAACCTGCCTCTGCCAGATGTTATCAAAGGCAGCTGGTGAAGTGAGTGGGCCTTTTTTAGGCCCTTCTCTGCCTCTGTCAGGGCGCAGGGAGACACACTCGGGCTTCAACACTGTCCAGACACAGCCTGAGTGGGGCAACGCCTGATGCCGGGACTCTGGGGGGTTACACCAGGAAACTTTCTCAATGGATTAAAAAGCTTTTTTATCACCATTTGGATTGGCACTTGAAGACACTCCTTTAATCTGAGAGGGGAATTGACTTTGCCCACAGCGCGGTCCCTAAGAGGCCAAAGCTAAGAGGCAGCCAAATAAAATCTCCAGCGGTGGTGCTGCTTTGTGATAGAGAACCTCACAAGTGTTATGTTCTGGTTCTCGAGAGAAAAATAGATTAGACGTGAAGAGATGGAAATTGACCAGAATAGAACATAATTAAATAAAATGCAATGTCTCAGAAGGTCCTGTGACCAGAGTTTCAAAATTGAATATCCAGAATTCTTTTTGGGTCGATCAAATGATGTAATATGCTCAAAATCAGGTTATGAAGTTACTGCACAAAGTTGCTATTCACCATTTTTCCTTCTGCATATTCTACTTTAACTAACCGCTATATTATAAAGGTGTTTTCCAAAATGTTCCGAATCCAATTTCAAGTCATGCACCACCTTAACTGACCTTGACAGGAAGGCAAAAAGCAAAAGTGTCGGAATTATTGATACACATGTCAACTTTTTAATTCAATATGTGGCAGAGGTTTTGACCTCATAAATCATAAACGGACCAGAGACCGGCCACAAACCACTGTGAAGTGAGACGTCAACAAGACTGTACAGAGGTGGAGCACAGTCAAAGCCTCTGCCCTCATTTCCAAACCCACCACACCTCTATATTATATTTTCAAGCATCTCTATTTCCCAAAGCTGTCTTATCATTTGAGACTATCAAGAAGCATCTTCCTCTCGAACCACGGCGTTTGATACAGCATGCAAATCACTCCAGGGACCCGTTATTCCTTCAAGAATGTAATTACATACTTTCAAATAAAACTTGAAAGGGCCCAACAAGTTTTAAAATGCAGTGTGCGCTCCCAAGACGGCAGGAAGGAATTCCAAGCAGTCGGAATATGCTAACATCTCTGTGTGGGCGAACCGTGGGCAACAGAAGAGTGTGGAAACAGAAAAAAACACACAAAATACTTGACACACAAAAATCAAAGACAATGAAATGTTGAATTCAGTGATATTATTTTAAATGTGGGTCATAGTGAATCGACTGTTTCTTTGACCGTCAGGCTTTCTGTTCTTGAAGGTCACATGTGCAGTTTAGGGTTTTTTTAACCACTTAAAATCCTTTGTATTTTTTGGAAAATTTCAGACAAAATAGGAAAAAGCAAAATGATGCTGGCAGGTTTTGTCAACTGTAGCTAGAGATGGAAGAAGTCAAAGGTTAATCGGGATGAGCATTACTCACACTGTTAGCACCAGTTAGTTAAATGGTAACAACACCAGTAAATCATGATTCTGATTATATGTTTCATGCTTAAATGTAGCATTTGGGACTACTGGTCAACAGCCATGGTCTCACTTGCTTTGTGAGTAATCTACACATGCTGTGCAATCAACTCACTGACTGATTATGTGCTTGACTGATACGTCAAAACACTAATAAAAGCAACATGAATTGATTTATTAGGAGAGACAGATTTGTTTATCAAACTTAGGGTCTCCAGCTTTTTCAAACTGAATTTGTTTGCAAAGTCAACACTGCACAACAGCTGGATGCAGAACGGAGGGAAGACGTTCAAGCAGCTTGTCAAAGAGATGCACTCGTGATTGAATGAAGGTGATCAGCACAGATGTTGGTCCCTCAATGAGGCAAACTGATTTTGAAATACAGTAATCTCAGAACCCATTGGCTATCATCTGATGACAATTTAGCCCCTAATGGATAACGGATATCCAGGCCAAGACTTCTTCTTTCAGGCAACTTGAAACATGAAGACAACATTTCAGCGTTTTTGCACATGAATGCAGATGAATTAAAAAATGCTAAAAAAAAAAAAAAAAAAAAAAAAGCTAAATTGGTCAATGCATTCTGCTCTCCTCACAAACCTAATGTGACAAAAGACTCACATGTGGTTGATCAATACCATTTAGACTACAAATCCTCAGAACACTTCACACAAAAATCCTGTCCTTTGCCTAAAGATTCTCTTTTTCCAGAGATCAGAAATACTTTGACTCAGTGCATAACCATAAATGTACGTATTTAACTTGTTTCGTACCAAACCTTTTTTCCTTATGTGAGAAAAAAATCCAACTTTTTGGTCTTTAAGAGCCTCCATTAAATGTACTGTAACATTATAAACTGAATAACGTGGCTGCCAGAAATGACACATTTCCTTTCAGTGATAGGGTTTGTTCAACAGCCTAATCCAGTCTGAGTAAAGCTCCTGTGTTTGTGAGTATGTAAAGCTGTTCTAACCGAGGCTCAGTATCCATGACTCACTCCTGACGTAATATTTCATGGTGCAGTCGGATGTTACTCTCAGGGGTGTCTGGCCTGCTGCTTGGGATTTGGCACAGAGCAGTAGGTGGTCAGGCGATTAGGTCACCACACTGCTCAGAGATCCAGGAATGCTGTAACCCAGGTTTTGGGATCTGCCGCGCTTCCGATCTCTCTGTGGGAACCAATATGTTGCATATTTGTGCCATGGAAAATGCACTTATGTTGAAGCAGAGCGGAGAGAGTAGCCTCCAGGTTCCACCCAGCACCACATAATTAAACTAGGAGGGAATTTTACACACTTTAAAGAGAGAAGCTCTCCACTTTGCTTTCAGGGCAGGGGCATGTAATTGCTTTTGCTGGAACGGTTGACGTTTTAGGAGTGGTCGGAATATCTTGGCGAAGCCGGTAGCAACAAAGCTCTCGTGCTTGGAAGTATGAGCTTGTTGTGGTTGTTTTGGAAGGAAATTCTACAAATATGACCATGATGTGACATATGCACACTGGACCACTGTGTGTTAAGTGTGCATGGGAGCTATATGAATTCTTTCACAAAAACTGAGGGATATAGAGGAAAGTCACCTCAGCTGCCATGACAGTGTGGCGTTTCAGGAAAAAAAGGTAGTAGGAGAAGGACTACTGAAGAATTCCCTTTTGCAGGATATCCTATGATCTTTTTCTGGATGGCTGACTGAAAACTTAATTTCTAGCTGGGCTTGTAATTGTAGGTCATTTTGCTCTATGAGTGCAATTGCAGATTTGATAAACAAGGTTCTCTGGCAGTGCACTGTTTACTTTCTGGGCCTTGATTTGAGAGCTGAAAGCTCAGGGGTGGGATACAGTTTACCCCACATACACTCACGCAGACACGCTAACACAACATACCGTAGAGCATGTGCTCGCACAGACATGCACATGTGACGAGAGGTCATCCCGTTAAAATGATAACCTTGGTGTTTTTCTGCATTTTACTTTTTGTGATCAAATCAGAACCAATAAATTGTTATTTTATCTCTCTGACTCCCCCAGCTTGTCTGTGCTCTTACTCAAGACACACATCTTTAAAAACAGGTCACAGATATACTTTCATTTTTAAAAAATGGCTGAATAATTTCCCAAAACATCTGGGCAGTGTAAGTTTTAGCAGGCATTCCTCAAACAGGAGTAAATAGTAATTTTTTGGGGACTGTTTTGAGCTATGACCTTGTTGCACCACTGAGTATTTAGACCTGTAGAACGTGCATGTGGGATTGACTCAAAATAAACTACAGTGACCATGTTGATTGTTTTTGGGACAAAAATGAGATGGAGTCATTGTTGGTTTCGGTCTTTTCATTGGATTTGTTGACGAAAAGAAAAATATTGAATACCATAAGAAATTACGCTTTAACTTCACTGAGGTGAATCATCTGACCTGTGAATTAATCTGCAGGCTCATCCTGAATCCCTAGTTAAAGTTATGGTCTGCCCCTCTGGTGGGCTGGTGCGGATACTAAGTCAGATCGTTACGAGGCCAGATGTAACTGGAGTTGTTGACTGCTGGGAAGCTCTTAAAAGCATGCTTAGTCACATTACCTGTAATTCCACGTCAAATCAAGCTCCTTGGTGAAAGCCTGATTCAGAGAAGAGAGCTCGGAATGACGCTTCAATGGAATCCAATAGGTGCTACGGTTGTGTTGTTAAAGATGCTCCAAACGCCGCAAACAAACAAGGTTTAAACAAACATAAAGCTAAAGAGTGGATGGGAAAAGCAGTCCGTAGTTTCGGAGACATGGCGAATGCATGCAGCTAACTGAAGCCACATTTTTCTCCTCTCCGCGCTTCACCACTGGTCCCCGGGGCCAGTTTGACATGACACAAATTTTCCGCTGACAATAAAATAAATAAATAAATAAACAAAGGGTTGGTGATTCCAAAATGAGTCAGGAGCATTAAGAGTGGTTGTGCTTTTTTTACTGCAAGAGCATACTTGAGGGCTGCAGCTGGAGATCTCACACACACACATACACACACACACACACACACACACACACACACACTTAAGTGAAGCCGGGGCCAGGTCCTCAAGGGGCCTGCTGGGTTAGAGCACCGAACGATACCGCTAAGAGTGAGCGTTTGGATTTTCTTTTCCAGCGTCTCAAAGTGAAAAGTCATGCACTCAAAGCCCTTCTCCCCGAGTTCAATTTATGATGACTGCGTGTTTATACTCACATCAATATCCCTTTATCATTCAGGAAACACAAATACAGCCTCTCAGTGTTGACGCATGCAAACATCGTATCCCTTTCACAAAAACCCAAATAAGCTCATATCCAAGTCATGGAATAAATGCTCATTGAGGGGAAAAAAAGTTAAATAAAAATACCACAGTTTTAGTGATATTAGCCAGGATAATGATGCATGTGTCCGTGTTATTCCAGTTATTGTTGTCTTTAGCGGTTTGGCTCACTTTAAACGGTATCTGAGGGCTCATTTGAAATGTTTTGTTTATTTATATGTGTGTGGATATCCGGGAGCAGGATCTAAAAATGTATAAACATATTATCGTGAGTTTGATGTTAACCAGCGCACAGCAACAAAAATATATATATATGTGAGTAAAACCTCCATCCTCTTTGTTCCTGTAACAAACACCTTTCATCCCAAGCTGCTTTCTCTCGTCTGGATCCGTAGGCGCGAAAAACGGGAAGCCCGATCCCTGCCGCGGGGGCCCGCTGGTCATCATGGCAACTGCTCAAACACACCAGTGGTTGGTGTTGGGTTAACTGCCAAATTTGTTGCGTTACTCCGCCGGTTTCCCCTCCAGTACTTTACCTCACCCACAGGGAGCCTGGGTCGCAGCAGGGGAGAGGAGGTGAGAACACCGAGCAGAGAGGGAGGGAGCGGGGAGAGGAAAAGGAGAAGAGGGAAAAGAGGGCAACCCAGTGACTTCTCCGAGCCCTCGTCCCTCCTCATGCTGCTCTGGGTAAAATCATACTACGGCTTCCCATGGTTTCCTGTTCTCTCCTCCCATCACAGAGCCTTCTAGCTGGCTGTTATTTATTTATCACACATGATACACAAAAAGCTAACTGTGAAAACGAACTGTGATTTGGACCACAAGAAAGGCCGTCGAGTCAGATCCACTGTTGTATTTATCCCCCGAACTTCAGCGTTTATTTCAATACAGTCACCACATTGCAAAAACAAAATCTGAACCTCGATGAACTTTTTCTGCAACCTCATCTGTGTTGGCCAATCAAATACATGTAAACACACGTTCCTGGTAGCAGGAACCATAACCAGGACATTTTTGGAAAAAAACACCAACCAAACTCTGTATAAAGAAAATCATGAAATTTTGCTTTTTATTCATTATTTTATGTTCAGTTTATGTAAACTGTATCACCCTAGAATAAGTTTCTGAAATGCCAAGTATTATAATTATTAATTTATGTGTTTTTTGCCACCAAAACAGCCACATTTTATGATATTTACTCTAAAAAAAAATCAGAAGATTGAAGAAACAGTCTATGCAATATGTGTGCAACTGAATGCAAACTCCCAAAAATATAAGATCACATAAATTATATATAGGATGTGACCTCAGTGTCCAGTGGTAGCTACAGCCCTCAGTCAGATTATATTCCAAACTGCTGTGCAATAATGGAGGAAGTATTCAGATCCTTTACTTGAGTAAAAGTAGCAATACGAAATGCTTTATTCCAACATAAATGTGTATATTACAGTATATATTTGTCAGAATTTTACTGCAGTTAATTTTAACATGAGTAAGAGAGTACAATCTCTGAAAGTATAAAGTAACTTAGGTATAGTATACTTCATTACTTTCCACCACTACCACTGTGCAGTGTTTTTGACAGCTTATGCATGTATTAATCAAACCCCACTTCCTGGATCATATTCCCTTTGGATCATTTCTGGTACCTTCAACTGCACATTCACCCCCATGTGTTTTATTTTAAAGCTTTCAGTCTAAACAAGGCTTTTGAGGTACCTCGAATATGTGACCTTTTCCAGTAATTGCCTGCTTACACTCATTCAGCTTGAGGCTTTCACACCTGGACGCTTTGTGTACAACTGCGGTCTTTTACTGCCAACCGCTGAGCAATTATTAGTTAGCGCCATGCTCACAGGCACTTCAACAGTGTTTACGAATTTGCCTCGTTTTCCCAGTAAGGATTCAACGTTCTTTGGCCATGCAATCAGCATGACACGCAGTTGGCCGAGCTGACTCACTCTCTCGATTTTGCTCATCCACCTTTGTGTCATTTCGGCGTGATACCAAACTGGCAAACATGTTTGAATGAAGGCTCCTCCAAAGGGGTTGTTGACAAAAGGACAACAAACATTTACAGAAGCTGCTGCACCCTTCTTGGCAAGACGAGCAGGAGATGACATCAGAGGAAAACACAGTAATTCACTGTTTACGTGGTTTATTTTGGGGCTTGATTATGTGTAACTCCACAGCATTTTAGAGGCTTTAAGAACACTTCTAACCATCGGGGCCTCAGCCGTTGTTATTATTGCCTGCATCTGCTGAAAACCAAATAATGGCGGGTGGTCACCTTTCATCATGGAATGATGGGAATGGGTTCTGTAAGGTGAAACCGTGCGACACGGACACGGCCGTGACATCATTGCTTTTAAATTGTTTTATGTCCGTTCGCCAGCGGTGACAGGAACCATCTGGGTCGCTCAGAGAACGCCGGATGGATCGAGTGAGTAGCAGTGTGTGTGTGCATGACAGCTATGTGTGAAGCCCACTTTTACTATTTATATTTCGGGTTTCACTATAAAGTCTGTGACAAGGCTTGTTTAACCCACTTTCAACTTTGAGCTTTAATGATGTGCACGATCACGAGGAAACGTCAGGATGAATGGCTGTGTGCCGAGTTCGCCCTCAAACGCGGAGATGACACAGATCTGGAGTCAGTGAGCGCCGATCCCACCTTCAAACTCTCTGACACTCGTCCGGTCTCTTCCACGAGGCTTATGCTATTTGTGCAAGCGAGCCTACATTAAATACACGTATGACTGCACATACACACAACCACAGAGAGACACACACACACATACACACTGTTACCCACTACCGCCAGCCTGCCCACACTCTATTTCAGTCTGGACTTTACCGTTCCAGGGACCGCAGGCCCCACCACATAGAGAGGACTGTGTTGGGCTCTCTAACCCCAGTCAGACCAGGCTATTGGCTGGGTTGGGGCGGGGCGGCGGAGGGTGGAGGGGAGTTGGAGGGGGGGTGCAGTGCTATCTCGCAGCTGTTTTGCTAAGGACGGCGAGGTCTCTCAGCATAAATTTCACTGATATCACCTCCATCAGAGGGCCATAAAGCTGATTTATTATAAATACAGCTCTCATATGTTTACTGCGCGCATTCTTGGGCCTGCAACATCTTTCAAAGTGAGCACTTGCAGGTGCTCTGGCTCAGTCTCCGTGGGGCAGACTGGAGGAAATCAAGGGGAAAAAGGAGAAAAAAAACTACGACCAGGAGACGCAGGGAGGAAGGGGGCGATGGACGAGGGGGGGGAGGAGGAGGAAGAGAGAGCATAGGGATAACTGATGGTGGCGAGCTGGGAAAGCATGGCAGCCATTATGACGGTAAGTCTCAGGTGATAAGGATAATGTGTGAAAGTTCCTTTCTGTCATCACACTTTCAGCTCCCAGGAAATAAATCTGCAGGTGAGATTCCAGCTAATCGGCCTCCGCTGCAAATGACACATTCCTCCATTAGCTTTGTGCAGATAATGGATCATAGTACCTGACACAGAAGCAGGCTTTAATTCTGATATGAAGTTATAGCAACTACTGTAGGAAATTATAGATGAATGGGAATTAGGTAGAAGAATTTTAAGCCAAAAACAATCTCAACTCAAGTCCACTTACTCACTTGGTCCGGAGCTTTCGACTGTATCGCACAGTCTTCATCATCAGGTTGTGTTTGCTCGGTTGTTGTGGAACCGCAGATGTTTAAACTCTCTGTTATTCTGAGCTCCCCCAGGTCTCCTCGTCCACGATGACTCAAAAGCTGAGCGTAATGAGTTTAATGCACTCCAAACAAACCAGTTTGTACAAAGTGTCCAAACACGTCTAAAAGGCAAAGGTTTCGGAGGAGTTTCATGGAGTTTCACTCTAAATGGACAGAAATAGTTATGTGAAGAATGTAGAAGAAAATGAAAGTTTTCGCCTGAATTTGAAGTGGATGTGCTTGTTAAACAGTTTATTCTTGACTTCGGAAACAGCAGTTCATTATACTCTCTTATTATTATATATTATTATTTTATAATCTGCTGTCACAAAAAAATCAGAAACTACTGCTTAACTTAACTTGGGTCATATATTCACAGTTTTGTCCCTTATTCCTTTTAAGATTTTACTACTGATGGAGGAATCTGGCAGCATCACTTAAAAACAGCCGTCAGATGATCTTACAGGTTTTAAGCAACCTCCAGGTTACCCAGATGTATTTTGAGGAGAAAACAAAAGTAAACGGTGAAATGACCACACTGTTGTTGTAGAAAATCCCTTCATGGTTACAGACGATCTTTCTCGTTAAACTTGTAACCTGCTGTGCTTGTAGCTGTGCTTCCAGACGAGGGGATTTTAACAAACATTTAGATAACCTGACTAAACATGCTGGTTTGTTTACAACCTGTCTGATTGTCTGGCCGCTCTTGCTGGACTTGTCTTTATCGTTGCCATGTCCCCAGATCTCAGCAATCGCGTTGTTGGGTAAAATGATGACCAAAACAAAATAACATATGACGCATACATGGGCGCCTCCTTTTAGAGGTTTTCCCCACACATTCGGCTGGTAGGAGACCCCGGGTTGGACCCAGGACACACTGGAGAGATTATATATCTCATCTGGTTTGGGAACGCCTTGGGATTTCCCAGGGTGTGCTGGACGACATTGTTGTGGGGAGGGATGTCAGGACTACCTTGCTCAGCCTGCTGTCACCATAATCTGCCCCCCGGCTCAGCAGAGGATACATGGATTTATATTAAACAAGAATTATCCTTTAAATAGAATTTCTGTGAATATGTAAGTTAACATCCTCCAAATGTAATTATTCAAATTTACATTTAATTCCTGTATAAAATGCAAACAGAGATTTATTCATGAATTAAATTGAAAATGTCATTTGTCTTTTGCACAGTAAATTAGCTTAAATAGTAATAATAAATAAACGATTCCCTTCATTTTAGCCACATTATCTCTTGTAGCAAACTTTTTTTTTTACTCTACATCTCAATTAACTATGTGCTTCTGTGGGATAAGATGGTGGGATAAAATCTCATCTCTTCCCTCTCTGGTCATGAATGTGTTTTTGTATACCAGCAGTGCTGTCAGAGGGCATGGGAAAAACATGTTTCAGTGATGACATCAAGCGGTATTTAATCTTGTTTATGAAATAAAGACTTGGCACTGGTGATGTAGCGTTGAGAAAATTAACAGTTCTCATCTTACAAGTCCTGTTTATTTTAAACACTCTAATCCACTAACATAACAGGGTTTCTGTCCCTTAATCTCGCCACTTTATTGTTTGATTGCAAAGCACTATGACAGAAAGATAACATCTAAAGGAAACAAAATGGAGTCCAGATGAGTGAAACGGGAGTATCCTCCACCGCAGCTCGGTGGATTTGCTTTCTCTTGATCTCACCTCGGTTTCCGACAGTGACACAGCAGAAAGGACGAGTCAGGAGGGATGAAGGGGAGGACGGAGGGTGTGTGTGTGAGTGTCTGTGTGTGTTGAGGGGGGGGGGGGCATCTTGGCTTTGGAACCCCTAAGTAGATCGGCAATAATTAAAAACTGAGAGGACGGACAGAGAAGAAATGTGAGTCATTCCAGAAATGCGAGGGAGCTGCTTGCTTTGTGGATACAACAGGAGATCGACTAATCCTAACACCCGGAACTGTGAGCACACCACCGAGCTGCATCATTGTGTCTGTCTGACCTCACACACACACACTTTCCTCTGCAAAACACATCTGATGCAAAAATGACGCTGAAAGTGAAAGAAAAGTAAGAGTTTTGAAAGGAAACACTAAAGGGCTGAGATTTCTTTGAGGATCTGCAAGAAGAGAAAAATAGAACAAGAGGGAGTTTTTTTGGACATGTGAAAGGGAAGATTATGAAGAAATCTTTCACTTTGACGGAAGCCTTTTTAGCAAACCTGTCAGCGATGAGTGCATTCACTTCGGGCTCAGACGACCCACCCTTCTCCTTCCCACTTCTTCGTTACTTCCAATCAATCTTCCGCCTCATCCCTCCTCTCTTTTATTTGTTAAACACTTCACAGTAAAAGCACGGGGAGCAGCTTTGGTAAACAGTAACATTAAGCTACCATTGTTTTAGAAGCACCTGCTATGCCATGGACAGCGGTTAGGCTTGGTATTTATTTGCGAAGGCACACACACACACACACACAAAGCAACATGTAAACAAATACCCACAATCGTCCTACCACTAGTCCACAATCTGGCTTGTGTTTGCTTTCCGGCATTTTTTCACAGGGTGGAAATATTTAGCCCTGATGGAACATGCATTTATCTAGCTTTTTTTTTTTTCTTCTCCCCAACCACAACCTCTAAAATCAAATAAACGAGGGAGCTCTATTCTTTTTTTTTTTCCTCCATAAAACCCCATCAAGAGGAATGCTGGTAATCCATGTCTACTCCTCCATCATGCCTTGTTCCTCTCATTACCAGCCATGTTGTTCCTATTACGCCTCAACATCCTCTGCTCTTATCAAGATAAATGCACTGAGATATCATTTCATGTTCCCCCGTTTTTTGCTTATTGCCTGCCCAAACACAGAACACAGGTTCACTGCACTGAACCAATTTGCTGCATGGTTGTGGTGTGGGAGTTTTTTTCTTCTTCTTCTTCTTCTATCCCTCCTTTCTCTCTTTCTTTTTCTCTGTGAAATCTTTTCCACTGACTTTCCTGGCTGCTCCGCTCATTTTTTTCCCCCTTTAACATAAGGAGTTGTTTACTTGGCTCTCGTTAAAGATGGAGCTCGAGTCTCGGAGACTTGAGTTAGTTTAGGGCGACGCGGAGAAAGAACGGCGGCGAATTGCGCGTGAGAGATATCCATAACACAGAGGACGGTCAGTGCGCACAAAAGGGGATTACAACTAGATTTGACAGGTTCCACATCAGAGGAAGCATCTGGGGAGAGTCATATTTTGAAATTCCCAGTTGTTTACAATTTTTGAGCCCATACACTAACTGAACCTGCACAGAACCTCTTATTTCTCAACAACAGAAAACCCATGAAGGAACAGCTCAGTATTCCCAGGAAGTATTTCCATATTGGACGATTCCCCACCTCATGACTTTGTGTGCATTACCAACATTTAGTGTCACTGAACAGACAGTGACAGAAAGTAGTGCGAGTACATAAAGTATGATAACTAACTTTTCTGCAGTGGTCAACGATAGTGTAAATCAACCACTGCCACAATCCTTAAATTTAAGTGTTTTAGTTGCTTAAGCATAACCATGCCGTATCTGCCCTGTGTAGATATTGTTTGACATTGCATGGATTTTTAAAACAATGGCATTGGATCCAAAAAAAAAAAAGTTTGGCATTGATTCTTTTACCTGCGAAATAGACAAAAATTTACTAATTTACTAAGCAGAATGATTATCTACTAGAGCACAAACTAAAAAGTTATTGAAAAAAAATTAATAGCTTCTTCTTCTACCACATCATTACAACAGTGATATCCACCATGCTCTATTTCAACGCCACTTCTCCATCTCTTTCCTAATGTTTTTGTTACATAAGGAAGGCTGATATGGAGCAACGCCGCAAAACCCCAGATTACGTTCAATGCCAATGTTTTTTAAAAATACTTCTCTACAATATCTGCACGTGGCAACTAAAGCATATGGTTATGTTCAGGGAAGGATTGTGGTTTTAACAGATAAACTATGATTAAGGTATGGTTAAGGTTAGCCAACTGAAAAGGTTGGGTAAGGTTAGGGAAAGATCATGGTTATGGTAAAAAAAAAAAAAAAAAAAAAAAAAAAAAAAGCAACCACTGTTTTCTGGTCCGTGACATAATGCAAACATCTGCACAAAATCCACCCATCTGACAACCCTTGCTTTCCACTTAGCAACATAAAGGGGACAGTATTTCCTGCACTGTCATCCGAGTGTAACACTAGATGTGAATGGTGAGTTGCCAATTCATTCAAAATCACCATAATTCCTAGGAATACTGGTTGTGGTGAAGTGGCTGACATGTCTTTGTAGACGCAACCTAATACCAGAAACAGTGAACACATTGCTGATCATCACTGTCTGTCTCGCTCACACACACACACACACACACGGGCAAACCACCACACTCATCTTCGCCCTTTACAAAGCATATCTGATGCAAAGATGATGCTGAATTTGAAAGGAACAAAAAGCGCAGTGACTGGTTTCTGTCTAAGCCGGTGACGCAACCCTCGGTCTCGGCCTTGTGGGAAATCATGTTTGTTAAAGGCAGAAATATTAAATCACGGTAATATTACATAGTGTGCCTGTCTAGACAAATGAAGTGAGCCACATGACATAAAGTTAAGCAAGATTATGTTCTAACATTACTTGGTGAGTCAGGTTTTCTTACTCCTTGGACATAACCTGGAAGTTGTCTTCTCTGGTGTCTTTTCTTTTCTCACAAATGGCAGACGAGAGGACGAGAGACATGAGAGAGAGAGAGAGAGAGAGAGAGAGAGCACGGACAAGAACGAGCACAATTAGCCAGTGTGTGAACAAGCTCTTGTTTATTGACTTTCAGAGGGAAACTTTATTAACCTGCCCAGCGTTGAATGGAAGACACCTGCTGTTGGCACTTAGGCTGTCATTACCGCAGCGGAGAGCCGCGGGGAAGGCCCTCGCCGTGCCCAGCGCCGCCTGCTGTTCCATTGTCCGGCGCCCCATCATCCAGCAATTGAGTGCTACAACATTTACAATGAGATTGCCCTTTGTTGGGTATCGTCGCTAAGCTGACAGACCTCTTTCCCCTCACTTGTCAGCAATCAAATTATGGCGGACAAACCCACCGACTCTGGTTTTGTTCCTTTTGTCTGTCGGTAAAAAAATAAGCGCCGCCCGTGATTGACTGTTTTGTTGAGGTTGCCATTGGTGAAGTGGGTGATTGCGAAAAAATTGAAGTCACTACAATGCCAGCGAAAAACAACCAGTTTGGATGGATAAAGAGGCTAAATGGGAGACACTGAGTCATTGTTAGCTTTAAGTGAGCCAGTATGAGCGGCGTACAGTAGATAAGAGTGATTTCACACACTTTCCTGTCAGGAATTCAAACTCGCTATGCCTCCTGTCTTTTACAGCTGCAGCCACAAAAAGCCAAATTATTATAACTTGGGTCTCAAGTTATTGCTGATGTCTTGGAATATGTCTGTCAGGTGATCGTACTTTAAAGAGTTTAGCCAGATAATATAAAACCAAAAGCAACAACACCCAAAATATTGGTCATAATCACCCATTGCAAAAAACATACTAAACTACAAAAAGTAAAGAAAGTCAAATTTTAAACTGAAGCTTTGTCTGAAAACTGGTTGATGTTCACAATGAAGACTTCAATTTCATTTTCACCTCCAAATAAGTTTGACTGACTCAAACCTGCGTGACCATCTCATGCTCGTGTTTCTTACCCTAGACCTGAGACTCCTACTTGGTAGTGTTTTCTTTTTAACTTTTCAAGTCACAGTCGTATTTTTGCCAATATGAATGACAGACAAAGCTACAAATATAAGACTCAGGGTGAATAAAACCCGAATCTTCCGTCCTCATGTGTTGGACAGAAACAGGAAAGCAAGTGTCCATAATCAAATGAACTAACTGTCACTGAGGAGATGAGAGGATAGATGGGTCCTCCTACTGAGTGATACTTCCTCTAAAGTGCATGGTGTCAATTGCTGACTTTCAGCAGAGCAGATAAAACCCAGCTATCCTGGCTTTTATCGTCCTACCCAGGCTCAGGGAGCACTGATACCGCCCATTACAAGGACAGCACAGAGGCGAGCCTGGATGCGTGGGCTTCGGTATGTCTGCAGCTAAAAGGAGTATCTGTGTGTATACTTGTGTGTGTGTGTGTGTGTGTGTGTGTGTGTGTGTGTGCTCGTCTGCTGACTGAATACTAAAAAAAGAGGTAGGGAAGGTAGAATTATGGCGATGAAACCGGAGTGTGCTCGCTCGTCTAAAGTCTCTTTATGCAAGTGTGTATTTATTTATTTGTTCTCATTCAGGAAATTAGGTAACTGGAAACCAAGAGCAGTTTACAACCAAACATCCATAAATATACAAGCTGTGCACATCCAACTTTTAACCTTACTGGAGCCAACATGTACTCTGTGGACCCCTCAGGCAAACATTATGTTGATGATCACAGCTCAACAAAAATAATGTTGCAAAGTCAGCTATTGGCTTGTCCTTCCGTCCTCCCAGTGCCCAGCAACAAACTATTCATTTGTTTATACACTGTTGGAGAAAAGCTGATAGGAGACACTGGATTTCCTGCTTTTGCTTCTTTGTGTGCAATTTTTTTTTTTGCTCTTGTTCCTGTCAAACTGGCCCACAGCTCCGAGCATGTTATGAGAGCTGAGGTGATTAGCTGTAGCAAATTCCCAAGGATTACCAGTCAACTAACAGTTACAGGTCAGCCCAGCCTGCCTTCACAAAATACCAAACTGTAAACAAGTCAAAGCATGACATAAGCACATGTTTTGGTCCGGCTTCGCTGCAAACCTACATTCTACTGTACCCTCCAACGAGCCGCTGTGTGAATCGACTTAAAGAAAATGCCTTCGGTGTAAATGAGGTGTCAGTGCGTGTGTGCACGTGTGAAGTGTTGTTGAGTGTTAATTAGGTGTGGAATGATGACCTTTGCCTGGCCTAAAGGGACCTTTTATGCATAGCAGCCACGGAGAGATTAATAGGTATTGCTAGGCAACACGAGCGAGCGGTCTGCAAATTCTGACCCAAGTCATTAAAAACACTTCATTTGTCCATGCCAACGCCAAAACTGCACGCAGGGTTTAGCTGTGGACTGTAACGCTATGATTTAGCCCATAAAAATTAGCGACATGAATTTTGTTAATGCTGGGTTGCCTGAAATAAACGACATGCGAGGCTGGGATGAGTGATCGTTTGTATACTTGTCGCTCGTGGCTTCTGGCTGAAAAAGCTGTTAACATGTCGGACAATGCAAAGATAACTGAGGCTATTTGTGCAAACAAGGAATGAGCAGTATTGTTAAAGCGTCGGCTCATTGTTCTCTCACTCAGCCTCACACTACAATAACTTATATCTCCGAAGCATGTTGGACGGGTTGATGTCTGTGTAAATATAAATGTATTGTCGTCTCCTGAAGCCATTCATTTTCATGACTCTCGAAAACCTCCACGCCAGCCTTCGTCTGCTGCTCGTTGGCCTGACTTTACCAACCGGGCCCGCTCAAGAGAAGAAGCAGAGAATCAAGCATAATGGATGGATCAGTTTAAATAGATATTCTAGCATAAAAGACACTGGCACTTTCTGTCTCTCCCTCCTTCATTTTGCTGTATCTATCTGCTCCCTTATGTGTTTGAGCACTGCTGAAGCCACTTTTGTGGTGCTTTTCAAGAGGAACCCCTTTGAGAGGCAGCTCCTCAGGGACTGGGGACAGGCAGTCGGCCAGCTTCCAGAGTAAACATATAATCATCCCTCGGACAGCTATAATTATATCTGGGACGTGAAGGAACAGAAGCAAGCGAGAACCAGGCAGATACACAGTAGCAGAGGTAAAGCAGAAAGCTGTGCACTTAATATTTGTTTTCAGCCTTGAAATAAAGCTCAGGTTGTGTTCGGGCAAACAGTGAGCATAGAGGCTGATGGAAAAGCAAGTAGGCTCACGGCCTGTTGCGGCGAGTTCGCAGTCTCATTCTGGGCAGTGACTGGTTTTGCGTAAGTGTGCATACGCAGACTTTCAATGTCAAGACACGTCCCTGTCCATGCACACACAAACGCACACGGGCACACACACCTTGCATGCACATCTCCACCCACATGCAGCCGAACCACACAAGAAACAGTGGGTGGTTTCAGGGCCAGTATGGGGAGCTCCCCTAAGGCCTGTTCTTTAATCCAACATCTCTCAACAGAACAACTTTAATGCGGTTAACTAACTTGCAGGCTTTGTGGTCAACTACCATTCCACCGAGCCACGCTGAAGAGAAATTGATTACAGCGCCTGCCTGGAAAATGAAATGACTTCCAGGATGTTTTTTTCTGTAATTAAAAATGAATTTGTCGCGACTGAGGAGCAGCTGAAATGAACCTGGCCAGTGAATACCTGTTTTCCTTTGCATCACCTGACTCAGTTTGAAACCAGCCAAGCCTTCGTCTTTTATGTGAAAGTTCCCCTCTAATTTTCCTTGTCTATGGTGCCCCGAGGCGGGTTGGATGGGGGAGGGGAAGGGTGACATCACACCATTTAGGCAAATTCCATATGAAAGAAGAAAAAAAAAAGAACGGTTGAAGCTATTCTCCATAAAACAGTGGAAACACTATAAAGTTATAGGAAGCAATTAGCTGATAATTAAGCAACCTAAACAAACCCCCCCACCGTTCTCACACATCATTACAGCCTCCCAAACATACAAATCAGTGCACGTGTGCGCGCAAACACACACCGTGGAGGTTGCCTCTAGGGCCGTAGGTTCAGACATCGGGAGCAGCAGGGACCGAGGAGGGAGGGCTGAGGGAGCAGGCTGCAGCTGGGGTCAGGAGAAGGCACGTTAATCACCGCTATCCTGTCAACAACAAAGAGTGGGCCTCACCCAAATGCTCTGCTCGGTAGCCATAATAACACCACGTAGGTATCACTGTGAGCCAGGCAGAGGTGTCACTAGAGGGCAGAGAAGAAGGAAGCGTGATGATGCAATTACAGGAGTAAAACAGGAGAGGGGAGGAACACAAAGTAAGAGAGGAAAAAAAAAATCTCTCCTTTTCTCACTTAAGTGTCACGTACAAAAAGGGTTTTTTTTTTCAGAGAGGGATCCCACACACCCACTCACCCCCCAATTAAAATGCGATAAATTATCATCATTGGCTGGTGTCTGCGTGACTTATTGCTTGCTTGCCCCACTCGTCCCCCGTGAACACATCCACTCTTTTCACCCACACTAGACAAACTAGAAACTGAATGTAAGACACTGAACTTGGATCCATTTTCTTGCATGTATACACTTTTTAGTTTAACCCAGCAAATGTGTTGTTTCAAGCTCCAGTAATTGAAACACAAGCCTTTCCTGCAGTGACCAGACTGCGACCCCGCATTGGGTCACATTACTGAGCAATGGGCATGTTTAGATTTTTCACTCCAAAAGAAAACATCATTAGGATCTGAGAGTGGATTTCACTTTTCCCTCACGTCCGCAACTCAGAGGTAATGGCGACTTCCCCCCCTAGCCAGGACCGTGGCCTTAGACCTGACCTTCAACCTACTGGCCCTCCACAGTATACACACACAAACACACACACACACAGATCGATCTGCGTTTAAAATTTAAAACAGTATTACGACTCACACAAGTGCAAACTGTCTCTGAGTGATCTTTTTTTTCTCTCTCTCTCTCTCTTCCATCTGGACTGTCTCTGCTCCAGCAGTTGTCTGATCTGACACTCAGCCTGATAATAGGGTCGGGCCCAAGTGAAACCAGAAACAATTTGTTTTGGTCTGAGCTATCATTCCATTTCCCATAAGCCATGCCTCTCCCTTCTCTCCTCTCAGCCCCTCTTTGTATCTCCTGCCAAGAATTAAAAGGAATGACTTTAGACACAGTTACAAAAAGCAGCTGCTGAGTAACTTTCCTCTTAGAAACATACTAAAGGCCATTCCAGATTTACATATCTTATTCCAAATCACAAACTGTGCATGCCTTTTAGAGAGCCCCCGGGCTGAGACAAGGCCCTCTGCTCGCTCCGATCGAGCAGCGTCTCAGAGCCCTCCTCTGGAATGAATAAGGGAGGAAGTGGAGAGGCCGCACTCACCCTAAGGCAGGAAGTGACATACACTCAATGACGCTGGGCAGCAGTTGTTTTGAATCTTGCAAGACAAAAAGAAAGTTCTTAAGAGCAACGATAGAGTGAAGGGGAGAGGATGAGGAAAGGAAAAAGGTAATTTGATTAAAGCCGTTGCCTACAGCAGCATTTCCAATTCTAAACATGTCCGTCCTAAACCCGCTGATGTAAACACAGCGTGCTCTCTGACCTTTGTGGTAAACATCTGTTCAGGGATAGGCTTTCACCCTCATTTGAGCACCGCCTGACATGGCATTGATGAATACGCTTTTAATCACCAAAAGCAACACATAAAATGAATCTTCATTATCTACTTAAGCAGCTAAGTAAACACTGCTGTCTTGTGAGTACCAGAGTCACAAGTAAAGCTGTACAAGCAAGCTTTATTGACACGAACCAAAAGGACATTTCAAGCTGGTGATTAGTTTACTGTGAAGTCTGTAATCCATGAAGGTTTACACTAGATTTTGAATTATGAGTCTTAAATATCAAATTACTTTGAGGTGAACAGTCAAACTTTGTGCCAATTTATCTGCCTGACTAAATTCACAGTTCTATTGGTATCATCTGAAAATGGAGACGATTGGAGTCTCGGTGCCTCAGGAGACAGATAGACATCCCTCGGGAGAAAAAGAAGACCCTTGAAAGGGTGAGCAGCAGCCGGTGGGTCCGGGGCCTGAGCCTCGTAAAAGAGCCGCAGCCGGCTAGGCCGAGGGAGGAGGCAGGAGGCAATTAAAAGAGCCGCAAGTGGCCGGAGCGTTGGGCACCAGCTGACTTTTATCACATCATGAATTAACTACATACATGCAGGGGCAATGGTGAAGATAGAGCGAGTGAGAGAGAGAGAGATGGAAAAGGAGCAAGAGAAATTGAGATGGACGGAGATGGGTGGTGGGACTGTAAGCTGGACCGGGGCAAGGCCTGGCCGGACCACCGCTGAGAAAAGGGGCAGGCTATCAAGACAGACGACTTCCTACTGGAGTCTGATTATCCCCTGGAGGCCCAGGGAGAGCCCTATAAAAGCCTCCTCATTAAGACCGGACCATTTATAGACGGCTTAATGAGTCTAGGCCACTAAAAGAAGAGAGGGAACGAGGGACTGATAAAGAGAGTGTCCACTTACTACTTTGGGGTTCCTGTCTCTGCGCCTCCCTGCCCTCAGAGGTCCAGTTGAAAAAAAATCACAACAATCACCTCCGTAGGTAAAAATCAAACACACCCAAGGAGACCAATTCAAACAGGTCATTGTCAGAAATGACATTTTACAAAACCAAAACCAGTTGGTCCAAAAGTCTTTGTCTACCTCGGTCAGCACTGTTGCATCACAATAAGAAGACTCTGTTCTCTATTCATGGTTCCTTCTGTTTGTGGTTTGCTCATCCTGTAACAGGAGCCCCTTATTTCAAAGAAGCAAGCAACATATTGTGGACTGTGGATTTATGTCACAAGTGTGTGAGTGTGGCGATCTATCCACAGTGCTTCCGTTTTACCTCAATGTATGCTGGAATGCGCTCAAACCTCCCCATGACCTTTAATACGATTAAGCAGTAGGATAAACGTGCTACTTAGGCAACATAGGTCTCTGATCATGAATGTGCATCCAAACCGCTGATTGTTTTCTTAAGTTGCACAACAGGCCCTTCAATGTTCACGTCTTGCTTGAAGTCAGCCCTCCCTAATTTGAATTGATCACTCTCCGAACAGTCTGCACAACAACTCACACTTTTTTGCCTCGGGGGCAAAAACTGAACTCCAACCAAGTGCCTGAATGGGCCCTGAGCATCTGATAAGTCCTACAGTACAAACAGAGCGATGACCTCCTATAGGTCATTCGTCACACCACTCCCCCTCGAGCTCCATGCATCCTGGTCACCGCCCTCCATGACTGATAAACACACTGATGCTATCTGTTCCTCTGAGAACAACAAACGCTACATCTTGACACCAGCTCTTTTAAAGTCACCCTAAGCGTACACACACACACGTGCATGTGCACGTGCGTGCCTACCCACCTGTGGTAAGTGTGCACAAGTATTTAGATGCACAAACACACACAGTCACAAACCACACACTGCTATAATCTTAATTTGAACCAAATGCTGCATAGTGAGATGTTTTGTGAATAATTCGCCTTCATTCAACAAGTAGAAAAGGAGAGAAAAATAACATAAAACTTTCCTCATTTACACTTTAGCCAACACCATCCTCAAAAGCAGATTGTAAAATCCCTGTTAGACTAATCATGCAATACTAATAATAATGCAATGCCCATAAATAGCGCAATAAAAGTTCTGGCAGTAGTCCTGGAATCCTTTCACAGGGCACTTCTAATAACTGCAGATGGATTGGTCTCTCTACCTCCTCGCTCGCTCGGTGGCACACTGGGTGTTGTTCTCCCCCTTGGAAATAAAGAGGCGTTTTGTTCCGTCAGAAAAGAGCTTTGGGGTGGTATCAGTGCGCCACTTTGTGCCAAGGCAGAGAAAAAGAAAGTGAGACAGTTTGAGGAAGAAGAGGTTTAGAAGAGTGAGTGATTAATGACAGCCCTGTGAGCAGAGGGCAGTCAGGAAGGCATGAGACACCACAATAAGGCAGGATGATTAGAATCTTACACATTTAATTAGATAGTTCCCCTCCCGCAGATCCTTTTAGCATTTGAATCCAGGTCACGGCATAATGCTGACACCCCTGTGAAAGGGATATCATAAAGAAAAATAGTGTCCGACAATCAAAGAATAGCTGAACCCGAGGGAACTTTTTTTTTCTTTCAGCCAAACCGGGAAGCACCTTGGAGCATGAAATGTGGCTCCAATTGTTTCTCTGTGTGTGTATCCACCCATTGCGCTAGAGAAGGGTTATTGGCAGGCAGGAGGAGGGGAGTTTCGGGAGGGGATGCTGAGCTGAGAATGCCAGGAATGTCCAGCCCTGTTTACAGCCTGGGCCGGTTCACACCTGCAGGTCAGGGTGCTATCACCAGCCCCGGCCCCTCCTCTCCCTTCTGCCCTCCTCATTACAAGAGGGTCAAGCTCAGAGGTGACCTAATTAGAAGCTCATTACATCACAGACAATCTCCATTAGCATGCCAAGCTGGCCTGTTAATCCATTAGCACCACAGAGGCCCCCAGGGCAGCCTTTACATTCCTGCCCCTGTGGCCCTCACTCAGGGCCCCCCGCCACACACAAACACACAATCACACACACCTATACCTGCTTTGATGGGAGACACCCAAATAACGTCAATGTTCTACCGCAAACGTGAATATGTGACACGAATGTCGATGCGATGTTACCCATAGTCTTATCAATTGGAAAAATTATTGCCCTTAAGGGAATAGTCTAATTTATTGGCTGCCATTGTGCTTCAAGGTGAAATACATTATCAAGCTGAAGTCATTGTTTTAATACCGTCAAACAGTCAGCACATCATTGTTTGATGAGAAAGGTCAACCTACTACCACGGGGGTATAGTAAAGTAAAATTTTAAAAAATCTATGAATTTTGAGCAGTAGCTTTAATTTTCTCCAAGTAATATTGATCCTATGAAAAAATGCCATTCTGGACTGAATCATATTTGTTTTTGGTGAGACCCAGCCATTGGTCATTTCAATGAGACTGAGTCCTGACACATCAAGGTCTTTAGGCACAGTGGGATGGGCAGAGGAGGGGGTCAGTGTCAGCTACTTCTGGGCTTTTATATGACTGTGGTCTCTGAGCAGGGCTCCATCTGAGTGTTTTGGCCGGAGAACAGGCTGGAGACAAACTGAAAACATGTTAGCTCTGCTCCGTCTTTCTACATCTGTTGAAGAGCATGTGCTGCTCCAAGATAAATCCTTTCCTCCCCCTTTTGACCATTAGAGAGAGATGAAAAAAAAAAGTACAAAACTGAAAGTCATATATCAGCAAGCTGTTTTTTGGCACTGAAATTGCAAAGTTACAACCCTCTAAATACTTTTCTGTATTTGCCCTGGGTCTGCTTGTCATTATCGTACACTTCCAAGTGAAGTTTTAAAAAAAGTGAAAAATTACAGATCCTCTCACAGTAAGGTGCTGAGGTGGAGTCAAGCATGTGTCAACGAATTTCCCTGCTCCTTTTTCCACTGTTTACCCCCATAAATGAACTTCCCTCTCTGTGCCTTTGTTGGCCTCTAAAGTGCTGGGTGCAGCTGCGGGGTTGTGGCCCAGTGCTGGGGACTGAAAGAGCCAGTATCTATCTCCTCACTGGGGACCTGGGAGACACTGAGCCCCACTACCTTCCCTTTGAAACCTCTCCCCTCTGGTGACTGGCAGACCATACAACGCTCAGAGCTTTGTAAGTGACTCCATTGTCGGGGGCAGATTGAGAGGAAAAAAGGGGGCTAGCCCTATGGATAGAAAAGCAAGGTGAAACAAAAAGGTCTGGCTCTGTGGTCTGAAGAGGGCAGGAATGGATCAAAGGGCTGGGTGCTGACCTGCGGCCTTTGTCCGTCAGACAGCCCTGGCTTCATTTAACCTCTCTCTGGAGGCCGGCAAAGCCCACTGGGATATCGTGCTACACAGAAGCCATGCCCTATGGGGACATCTCAGTGCCTCCTCTGCAACCCCTCCACCTATCCCTCTGTCTCCTCCTCCACCCCTCCACCTGGGACAATATCACAGGTGAAAGTGGATGGGAGGGGTTGGTCTGTGCTTCGCCCCAACCTGTCAGGGATCCACCACAAAGGGAGCTGAGCCCTCTCTCCGGATGCCCGGCGGCCAAGTCTTACCTTACTACACAGCATTCACATGGCCTTGCTGCCTCCCTGCCCTGGCTCCACTGGGAGAGCCACAGCATGGAGGGAATCAGAACAGAGAGGAGCTCTCAGTCGCTCACCTGGGGATGGTAAACCTCAGCTATGTGGCAAACAAAGGTGAACTTAGTGGATCTCTGCTGCATTGTTTAGTTGGGGAAACTTAAATCTTCTAGCCTTAATGAACTGCTGAATAGAGAGGATTTTCTATGGTTCAAGGGGCCATGTGTGACTTTTAAAAACCTGTCCATCATGCTTTCTATAGGGGCAGGCCTAACAAACAGGCTGCGCACAATACATCCGAGGATCTGCTCTGAGACAGTCAAATTAAATTTTCAGCAACTGCACTAAAGGTGCGCTGCTGCTACTACACTATCGGGCCTGTTATCACATGAATTGATGCTGAGCAAGTCATTCACACTTACAAATAATGAACATGTAAACTGTTTTAAGCGAAGGCCCTGCTCATCTCGCTTATCATGAAATTCAACTTATTGGAGGCTAGGTGCCTTACAGAGTAGTTGTAGTAGCATTGGAGCAACAGGTGAGCATTTCCAAAAGATTTGCCAAACAACATTTTGTGGGTCGCTCTTTCTCAAAAGGGAGTCAGAGGTCAAGGTGTGGAGCAGTTGAAGAGGAAGAAGGAAGCTGGGAATGGGAGGCAAATGGATGGAGTACCTGCGCTGAGATGGGGATGGGGGGTCTAACTATGTTGGGAACGAAAGCGGCCAAATCGTCCTGCTTTCATTAGTGCGCTGAGTGAAGCCTCTGCCGAGGCCTCGATTCCCAAGACTCTCAGATAACAAGTGGCTTCCCACACTGAGGCTTTCTGTTTTCTGTTTCCTCTCCAATAAAACCAGCCAGAGAGCGGGAGAGAGAGAGACGGGGGAGCAAGAGTGATAGACGGGTGGGGAAAGGGGAGAGGGGACCCCCTTGGTCTGCTGTTATCTGTCTAACTCAGTCATTTAAGGGGGGGGGGAGTTTGGTTTATTTTCCCCAAGCCCAATGAATGGCTGCCGACAAGGCATTTCTGATGGCTGTGATAAGATATCCCACCCCCGGTGTCCAGCCCCTCCAGCCCTGACCAGACCTCCTGCTCCGGCCTTTCAAGTAACCAGGTTAACCATCCTTCCAAGACCTGGTAATGAAAGACAAAGTAAGGTGGTCTCGCGCTGAAATGCACAAATGTAGGAGACTGAGTGAAAGCGGAAGGCAACGAGTGGAGGTCACTTCTATGACCCCCCACACACATTAATGCACAGACCAAGACAAAAGCATTCCATAGGCAATGCCAGCCATCCTGTTAGTGATAGGCTCTAGATAGAGTCTATATAGGACTTGACTCCACGCAGCTGGCTGGTCTATGCAGAGAATGTTGTGTTTGTTTGAGGCCCAGCCACAGTCATATGGATGCAAACATTTTGGATGTACAGAGGTCAGCACTGTTGACTGTTTAACCAGCTGCCAGCTGCTATCATACTGTATGATCAACATGCATCCTGTATACACAGAACAGAACAAGTATAAAGAGTCACTCTTGCATGAAGGTTGCAAGATGGTTCCTTGTAATGCAAGGTTTGTTGAAGTTCAAGGTGCTCATGCAGAAACTGGTGAGAGTTTGTCACATGGTTTTGTATTGGTTAAACGCAAACTTAAGAATTTTTGAAAGATCATATACAGTACAGGTGTCATCATATGAGCCCAGTAGGCCTGTTTAACACCACATAAAAAAGAAGTTAGGAAGAGGCCAAGCAGGGAAGGAAGAGATGAAATCCAGTGGGGGCAGCATTATTACTTCCTGTCATATACGCTATCATCCCTCCTCTTGCACAAATCACATGACAGGAACACACGCAAATACACACAAAAGTACATTAAGAATTGAATTTAAGTGCACATAAACACAGACACAAGCCAGTGTGATGCTCTGATAGCAAGAGCTTAATGTTTGCTTGTCAGCTCTGTGCATTCAGAGGAATGGTTGAAAGTGAGTGAGATAAACGGCAGGATGGGCACAGAAGCTAAACACATGTACATTAATACACACAAACACAGTGCACTGAGCCAAGCTGCTTCTCATTTAGAGCTCCCATTACAGAGCATGCACACCACCAAATGGTCCTAATCGAACCTCCCTGCTCTGCCCTGTCCGCTCACCTCACTGATAGCAGCTGGAGGACGCGGCGGAGGGAGGGGGGGGGCAGAGAGGAGAGCAAGCGAGTGTTTGTGTTGGAGAGGTAGGGTGGCAGGGGTGATAAACTGTGACCTTCTCCTCATTCTGCAACATGCCTAATGGCTGCTCTGAGTGCTCCAGCTCAAGGTGTCTGAGCCTCTAAATGGAGGGGTATTTTTATCCTACTCACTCACCCACACACGCACACACACACACTCACACTCACGTATTAACAAACACTGTGAATGGTGTGTGCAGCCGTAGCTGATGTCCGGGTGCACCACAGGGTGAGCTAGGGCTGGCGAGTTGGCACGCAGCGCTGGCAGTACTCAAGTTCCTGATAGCTTTCAGGGGCCTTTGATGTTCTTTGCATCCCCCGGCCCCCTCGCCGCTCCTTCCCCCCACCCCCCTCGGCCTCTCCCTCGCAGGAAATTGCATTCTGTCCGCTGCCATAGCAGATAAATGAGGCAGGAGAGGGGCTGCACACTGTCACCAGCCGACCTGGCCTGTCTCACACTGCAACCTGCAGTGTGTTAGCCGCGTGTGCTCCTATCCGGCACCCACGGCTGGCCTCGGGGAGACAGACTGCATGTGCACGTACATGTAAACACACACGCGTATGGACAGACACGTACACACAGATGTATATAAAGAACAGTAGACAAGCATGCTATTGTTTAATCTCACATATACTCACTCCTGGTAGTTTAGTGGATGCTCACAAGTGATGTTCTGCAAGTTCAACACATACATGTTTTATAATGCAGAGAAATAGGTGCAGCTGCTATACACAGACATACATCCTTGCTTTATCTCCCGAATATTAGCTTTAGCATCACACAAGGATAACAATACTGTCCACGCTCGCAGCTAGCGTGTCACATCTGATTACATCATGGTGAGATTCCTGCGATCCCTCCGTAGACATTGTCTGGGAATGTCGAGAAATAATACAGCTAAAAAGGACTGCTCACGCAATGGGGACCCCAGCGGTACTTACAGGCATGAAGGCGACTAGAAATTTACGGGACGTTGCCTATGAGCGTGTGTGTGTGTATGCATGTGTGAGATCATGCTTTGTGGTGTTTGAGATTGTGTGTAAGCGTGCACACACGTGTGGCTAAAGGTACATGTCTGAGATCATGGGCGTATGTGCAAGCGAGTAGCCTCAGCCAACAAGTATGTTTGATTAGTGTTGCACTACATGCAACAGGGTCCACTGTAGCAAAATGAGTTACAGCTACAAGGTGATGTCAGTCCTATTGGAACCCAATAGTACTACCCCACCCTCCATGCTATAGGCTCGGAGCCCTTCTTCTAGGGGCCCCTGTGTCTCAATGTTAAAACCAAACTGGTGCTCTCAGATGTTTAACTTTGTCACAACATAAATCAAGTATTTTTGTCAAATTCAATTTCCATGTCCAAGCAATGATATACATACTGCTGACCTTGACCCTTATCTTTCTGAGACTTCATCAAGTTGTTTCAGAAATATTTTGGGAACTTTAAGGTGCGCTGCCACATTCCCAAGTGTAAGGTTTTATGTTGTGTATGACTCATAGAGGCTGTGCGCACGTTCCTTACATGGAACATTTATTACTTTAATATATTGTCGTTTATCTTCCCACTCAATAGGCCTCCTCTTTCCCTCAGTCCAATGATGAAGATGTTTGGCTTAAAGTGAAGGTAATCTGCTCCATGTTGAGCCGTGTGTGGCCTGAATCAAGAGGAGGATGGACCAGTCTGTTTGGGACTGTCTTTTCTCCTCTGCTGCTTGTTAATACATATGCATTTGAATACATTTGAATGCTGAGCAGAGATCTGTTCACAAATCAGTTTGTGAAATACCTGCATATTTAATCTCTTCATCTCATCATTGATGGGCTGCTGCATCAAGATCTTTGATATAACCATAACTTAATATAACATAAAGGACTGTATACCAATAGTTTCCATTAAAGATATTAAGCAAATTTCTACAGAGAATTTCTTCAAAAATGTAACGTGTTTCCATCAACAACCTCATATTTCAAATAGAATGTGACAAGATTACATAAATATTCAAGGATGATTAATTTATATTTATTTCATGATATTTGTATGTATCCTTGTATCCTTTTTTAAAAGACACTGTGGTAATAGAGTGGGGGTGCATGTGCAAGTGCATGTGCCCCCCATCTGCACTTCATCTAAGGATATGCTATTTTTTTTTATTTTCTGGTCCTGTGGAAACATGTACAATGACATGAATGCTTTTTCTACAGGTGAAGTAGAAGCGACATCAAGATGTATTGGATAAATCTGTTTCCTCCAGCCATTACTGCCTTTTCCCTTTTGTGATTTGTCAACTTTTTTTTGCAGTAGTTCAGCTATTTTTTCAGGTTTTTATGAGTGGAAAAAAAAACAAGCGTCTGAAAATGTACCTTTTGACACCATAATGCATTGTCATAGTATCAGTCATACTGACTTATCCTAGTGTACAGTTACAGAGAAAGTTGCAGGTGACAGAATGTGGGTTTCATAACTGACTCAATGAAGAACTCAGCAAGTTTTCGGACATATCCACTCTGATCTGTGATTCCAAAAACCTTACTTTCAAAAGCCAAAATGGAAAGAAAAAGATGCATTTTAATTGCAAACATGGCCTAACTCCCTCACCCCCTCCTTCACCCCTTCCTCTCCGTAACCAGCAACACTCCCCTCCCTTACAACACTATCCTGTTGATGGGAGTGATCCTGCATGTGGTGAGTGAGGAGAGCAAGGACACCATGTGGTTCCCTCCTGTGTAACACACACACCGCATGCACACACACACATTTATGTACACACCGACCCCATTACCCACCACCACCACCTCCGCAACTGCCCCACATGACCCTTCATCCTCTCCTGAGCTGTAGCAGAGCGCCCCTGCACATCAGCTTACTTCTGATTGACAGGCCGTGAAGATACACCAACATGGTCTCCATTTAGCTCAAGTACCACACCGCCATCACCTCAGAAACCCCCCCACCCGCCCTCCTCTCCATGTCCCAGGAGAAAACACACTTGAGCCAAAGTGTTTCAGAGCAGGATGTTTCCTGGGGAGAATAGGTTTCGTCTCGGGTCACCGTGCACTGCTGTGATGGAGGGTGCTTTTTCACGAGTTTGTGGGAGGGGGGCGGTCAGCTTATGGTGAGAGGATGGAGGAAAAACCGAGAAGAGGAGGGGCAGTGAGAAATGGAAACAAGGCGTGTGGATGTTTGAAGAAGCGAACCATGGCATAGGTAGGGTGGCAGGAGTGTGTATGTGTGTGTGTGTGACCGTGGAAGTGGAAGGAAGGGTGAGTGGTTGGTGGGGTAGCGGGGTGTCTGGGGGTTAGAGAGTTTGGAGAGGTGAGGTGGCGGAGGGGGTGCAGAGGGTGTTTAGTCCTGAGAGGAAACATTAGCAAAGCGAGGAGGAAAAGCTGCCAAATTAACTTCTCACCCTTTCAATCACACCCCTGAGAGTTCCTGCCCCACTTTACTTCTGCCGATCTGGCTCCACTTTTTGGATGAGGGACTTGTTTCTTTTTTTTTATCCCTTTCCCTTTTTTCTGCACTGTAAAGAAACATTGCACCCTCACACCAACCCATGCACAACCTCATGACCCTCTACACGCTTAACCATGCATCTCATCCCCCTGTCGTACCCCTGTTTCACCCACCGGCCAAAACCAACTACGACCACCATTCCCGCAGCCAATCAGCTTGCAGGACCTCCCTCTGCCTCTGATTCTGCCGGAAGGGTTTCAAACACGCCTGTTCAAAATAACAGCGATGCATCAGAAATCAAACTCATACCTTGTTAAACACATCCACTCTCAAACACTGGCCAACAGATCGAATCGAGCCCCAGAGAAAAGAGAAAATCGCTCAATGTATCACATCATTCCAAGAGGAGAAAAAAGAGTGCATTAAAGTGGGTTTAAAAGATCACCAGAGGAGTGGAGCAGATGGTCTTTCATGACTGGTGCTTTTGTAAAGCCATCCATGTGCATTCAGCTCAAACCCGCTCCAGCCCGAGCAGCATGGTCTGCAGTGTGGTGATACAGTTCAGACCTCTCTCCTCCTCTCTGCGGTTCTCTCCCGCCCTCCCTGACATTCCTACACAGAGCCATTCTGGCCTAATTTGTTTGTATTTGTGCATTTTTTTTCCAGCTTTCCCCACTTTCTGCTTTGCCTGCTTCCTTTTCTCGCTCCCTCTCTGTCATGTACCAGATTAGGTGGTTGGTTCCTCCTCTTTAGGTCCCTTCAATCTAAAATAGATGATTAGAGTCATTCTGCAAGACAAATGTAACTTTTCTGGACGCTCTAAATCTGTTTAGGCACATTTAATAGTGTCAATTATTGTGGGGCCAGACGGGGGACTCGGGCCTTTCTGTAGTCAGGGCCCTTAATAACATTGGCTACAATGAGAAGCAGATGCTGACCCGCTTGGTCCCTTTGAAAAAAGACATTTGAGTAGCTCTGCTTCTAATTTATGAGCCCTCCTCCACATCTGGAATTCTTTATAATTAAAACATAAACCCCAAAGTTCTACTTCCACCTGTCAAACGTTGAGAAGATGAACATAGTAATGGGCTTCTCCTGCATTGGTGGAGAGATGGAGAGACTGCTTTTGCTTGTTCTTTTTTTAAGGGAGGGGGGGAAAGGGGCAATAAGGGGGTGCAAAGAGAGCCCTTCTTTTGTGATTGTTTTGCTTTATGGCAAAGTTTGGTGCCCTGCGTGATTCTCAAGTTTAACCCAAGCCACTACAAAAACATCCACAAGAGTGAGAGAGAAGTTTGCAGATTAAAATCATGCTTGGGTACAAATTCATATTTAAAGTCAAATCCACTCTGGGTCAATTATAGGTAAGAAAAACAAGAACAAATCTGGTGCCATTTTTGCTTTTGAAGCCTTTTTTTTTTCTCTTAAGAATCAGGTTCAAAGTGATGTGAGACAAAAGCATTACAGCGAGACGGAAACAAAGATTTCCGATCTCACACTCAGTGCGAACAGGAAGCATCACGTTCAAGATTTCCTTTCTGTGTATTAGCAAGTAATGAAAGCAACGAAATGGATTTGCCATGGCTGGTGAATAACATAATTGCCCATAATAGGGTTTGTTCCAACAGATCAATAGGACCTACATGAGTGAGCGCTGAGTGTGTGTGCGTGTGTACGTGCCTGCGGTGAGGTGTGCGAGCGCAAAGCCTCTCAGACTTAAAGCTCCCTTCATTAAATCGAATTAAGATCCTGCACCCAGCAGATTAATTTTCTTTGTCTTTTTCTTCTCTTTTCTTCCTCTCCTCCCTCCTCCTCACACCCTCCTTCTTTGGAGGGCAAGACAAAAGCAGCTGTGAGAGGGGCCGTCGAGCTTATGGAGGTTGGAGAGTGCAGCTCGTGCAGTTAATCCTGCTGTGAGTATGGCCATGAGGACAGCATTCCTTCCATTTTCTCCGCTATTACCAGATCACCATAATTAAGTCTTCAGTGTTAACAGGGCAACCAGGCCCGAACAGAGAGCTGATCCGCACCAGCTTCCTGTGGCTACTGCTCGAAACGGGGGGGGGGGGGGGGGTCCCACATGCTGAGTGTGGGAGGAAATGGGTGTCTGAGAATCTACTCCCAAATGCACACCTGTAACACCTGCAATAAGGCTCATGGACATATGAGTCTACATGGATGAATACATGCTAAGCTACATAAAAACGCAGCCAGATGCATAGTTTTTATTCCCAAAGCGAAGGTCAGCATCCTGTAGGTATCACGCTCCTAATGGGGTCCTCGCAAATCTTCTTCCTCTCCTGAAGACGACTGCGCTCTGCTGCTACTGTCAGCCGTGATGAAGAGAGGCAGCGTCGTCTGCAGGTGTGAGGCCGTTAAAACCAGACCAAAGTCGATTCCCAGCAGCAACACAAAATGCACAGCCTCAAAGGAGATGTAGGCGGGCGTTTTTTTTTTTGAAAAAGGGAGGAGGTTATACACTGCAGTCCCGAGGGAGAGGAATGAGCACAGTGTGTGACAGGTTTGGGAAAAGAGCGGGGCAGCAGGGAGGAGAACATGAGCTAAACAAGGTGGACCGAGAAGAGGGCTGTTGGTAGTGCACAAGAAAAAGCGGGGGAAAGTGGCTGAAAAATAGGGTGAGAGGAGGAGGGGGAGGGGGTGAGAGAGGCGAGGGCGAGTTACTACACGGGGAGGGAGAGGGCGAGAGAGAGGGAGAGAGGAGGGCCTCTTTGTGGATCATTGACAGATAATGGGCTCATTAGGCCAAACGTAGCTTAAAAAGGCTGCGGCTCTCTAAACAAACAGAACGGGCGCTGAGGAGATGGACTTAAGCGCCCGACATGGATAGAGATATAATGAGGCCCTCCACCCGCGTCCTGCGGAGCAAAGGGAAGCCTACCAACTGGCCGCCCGCTCAAATTCCCCAACGATCACACAACCTGCTTCAACCCCCGGTCGCCCCCAGCTCCCAAAAAAATGAACCACGTTGGATTCTCTGTTAAACTTTGCCTTCTTTCTTTCCTCTCTGTCAACACTAAGCTTTTCAAAAATAGTCCCCACAATGAATAATTATGATGATGTGTCATACACTATTGCTCTTCATGGTTGGGGTTAGGTCTTTGGTTGAGTGTCGCAGAGGTTGGCGTTAGGACAGGGTTGGGTTGAGGTTAAGCATCACAGAAAATGACTGGTTGGGGTTGGAGATAAATTTGGGCTCAGGTTAAGGTAGAGGGAAGCACAAATGACTTGAGCATAACACAACTGAAACACAACTTCCTGTCCTCTGACCTCTGACCCTCTCCGTGATTATGTGAAAATACCTGGATTATTGTGTCATTAATTTAATATTCATTTTGTCAAAAAACTTTACAGTCGATCAAATCACTTTTTCATAAATGTTCAATTGTCTGACAACAGAAACAGGAAAATATGTAAATAGCAACAACTTAATTGCTACTTTGGCTGTATCAAAATACAGGTGGTCACAGATAGCAGTGAGGTACAAAACAGTAGTTTGAGCTAAGATGAGACTCATCCTGTCTCATCTGGTGTCTCATCTGCTTATGCTGTCTGTTCCACTCCGTACCAGATGTTGGCTGGGATGCTCAGCCTTGCTGTTTGCCAAAAGAATGAGGACAAAGAAGAAGAGATTTTCGCATCATCCTATTGTTTTGGAATTTTAGTGTGGATGGAGATTTTGCAGAAAAACTCTCGTGTGGATGCACATTGTCTTGACACATAAGTGCTGTTTTTGGTTATAGCCTGTTTCATGTGGACATAATCCCTATCACACACACAAATACAGACACTTTTCAACTCCCCTTGCTCCACTTTGTGGGCTGGCCCACACATCAGCCCCCCCCAAGTCTTACTCATTGTAAGCAGTTCAGTGTGATGCCAATGGGAAACACTCATTTTGACTCATGCATTAGATTGGTTCTTCTTCACAGAACACCTGGAGTTATTTATTTCCCGTCACCTTATAAAAAGCAGTGAACATCATACTCTACACCATCACGCTGTATTATTCACTCATTAGGCTTAGCAACCTAGCACTGTCCTCATCCCCAGCTCTCCCCAAGGAGCAATATTGCAAAGGAAAACCCTCAAGTGATGCGAATAAAACGGTACTTAGGAGGCCGAAGAAATGCGAGCTGCAGTGTTTAATGCTTGTGGTTAAAGGATGCTGTTCCAACAAAGACGTTTGTGGGAAACTTGAATTCCTATTAAGCAACTGGGATGTGAGTTGCATTGCCAGAAGGGGACAGGCCTTCAGTTGTGTTCACTCAGATGCCACTTACAGTAAAGAGCCATCTCTATTCAGCAATTGCTTTGGTGAATAACAAATTCCTTTAGAGGTCCAAATTGATATTGTATGACGGCGCATGCGATTGAAGTGCTCCACTGTAGCATACTATTAGGTACCATGGCTGTAAGCAATAACAGAGCAGTTCGCCTTGAACTCCTTTGTAATCAACTCAGGGAAACGTTAACACAGGGCATGGCTATCCAACCATTGAAACTGCCACGAGATTTATAGTGAGACGAGGTAAAGAGGCTGCTGTCTGGTTCTCCAGGAAACCAAAATATCTTCCTCTCCTCTCCCATTACAGAATGTTTGCCTTTGTTTGCCTTTATTAATACCAATATATTACACTGGGAAAAGCAGGAGAGCATTACTTGAAAGGACAGAATAAAAAATGGAGGTATTGTAAGGGAGGCCGGGGTGGTTTCTGTTCATCTCCAGCTGCTTCCCTGCTCATCACGCTGAGAACTAACATGAAACACACTCACGCTACGGCCTCCTCTCACACACATCTGACATCCATTAAGGATACTGATGGAGGACCGAGCCTCTGAGGGGACTTGCGGTCCCATCTCTCAGCTCCTCTCCTCGAAAAGAAAGGCAGGGAAGGGGGAGGACGAAAGAGATTGAAAAAAAAGGGGGGGATATTTCTGACAGCTAGAAATTGGTCCAATGCATGCTCTCTCTCTAGATGGGCACCCAACATCTTCAACATGTGCATTTATTTTTTTAAACCAAAATCATAAAAATATGTACAATTTCGTCAACACTTTCTAAAACAAAACACCTTATTTTATCACGACTACTTGTGTTATTAGCATGTTTGATTCATGCTATTATTCGGTCCAATCACTTTGACCACACATAACTACATTTTCAGGACAAAGGTATTGAAAAAGAAATCTGGACAGATGGGACACTCAAACAGTGACATAAAATGACTGAAGTACCACAGGGTTTTGTAGTAAGTCTTTTTAATTTCCCAGCCATCATCACCAATCAAACATCGCCTGGTCCTATTCTATTATAGGACTATTATAGACAACAAATAATAATGCTAAGATTCTCATAACAATTAGACAGTTTTTTTAAATACACATATTTTTTTTTGCAAAGTCTGGAGCAAACTTGTCTTTGAGTGTCCCGGGGCCGTTCTGTAAAAACATTCCAATGCTGTCTGTGGGATATGTCTATTCCCTGGGAACTTTTTTCCCACTCAGATAAGTCAACCCTGACAGTGTGAAACATCATCTGCAAACACTGAGGATCAGCCCAACACATGTAGGTCTCCGTACAGGGCCACAGAGGTCCTGAGGGCAGAGCACTCACCCTGTAAATGACAGGCAGACCTAAAAGAGAAACCGTGTTCAGGGACAATGTCTCAGGCATCACCTTTGTGCTTATACAGAGACTGTCATCCTTCCTATGAGAGAGTGTAAAATGCAGACTTTAATGATACAGATTGTGACAAATGTTTTTCCATCAACACTACTCTCATATATGTCTGTTAAATTAACTTTGTACATAGTTACACATATGCATTTTATGTAGTTTTGTGTAGATTTATGTTGTCTTGGGCTGTTCTATGTAGCACCATGGTCCTGAAGGAGTGTCCTCTCCTTTTCACTGTGTATTAGCTGGATATGGTTGAAAATGTTGACAAAGACTATGCTGTCTAAAACTCACTAATTAACATGTTATATCTCATTTGCTTAATCTGCACAAGAAACAAAGGCTAAAAATCATCACTTGTGTTTTCAAGTCAAAGTCAAATCCCCGAATTCCCAAAGTTTCCCTGTACAATGAAATTCCTTTGCCTTTCTCTATAAATGCAGCTTTAAGTTGGAAATATCGAAAAAGTACAAAAAAAACGAAAGAGTAAGATTTTTAAAAAGTTGAAACTGCAATAGTTCTGCATCAGTGTAACATTTTGTACATGGTTGCATATGCATTCCTTGGCTGGGTGCTGATTGCCTGACAATGACAATGATAAGACAAGTTGGCAAAACTTGTATACTTGTACATGTCAGAGTGGTCAAACACATAGTCAAACACATAAAATGTTAAAGTATTACTTTTATATGTCAGTAAGTTTAGCTGGGAAAAAGTGAATGATCGGTGTATATGTAGACTGACGAGGTTAACATTGGGAGAAAATGAGCTGGAGAAGGTGTTTGTCTAAACAAGGTAACGCCGGCTTCCTGTTTGATGTGAGTGAGAGGAACATCGCCCTGCTGTCTCCTCCACTTGTTTACTTCAGCGCGTTACCCCATCGGGCCGACCCCACACGGACCCCCACACACATCGACCCACAGCCCGCACGGACAAACAGAGGGATAAAGAGAAGGACAGTGTGAAAGAGAGGAAAGACACACCTCATTAATCTTCCTGGCACTTTCCACTCCACGGCTGTCTGTTTTGCCAGTGAGTTTACTTTTACGTGGAGGTGAAAGTGACTGATACCCAAACGGCCGCCTTAAAATGCAAAATGTTCAGCATCACCCACAAGTAATAATTTACACAGTTTGTAATTTACACGCCATCCTATTTTCTGAACTCTTTCGTGCCCTCTGCATTGCTTAAAATGGAATTCCCTCTATGTTTGGACAAATACTTTCTCCTCCTGGCCGGCATGTTAAGGAGCGGGACGGGTTTATTATGACGTGCCGAAGAGAGCACATCAAAACTTTCACGAGCAGTTCCTGATTAGTTTCATCATCTAAAGCTGGTTCTTGTGAAGTTATTTTACTCAAGTGAACGACTTCTGTCTGCAGACACAAACCAGGCAGGCGCGCTGAAAAGGTGCGGCGTGATGATTTGTTCTACTGGAGCAGACAAAAAACAAATGTGTCGAGGAATCAGTGGTGAGTTAAAACAAGTGTCCAAAGATCGCACTGACTTCTTGGAGTTTTATCTTTATTGTGTTGTTTCCAGGCCCCTGGCAGAAACAGGAAGTTACTGCGTCAACTCCATTTTAAAATTGAAACTTGTCATTTTAACTCTTTTGAGCAAATTATACAAACAAGATATAGCATGTAAACGAGTTCAGACATGTGGATGACAAACAAACAAATAAACAAAGTGACATCAATCTACCCATGTAAATCACAGCTAGAAAGTCAATAAGTGTATTTACCAACATGTTGCACAATTCCTTTAACCTTGCACATATGCAACTCTTACTTGCTTTTTTTGTTTGTTTTTCAAGTCAATTAACAAAAGAGACAGCAACACAGACGTAAGAACAAACAATAGAATTGATTATTAAGAGGTCTCTCCTGTAAGAACTCATTGTAATTAAAATAGCGCCACATGTAAAGGCCTTATTATTCCTGACAAGCTCACATTCTCTCAAACAAACAAACCCGGGGACGGCAGTCAGGCGGCCCATCCCAGGCCAGGCTCCAGCGCGGAGGGATGTCAGACTTGTGAATTGTAGCGAGGAGTCTGAATGACAATGGGTCTGGTAGCCCTGGAGGAGATCGTTATGGTCAGCAGGACCAGGCAAACGGCTGCCGTGTGCTGGAGTCAACAGCCCCAATCACCCACCTGGAACCTGGAGCCCAGACAGCCGGGGGGAAGTGGAGCCGCTGGCCTGACCTCGGCTACAGGCTGCAGGGACGGAGGAGCCCCAGCCCAGACAAATCCAACCATGGCTGTGATGTCTCCCTGCTTCAAGTCCCGCCCTGCTGGTGACCTGCATGTGCCCCTCCCTGCCATTATATTTGCCCAAAACCAGCCTTGTTAAATTCCTCTCCATTTGCTCTCATCTACTACCAACTCCTCCTTTTTCAGGACCCTTTTTGACCACACCCATCCATCCCCACCTAAAACTGCTGTGTTCAAGTTTAATCACCTCTGGATGTGGGTGGGGGTGGAGGCCAAAACCACACATTACATCATGTATTTACTTATCCAGGGTAGCTAGCGAGTGACATGGAGAGTGGAGCCAGGGGTGAAAGGTGAAGGACTCAGGAGTAAATGAGTCATGACCAAAACCAGAGGGTCGGATTCTGGGGACAAGGTTGCTTAAACACCAAAAGGTACACAACACCTCCACAAAGACACTAGCATGTCTGTGGTTGGAGTCCAAAAAGGTTTCACCTGGGGTTCATGTGATTGCTGCAGACAAATTTCCAAACTAATCCTCGGAGACGTCTTGAACATAACACCATAATGTTTCCCAGAATACAGAGTAAGCACTTTGAGATTATTTGCTATTAATGAAAACAATTAGGGGCTCAGGCTTTTGGTAGCCTGCCAACTACTGTTTCAACATTTTTTTCCCTTCCTTGCAAGTGGAATTTGAACTCTCTAAATTGCTTCCCTTTAGTAACAATGCCGTAAACACCCATCAATCCCTTCTTAAGCATCTGCCCATGGTCAACATCACATCAGTAACTGCTAGTGACATGTGCCGCAGATCGGCCTTGTAGTGCGTCCAACCACCCCACCTTAGCGAGGTGGTGCAGCTCAGAGAGACCAAACAGACCCAGCGAAGTCAATCGGCACACTGTTCCATTTAGCCTGAGTGTGGGATTTCTTTATTCAGTGGAGAGAACATCCATCTGAAATAGGTGGCTAAGAGAGGGTGAATCACATGTGAAAAGAAATATAGAGGAGGTAAGAAAAAAGGAAAGTTAAAGTAAACAGAATGAGGCCAAAAATAGAGATGGGTGGATGGACTTCCACTCATTCATCTCCCATGTCCCAGCAACCCTTGCCTGTCTGTTGGAGCGGCAATGGCCCGCGCGGAGACATCAAGCACATTCCAAGAGTCGGCCCAATTACGGGCAGATGAGGGGCAGTTCTCTTTGTTTAAGAACAAAGCCAGAAGTGACACAACTGGTCTTTAAAGGGAGCTCTCACAGCCACGGCTCAGGAGAGGGGGGCCCAGTGGGTGGGGGAGGTGACCAGCTGGTTATAAATATCTATTTGGTCAGTTACTGGAAGGAAAATTTGCAGTTTGTTTGTCATCCACTCATCCAGGTGGTGGGCCTGGTGGTTGCAAAACATCAGAACAGAGAGAGAGAGAGAGAAAGAGAGAGAGAGAAGCCAACCTGTTTGAGTTTGACTGCCAGAAATGAGGAATTTGACTAATTCTTATATGAAAGCCACATGTCATCCTCTAGTGTAAACCTGCAGAGAGAGAAAGCTCTTGGCAAGATCTCGTTGCATATTTAACCCAGTAATTATTCTGGCCATGCAGATTAGATATTACTGCAATGTGAATTAGACTTGCACTCATAATTACGCAACGTTAGAGACGTTTTTAATGACTATCATCTGGCAAATACCAATATTACAGCGTTCGTGTTGAGTTGACTGGGCCTGCAGAACATTCTTCAGAGGGCAACTTTAAAACTAATCAAGAAAGAAGAAAAAAGTTGAACATCTTGAAATTTCCTGGGTTTTGGCCTCAGAATGTTCTGTTCTACGATCGAAACTATGAAACGCAATTAGAAAAGCTTGTGTGGACTACAGCTTGAGAATAACTGCTGCTGTGACTCAAAGTGTCCTGCTTTCATTCTTTCTAGCTTTTCTATCTTTTGAGCATCAAACACTCATCCCTAATGGACTGGAAAGGTGTAAAAAGTTTCTTTGACCATAGTGAACATCGGCTGCATGCGGCTTGAATTCAGTCAGGCAAAGGCGTTTTCAAAGGTAACAAGTTTTAAGGTGGGCAAAAACAAAGTCAAAACATCCACAGCAGCATCTTAAACCACTTGAGCAGAGCAATCCACTTCTCAGTTGTTCATTCATGAGCCCAGTATGTGCCACACAATCATCATTTTGCCAAAATTGAGATACATATTTTGCATCCACATTGCTCTATTGTTCTCAAAAAAGTTCCACCAGAAGCTGTCCTGTCATGAAAAAACACATTTTTACATCTACCTTGCAAGCCTACAGGGGGTGTGAATATGATACTAAAAACACTGATTTTGGGTGGAGTAACACTTTAATAACGCACATTGTGCAAGTGGTTGTTGATAGCCAGGAGCATGGAGTATTGGACTGCAGAGGGGCGGGACGAGTTTAAAGTTTAATTCCCACTCTGCAGTAAATTAGAACACAGCAGGGTAATGTCTGTTTATCCCAAATACAGCTGCCTGGGCCTCTCTCCTATCCCTCTCCTTCTCTCCCCACAGACCACACCACGGCCCCAGGATCACCTGGACCAGCAGTGCACACACAAACGGCGCTACACAAAACACGCATTATGCAAACACATGCACTTGCATAAACAAACAAACGGGCACATGCATGCATATGCGCTCAGACACAAACTCACACTGTACTCATGCACTCACACACAAAGATGTAAACACACTGGTTGTGCACTTCAACAGATACATCACAAATAGATTTTGGAGTTCAACGACACCAGTGAACTTTAACTGGGAGGCAATCACTTTGTGGCTACTTGCTTCATTTTGATTTTTTTTTTATAGGCGACTGTATCTACATTATGTCTCACTGAACAAGTATATATTGGTCACATATAAATCATACATGTATGAAGAATATTTTATGGATAATTAACTATAAGAAAGAATTTATTTTAAATGAAAAAAGGTTTTGATGCTGTTTAAAATTTGGATGTTGTATTTAGCTGTCCTATTTCTGATTAAAAATTTGCAGTAGTTTGTAAAAGTAATTTTTAGAAAGTAAACTAAATTCATCCAAAAGAAGCAGAGATCAGCTGGGATTGGCTATATAATGAGTAAGTATTTGCTTCCCTCTAGTGGAAGTTCAAGTTATTACAGCTTATAAGCAATTAAAGTGAGGCCGGTCAGCATTAATGGTCAGCTGTCTCCATCTAGCGGTCATAAAGAAGAAATGCTTTTAAAAAGGAGTCATGGTCGCGCAACGTCTACGTGCGCGTCCACGAGCGAATCCTATGATTTATGCGTCAGCTGTCAAAGCCGCGCGCGCGTTCACGACAGTACTGTCTGCATGCAAGGTTTGTTGTTTGGACACGGAATGAATCAAAAACTTCCACAGAGACCGGACTCAAAATATGACCACTGTAATTTTTCTCCTGCCAGGCTGGACTAAAGCGACTCGGTGACAGAGAGTGATTTGTTACAGGTTATTATTTGTTAGAGGAAGAGAAAAAAGGGGGGTGAACAGGTTTTCCGGTTGCTACGTTGCCGTGAAGCTAACAGCCGACTTCTCCAGCCGGCTTCGTTAGCTTAGCACGCTAGCAAGCTAACAGGCTGCGGTGCGCTGGGGGAAATGAAGTGGAAGCTTCTCTGGATGTGTTTAATTTCACTCTGATTAGGATGAAATCTTGCACAAGCTGTTGAGAGCCAGTGAGACTGTTTGTCCAGGTGAATTGACAGACGGGGAGGTGGGTGAGGTTGGGTTGCTCTAGTTATGAGCAGCTTCAACATCACGACCAAAACCTCCACATTGAGCTCCTCTCTGGGCACCGACGGCAAAGGCTCGCCGCTCGACGCTACCAATAACAACAAGGAGTGGGATCTGGGAAGCGATGTGTTTTCGTGCTGTCATGAGATGAGTCCCATGGAGGACACGATGCAGGCGGGGATGTCCTCGGTCCAGCCGGGACTGGACGGACACCTGCCGCTGCTGCACCACGGACACCGCGGCGCCCAGGACGGGCTGCTGCTGGATCTAAACTCGACTAGCTACCTCGACAGCGGCTCTCTGGACTACAACGACGGGAACAGCGCTGGTCCGTTGTTCGAGAGGAGGAAGCGGTCCAGGTCCAACAGCTCCAGGCACCGATTCAGCGAGGTGGTCACCGAGCTCGGTCCGGAGGAGGTGAGGTGGTTTTACAAGGAGGACAAGAAAACTTGGAAGCCCTTTGTCGGGCATGACTCGCTTAAAATCGAGCTCATGTTCCGGAAATACTGTGAGTTGAACCCCGGCTCCCAGGTGAGCTGTGGCCAGGAGGAGTGCGCTAACAACGGCGTGGAGAGCAAGGGGCTGAACGGTGCGGTGCCGGTGGAGACCAGGACCAGCAGCGTGCACGGAGGCCGGGGCTCCCTGGAAACATCCACTGTGTCCTCGGATGAGAGGGACCCTGACAGCATTGAAATCAACGTTGAGCCTGTGTGTGTCCGGGGAGGACTCTATGAGGTGGATATTAAAGAGAGGGAATGCAACCCAGTCTACTGGAAGCGTGAGTATCATAAAGATCACATCATTAAAGTCTATAAAATCATAAATGCTGCTGCTCTTCTTGGCAGAAGCATCACTGACTGCATTTACATAGACACACATTCCTCTTGTGTGCACATACCTCCTATACTATGTATTCTGCAGTATAATGGTTGACAAGATTCAAATGAATGACCCACAGTCACTCACAAGTCTGGTGTTTATTCAGAGACACATCTGATCATTCATTCACTGAACTTACTTGCTGAGTCCTGCATTGTTGTGCAGTTTGCTCACTCGCCAAGTAATTACTTAGCTTGGTCTTTTGGGAAAATCTAAACAACCCAGGAAGTCACTCTATTGGGCTCAGCTGATCTGTGCTAACTAATTCATGGATATTTCCAGGAAAAGGCAGTGAACAAATGAAAGGCGGTCACTATAGAAGCCTGTGAAAACCTGACCTCGATGAAAGGGTTCATGGATAGCTGGTTCTTTTGAAGGTTAATGCCAAGTGACATTTAGAGAAGCAGTTAGTTTCCTGAACGTTCATGCTGTGGATGTAGGTCCTTTATAGTCAGCTCAGACCCTCGCTGTGCCTTGTCTGCTTGGCCTATACCTCTGTTAGCACAGTGTCATGTTTACATGGAAGACCTTGATGCACTACGGTGAAAATGGAAACTAATGCAAAGATATTATTTAAAAAGTAATCAAAAGCATATCAACTAGGAAGAGAGAGGCCAAATCATGTAATGGGAGATGTGTAGAGGATGGGTTGTTGATATACTGTAATTCAAGTAAAACATCCATAAAGATACAAAAATTGAAGGAGACTTTGGCGGGTACCTGTAATGGCTTCATGTTCTAACATGTAAACATAGCAAACAAGATGAAAAGATCACTTTTCATTCATGAGACTGATCTTCAGACTTATCTTCCCTGACCAGACCTTAGTCAATATTAACTACTGTGAGCCTCATCAGTGTCGTTCCTGTATGTCTATCTTAGTCTCACCGTTGTGGTGGGCCTCTCTGTCTGTAGATAAGAGTATGCCCGTGTGTTTTTGTATTTTTCCCATTTAGTAGTCTCACTCTGTACAGAAGGGGCCTTGTGTTTTGCAGAGTATGCCTGCTTTCCGAACTGCCTTCACACTCTTATTCACCACCAGAGAATCAGTTAATAATGTTGCTCAAGACTGTAATCAAAACTGGCCTCACTCCATAAGCCTCTGAGACTTGGCCCTCCTGGATTTGCCAGACTTGTTGAGTTAAAAAGAAATCAGTTCATGTCATCAAAAAGTCATTCTCAAAGCTTGCACTATTAGAAACTGACTATTTAACACTGTCACTGGGTAGGACTTTTACTTAAAGATTCCCTGGGGAGGTTTCTTGTAAACAAAGCAAAGTTATGTTTACATTCAGTGTCACTCACCAAAATGCATTTTGTGTATCCTCCAGTTCAAAACACAATGTAAAATGACTTTATTTAAGAAAACATTAGACTGTCATGAACTACATAGGCTGCTAGCTTCCAAAATGTCCATCCCTACAACAAACTCATTCTTTTGTGCCTAAATCCATGTGGTTTTTATTGTCATACAGAGCAAGACCATATTCCAGTCATGAGAGGCCAGTGGTTCATCGACGGTACCTGGCTCCCATTAGAGGAAGAGGAAAGTGACCTCATCGAGCAAGAGCACCTGAGCCACTTCCGAGGACAACAAATGCAGGACACCTTCGAGACAGATCTGGTGGTCAGGACAGTCGATAGCAAAGATGGTGAGAGGACGGGAACGGGAATAGTGGAAGAATAAGGATAAGTTTGTATGATTTTAAGAAATATGTGGCAGAAGCTCCTACATCTAGAAAGCTACAAATTGCATCAAACCTTTTAAACAGCACAGCACTGAAGCAATCTTTCTATCAACTATTGTATAAATGAATATAATAACTTGATTATAACTAGATTTGATAGTGAATGTTGTCATAGAGTCAGATTATGGCTTGGGGTTTAAAAAAAGGCCAAAATCCTTTATTGCTCACTCACCAAAACACACAAATGGTACTTATTTGCTGCATTCACTAACTCTGCAGTATTTTTTACTCCAGGCATGCAGTATCTTGTAAAAAAAAAAAAAAAAAAAAAAAAGGCAGTGAGGAATTGAAATGGTCCCATAGGCTTTATTAGTAATAAATTCCAAAGATAAGCAATGTGATGGACTTCACAGTGAGGCCAGACAAAAGTCATTGTGAGTCATAAATGGTGAATGATGTGATGGCCCTGCCTGCTGTAGCATCGATGCACAGTCAAGAGGAATGAATGGCGCAGGTGCCTCCTGTCGCAGGGGGCTGGCACAGGCAAAACGTAGCAGGCTTTAGCTGCAAGAGGCAATAAGAAAGAGGTCCTTTGATTCAGCAGTCTCCTTAAGGCAGCCAGATCTACAGGACCTTCACTGGTGATGAATGTGTGGGTGTGTGAATGTGGCAGATAAATAGAAAGCAGCAGAGAGGGAAAAGATGCAGCAACTGTTAAGGAGGGCGAGAAAATGTTTAGCTTGCATTATAAGAAAACAAGAAAATAATGTGTGAGAGACACACAAACATGCATCAAAACAGCACCAAGCTAATCTGCAGCATTTATGCAAAAAAAAAATTGAATTGCTTGCCTAAATCAATGAATAGCAGTCAACCATGAAGTTACCCTTATTTCCTATAATCTTTGGTTGTATTTGAACAACTTCATAATGACTGTTAATCACTGTAAACTGCAATTAATTGCACAAAGTCTCAGCTTTTTGTGTGTGTGTCTAGTGCACACTGCAGCTGACATGTCACGACACTGCCTCACCGCCCCTACTCAGAATACATTAGAGGCTATAAATACAGACATCAACAGCAGAGAGGAAAGTAATTACACTGAGTTGGTCAGTCTTGTTTGCATTGTCACTCCTTTCGTCATGTGCTCTTTTCCTGAGCTGAATCACCGAAGTTTTGAGACAAGACTTGAAGGTCACTCCTGATCCATAAGTATTTTTTTTTACATGTACACACAGATGCACTAAAGGATCAAGATGTATAAACAGTCACAGAGGACAGAGGAATCATAATTTGATTATCTACAAGCCAGGTGTGTGAAATATAGCGCAAGGACACACAGATTGCCTGTCTGACACTTGGGGGCCTCTCTGTTGCGCAACACACAAATCATGTGACGTCAGCTTGTCCAGTGACTGAGCTGTGTTACTGCAAGGGTGAGTAGTGCAGTATAATTGTACTCACAATAGCATGTAGTGGAAATTCGTACACACCCTTAGACAATATATGTTATCAAAACCCAAGGCTGGATGTATTTGTACACGTTCTTATAATTTCATTTATGCAGGGAACTTGAGATATTATTGAGCATCTGTTTGGATCCCTCCTGCTGGTTTGTTGGCAGATTGTTTTCCACTCCTATATTTAGCAGAGCTTTAGAAGGAGTGATAGATCCTGTTAATTCACCTTGTTTTGGTCTTTATCGCAAGAAGCCTTCACAGTAGTATATTTTATCTTGGAATTAATAATCTGAATCACTTGGAGCCATAAATCGGCTACCTTGAAGTGCATTACAATAGATAGATGGATCATAAAGCCAGCGAGCTGTGCTCAGACATTACTGCAGTACACACATTTCTCTTGCTATCTCCCCCCCCTCCCTATCTCTACTCTTGTCCTTCTCCCCTCTTTCTACTTGTGTCTGAGTAGCTCACTGAAACTAAAGGTTAGTAAAGCTTATGGTAGACATACCAGCGTATTATGCAGGCATAACATCACAATATGGGCAGGACTACTGCTACATGGACATCATGTTCTCTCATGTTAACAATGTACTTTTGTGCTCATTCTCTATGAATCATAAAGGCAAAAGTAACATAGCTTATGCTTGATATATTGTATTCTGCTATAGAAAGATCAGTTGTAGTGAGGTTGTCAAATATGAGCAGGAGTTTTCACAGTGGTTCTTTCACAGTAGCCGAAGAAGTAAGGGGTGATTTGATGGCTTTTGTGAAAAAATAGTTTTAGATAAAAAATGTTTTTGTTAATCACAAAGAGCTCGTCTGATCCACATTTGTATCGGACTGTGAACTTTTGGAATCAAAGAGGAACTCACAGTTCCTACTTCAGTTATTTACGCTGAAAACAACCACAAGGGCTTTACAGTTGGATTTTGTAAACTGCCTTTTAATGTTTTGATCTCCGCAGGGCAACTTTGGTCAAATATTTTTCTTAGCGTAAGAAAAAATGCTGCTAATGTTACTGTCCAAACCAGAGAGAGAAAATGTTATTTGTAATTTTCAAAGAGCCGAATATGAAATAGAAAAAGGACAGAAAACGCAGAGGGTCATGTCTAGTCACTTTAAGATTCTGTGATGTGTGTGTGTATGGGTGTACAGCAGTCAGCCTATGGTGGAAACTATAGGGTGTGTCCCAGTCTGTGAGGCATGTCAGACGTCAAGGAAAATAAAGCCAGCCGACTGGGCGCTGGGTCATCTGTTGGCATAACACTCTTGGTATGTTTGAGGTAGGCAGGGCAAGCAAATATATGTGTACACATATACACATATTCAGCTTCATATTTATATAACCAGCACATGAGGCTGCTAACACATTGCATGATATGTGACTGACACAAAAAGAACTAGAAATTGCTCAATTAGCTCTTGGGATTTTTTATCTTTATTTCTAGTCGGATGATGTAGATTTGGTTATTGGTTGTACTTAAGATTTTAAATAAGTTTGCAATCATCAGGTGGAAGGACTCTTCCTCTTCATCAACATGAGATTGTTTAAACCTGTACATGTTGCAGTCGTGCCTTCAATTGGCCTAAAAGTCATGCAGCCTGATCTAAACCTCACAGTCCTCAAACTATCACACAGGATAATTGATGTTCAACGTGAGGATTCTGTGTATAGTAGATGTTCCAGTCATTAAGGAACACCTATTTCAGGATGGATCCATCAGTGCTGTAATGCCCAGATGGACTTTACTAATAGCTTTTAGAGCAAACAAACTTCCTGTGCACTCAGCAGGTCTGTCCTCCTCAGTCTTTCTGCTCTGCTGAGAGAGACACTGCTGACATTTGCAAGTCTGATGTCTGTGTTGTCCCGGAAGGAATGATTTAGCCTGATCTGAGCTGAGACTCTGCCGATTTGATTAACAAATGCAGAGGAGGCCTTTTTAAATGTCAAATCAAGACATCCACTAACAACTGATTCAGTGATTTAATGAACACAGAGCTGCTGTAGGTTTGACTTTAATTTGAACTTGTACGTGATTGTTCCTTAGACAGTCATTTGGACATATACATTTCACTAATACAACAAATATTTACCAATAATTATGACATATTGTATTCCATTAGTGTTCATGTTTGTTTGTGCCGATATCTATGTTATTGAGTGAATAGCAAGCAAATGTGTTTGGCTATTTTAGACTCATTTTTGAAAAGGATAATAAGATTTGCCATCAAACTTTGTTCACAAAGTCACAATCAAATTGTTTTCATTGTGAAAGACACCAACTGATTTCAGTGTGTGATTAAATTACTGACAGAAAAAATTGTTTAGTCGAGGTAATTGCTGCATGATTAGATCAGTATTAGTATAAAGTCATATGTATTTGTCGGAAAATACCAGCTGCCGATTTTTCAAACTCCAGTGACTGGCACACTGAAGAGCAGTTACAAGAACAGGTGCATCAGCTGCAGCTTTACATTCCTCTATTAATCTACAATAACTTAACAAAAACTCTCTTCAGTAAAATTCGCCCATTATTTTCTCTACAGAAAGATTGTTTTGAACCACACTGCATATCTATTTTTTCATCTGTACTGCTCCAAGTAGGAGTAACATTGTGCTCTTACACATCCTTTTGTATGTTTCTATTTGGTATGTTTCTCCCTCTGTGAGAGGAAGTCAAAATCAGTTCTGTAAAACTTTTTTAAGTATTTATTAATCCAAACGGAAACAAAAATTACTGCTCCTGATAGATGCTGCCAGAAACTTTTACGGTTGTGTGCTGTTTTTTTTATTTGTGTTTCACGTCTTTGCAAAAGGTCTTTGTTTGATTTGTCTTCTTTGTGCCCCTTAATGTACAATATAGTTGCATTTTTAATTATTTTATCCTTATTTGTGTATTGTGTTGAAAAGGGGCTTCCCTTACAATATTTAACTATTTAAGAAACAAGATGTTTTACAATAACACACATTCACAAAAGTTCAAGATTTTAAAGAAACTGTGGTTAACTGACATGTTTAGTCTTTATAGTGAAGATAATGAGTGTACAACAGATGCTACCTCAGTCATCTTAGGCATATGTCAAGCAGCGCTGCATTTTGAGCTATGACCTTACGTGCACCCCAGCCAGTTACTGAGGCATTGTTTGAGGTTATTTTCATGATATCTGGCTGCAGCCATCCAGTTCTATCAATAACGAGTTCAGGCTCTGTGTCCTGGGCCTTGAAGTGGTAACCTGATAGCAGCGCTGCTTGATAGATTGGCCTGTTCAAGAGTGATGACAGCGGTAGCCTGTGTGACTGACACCGGGGTAATGGCCATTACTCACTCTCTCTTGGTTGTTAGTTCTCTCCCACCTGCCCCCTTTCTACCTCCCATTTCTGTTCAAATGGAGTGGATATCAGACGAGTGCTAAAGCTACATGTCACAAGCGCAAACGCTGCCAAGGTACTGTAAAATATCAAGTTCTTTTTTTTATTTCTGCTGTATTAGACCTGCTAGTTTGTATCCTCCCTCCTAGTAGATCCTAGGTCCTCATGGAACTAGATTTTCCTTTCTGTTGTGGTTCAGACCTGTTCAGTCTCATATTTAGAACTAGACCTAGGCTCAGTTAGAAATGGTTGTATTAAAATGGATTTCGGCTGCTCTCTCAGTTCACCATTGCAGCCATAACTGGGCCTAGTTGCTAGAATGTCTCCCTTCGTGCTGTGACCCAGACTTTGGTACTTCTGCTGTTGCTGCTTTTTGAGGAAACCTTTGCATCTGTCTCTCATCTCCTTGCTGGGATCAGACAATCATGGTTTACTCAACTACTGGGGATGTGTGTGGATGGGAAATAACTAAGCTGGTCCTCAAAAAAGCCACCCTTCTTTGCCCCTTTTTATCTCTCCAGCCCCGTCTCCCTCTTTCTCTCTCATTGCTTTCTTTCTCTCATCCCTTCTGGCAGTATGACCATCATTAATGAACCACCAGCTCGCTCTAAGGGCAATAAACAAAGCTCTCTGTTGAGAGCCAAGCACAAGAGATGAGCTGAACAGAGGAGCTATTGTGTCCTTTTACTATAGCCCCCTAACATGGTGTGTAGAGTCGTCCTCTTAGAACTCCATCAATGTCCTAGTTCTGGGCATACTGACCCTCGTCAACACAGAGAGGTCTTGAGGTCTCTGTCCTCATCTTATAGCAAATCCGAGCAGCCATTGACCTAAAGCCGACATAGACCTGAACAGACACCTGATTTTAGTGCACTTTTTACTAACATTACTTTAACATCACACAAGAATATTGTCTTTTCCTTCCCTAGAAGAGGTGGGTAAACCCTAATGAATGGACTGAAGCTGATATGTTTGTCATGCTACAGCAAAGAAAAGGTTGTAGCTGCTATCTTGTACAGCCCCAGAGCGGCATCATTAGTACATGTGAATAGTTTGAGGATCCCTTTCGTCCCAGCTCTGTGCTTCCTGCGTCTTTCCTAAACTCTCCCACGCACAGTTTCATTGTTTCTCTTTTTCAACTGTTTACCCACTTCCTGGTCACAACCTTTGCCCCTCATCCCTCACTGTTTAACCCTCGCCCTCTTTCTGTGCCCCTCAGTAATTCGCCATAGCAGTGTTAGAGAACTCCCTCAGTAAAGTCTTTAGCCTTTCCTGGTAGAGTGCCAGCTCCTCTGTACACTTTGATCCCCCTCCTTTTGTTTCTTTTCACAAAGCGTCGCCTTTCATTGTAAAACAGGAAGTGCCCTTGTGCAACCCCTAAGCATCACGCCATCTCACTGGCCACATTTTCACTTGTAAATCCCGTCAAAGTAATATTTTTATATTAATGAAGCCAGCTAAATGGGGAAGTTCAACATAGTTTCTGTTCCAGCTGGACTCCTGTTTTACAATGGACTCGACTACAAATACAGCTCAACAGTCTAAAGTGGCTTCACCCACTCTTGTATAATAACAGTGTGTAGGTCCTTTGTGAATCCATGAGGTGGATGAGGAAAAGAGGCCACTTTAAACTGTCTGAGATGAAGTCTGACTAGATGGTGAAAGCTTCTCTTCTCAGAAGAGTCGATTGTTCCCCTTCACTGCTGCTGTCATAGAGTGGTTTAGTGAAATTCTGTGTGGTGGTAAAGGTTAAGCATATGTTTGCTTTGCTGTTGAGTGGTTTCATTTGAGGATCTACAAAGATAAATGGAAATGTGTGACAGAGGAAACTGCCTGCAACTGTACCTCTCACCTCAGGCGATATTGTTTTATCTAGCTGGAAAAAACATTCTTCAATTTGTTATTCAACATTTAACTAGTGCCCTTTACTCCAACACTTCTGTTCCTTGTGAGAAACCTTTCTATCAGACCCTTGTCCTTCTCCTCTCGAGGCAGCCATTCCTTTTTACGCTGCCCTCTGGGCAAACAGATCTCAGCTGAGGTGCAATAATTGCTTGGCCTAGCATTACTCTGTGGTCATGCTTGTCCAATGAAGAAATTAGCCTGGCAGGCCACAGAGGCTCAGCTTATCTCCACCATGTGACACACAGACACACATGCTATATATTTTTTTTATTACTTTACATGAGAGGTGAAAAGAGAAAACTTTTGGAATTTCTAGACAAGTGTCTCACTTCCATCAGCCCTGTAGACCTGACCCATTTATTATCAAGAAATGTCTTGTAAATGCTTGAATATTAAAGGACTGATGAGAAGAAAGGATGCACAGATCTAACACATGACACAAGTGATTTCACAGTTTCCACTCTTCAATGATTGGGACAAACAGTACGTACAAAAGACATTCAGTAAGTCTTAGCTTGTCTGTTCCTATTTGAAGCTACATAGTCATGCAATAATAACATTTCTGCAGGCATTTTGCACTGTTTGTGGGACTATGTTGTTACGAGTTACAAGCAAGCAAAATAGGAATCTGAAACATTTTATTTCTCCAAGTACTTTACCTTGTTCTTAAGGGTTTTTAATCCCCAGATTGGTTCAGAGCAGTACAAAGAGCCATGACTGTGCACTGGACCTATGCCAAAATCTTCCACTCGTTTCATCCAGATGAACTTGACACAGGACATTTAAAGGACATGCTGCAGAGACATAAATAACTCTCTCAAGTCAACCAGTTTCATTTATTGCTCTTCTCCTCTTTGGCCATACCTCTGCTCTTACTTGCCCTCGTCACTGCATTACACTCTGAAACAACAACATGGAGACAAATTGAACGATTAGTGTTGCGAATTTAGATATCAGCAATATAAAAAGTCTTTTGTCTGATGACGTGCAAGCAGGACAGACAAGCAAGAGCTGAAATATGCCATCATGGTGTGTGATAGTTTGATGTGTTTTTCTTTCCAACTGCAGATCAATGCGCCAGACTGCATTTGATTGAGCTGTGTGAATAGTGAATAATCAATCCTAGACTTTCTTGTACTGCATTTAAGATGATCACAACCTGGTGTAACTCTTACAGTGTCTTCAATCTCTCTCCCTCTGTACTCACCTTGAAATATGTAATCACAACCTTGGTGAACCTTCTTCCTTCACCCTTTGCCCTGATTTTTTTCCCACACCATCTGCCCTCCTAACATTCCTATGTCCATTCATTCTTTCACTCGCTCCTCTCTCACTACCTCCTACAGCCATCCACAGTCTGAAGCTGAGTCGGACCCATGTGGATTGGCACAGCGTGGATGAGGTATACCTCTACAGCGATGCCACCACTTCCAAAATTGCACGCACCGTCACCCAGAAACTGGGCTTCTCCAAAGGTCTGTAAAGCACACACTCATATCATCTTTCTAATAAGAAGGACCAATGTTTACTTGTACTTATATCAGTACTGAATTAATTAGAAGTCCACTGTTTGAACTCTTAATAGTTTAAATAATTAGCTCAGACAGTTTTACTCTCAATACTCGCAACTGAATTATTTACATATTACTACAACTACACAAATATGGATTCTACATTCCACTTGTTTGTTATTCCTTTTCCCGTAGAAATTTTGGCCTGATGATGGTGGGATCAACAAGGTTAATACAAATTATCCTCAGGGGAGCCCAAGTGTCTTTTTGATTTCACAGCAATATAGCCACGAGTTGTTGAGATATTTGAGGTTGGACCAAAGTGGTGGACAGACCGACAACAGACCAACATTGCCATCCACAGAGCTAACAGCTAGCTTTACTGCCTTCCTGCTTTACTCAGTCCTCAAACGTTCCAATTTTTCTGCACATCACAAAAGTTCTACTTATAGCTGCATTCACGGTGTGCTGCCAGTTGCCATCAACAGTTGTTTAAATATGGCTGGGTACAGTTCAGTCTCTTAACTGGATTAGCCCAGAAAGTCACACAATGTCCATCTGCTATTTTCAGGGGATAGCTTTGACCAAATGACCCAAGTGTAACTGAAAAGATGACAACTGGACTTTGACCCCATGTCTTATGTTTGATCGGTATGGATGACTCTAATCTGATCTGCAGTCTCCCAGCTCTGTGGTACATTTTCATCTCCTGCTCGCAGATTATAAGAGGCTGTGTCGGCACTGGTTATCTCAACCTCCCCTGACACACAGATGCTAAGTAAAGGGAAATCTCCTTAGTGCTATCCAGACAGCGGCAAAGTACATTGGCTCCTATCACCTTGCTGCACAGCACATGACTAGGCTAGAGTATAGATTCTAAATTAGGACACACACTCAACCCCCTTGGCACATTACGGCAACAGAGTCTCGGGCCACAGTCACAGCAGGACTTCATGTCTCACCTACTAGCCTCTTTGGACTCAGAACAGCACGTTACTTAAACACCATCACTGAGATATTTATAGCCTTCTAGTGAACAGAGTGGAAATGTGTGTATTTAGAAATACAGTTCAGAAAATACTGCACAATTTTTTTCATTTTCTCACTGTACAAAAATCACAAGCAGACAACTAGCTACAGTAAATAATAGTCCAACTCTGTCCTGTCTCCTCTTCCAGCCTCTAGCAGTGGGACACGGCTCCATCGGGGCTTTGTTGAGGAGGCCTCACCTGAGGACAGACCCCCTCAGACTACACACATCGTCTTTGTGGTTCATGGGATTGGACAGAAGATGGACCAGGGGCGCATTATTAAAAACACTGGAATGTGAGTTATTTAAAAATTATTATTTGACTTAGGGTTTTTTTCTTTTTTTTTACTTTTGTTCCTTTAGGCATTAAAGCAGGTTTAAATTCATGCACACACCAGCCAAATCCATTCCAAGTTAAGCAAACTCCCACTAGGATGATGTGATGTTTGTTTGTTCCTTTTCTCTTCTCGTCCAGACACAGTCCATCTCTCACACTTCTCATTCTGTCATTCTGTTTTTCCTGTTTCTTTTTATAACTCACTTCTTCTTTCTTTTTACTTTTCACCTCTGTCTGTAGTGGCACGGACACAAAAGCATGATAATATCTTGTTCCTTTAAATGGTTTTGTGCTATAGCATTTCTGTGAATTCTGTTGCCTCCTTACTAAGCTTATATTGCATGTTGTGCTTTTTATTAACTGACTGAGAGGTTTGAGATATCGACCAGTCTGGCAGGTTCTGGTGATTCCAGATAACTTTCTGTTCAGCACCATTGCCAAGTATGTAACCAGTGTGTTTGTGAAATGCACAGTTCCCACAGTCTTCACAGAACATGTAAGCACGGCTCCTTACATACAAACAGCTGTTGTTTAAGCATTTGATTTCACTGCACCTGTAGCCTTTGTAGTTTGTTCTCCTCCCTCTTTGTCTGTCCCACTGTCTCTTAATTCATACTTTGTATTGTTCAATTACCTGCAGTACCTTGGCCAAGAAAGCATAATGCATCGAAACTCTAGAAAACGCAAGGGAACAAGGAAACATTTGCCTGATGCATTGCATTTTCTGGGGCTCTGCAGCACAACAGAATACAGAAACAATGCAATAAGTATGCAACATGAGGGAATTGTTAAAAAAATCTTTAACATCCACATATTGTGTAAAAAGATGAAATGCATACATCCAATCAACACATGCTCATGTAATCTCAGTGTGAAAACTTGAGTAAACTAACATCATCAATCCTGTGCTTCCATGTGTGCCAAATCCAACTTTTCATTGTGTTTGAGCAGCACAAACAAAATTCCATTTCCTCCTTTTTTATTAGGGTGCTGGCACAACTTTAAGAGATGGATATCTCTTAACTTCAGCACAAGAAAGGAAACTGTCAGCATTCTCGAACCAGCCTGTCAACTCTTGTCTTTCAAAGGCAGTGTGGACCTCGGTCAATAGTAGATATTTGTGTAGAAGCTATAATGGTTATAGGAAGAAACCTGATGAACCCAATTATTGCACCCTTTTTAAGACTGATGCACCAATGAAGTCTGCTGCAGCTCTACAGTGTATAGGCTGATTGATCTGTTTTGAAGCGTCACTTTTATTTGACCCTAAATGGCACCAGTGCACTGGCCCTGGACCATGAGCATTACAGGCGCTAGTACAGAACATGCAGACCAGAGCCATGTGTGTCTCTGTGTCACAAAGTCATCGTCTGGCCACTGGCTACAGCTTAGGCCAGCTAAGCAGGTAAAGTAGACCAAGTCAAGCTGCAGAGCACTTTAAGCCTCACTACCAGCTCCCTGTGGATTACAGCATACACACTTTCCTCATCCAAGAGGAAAGATCAACCCGACATGTCTAGCCAGGTCTTGGTTTTGTTTTTTTATTCGGAACCTGAATTAATTACAGCTCTGTGCCTTTCTGAGTGTCGTCAGCAGTGGTAAAAGAAGGAATTGTGGAGGGTTTAGGGTATTACTGTACTCTGAAACAAAGACAGAGTATCTTTTTACAACCTATTTCAGCTAAACCTACTCACTACCCAATTAATGGCAACTTAAAAGCAAGCACAGAAAGCTCCGTGATGCATTTAAGTTCCCCTGCAGACACACTAGCCTCCAAATAGTCCTGTCAAAACCTGCATTAGTCGGCTCATTCACAGTCACCTAAAAGCCCCTCTCAGCCTCCATTTACCCAGGACAACACCCTACCTCACCCTCACTCTCTTCAGCCACATTTCCACTGCATGGTACAGCTCCACTCAACTCTGCTCACTCTTTTTTTCTTTTGCCATTGTGGACAGTACCTGCTATCTGCTACTTTTATTGCTGTCACATACTTGGCTGCAGAATTGGCGGTTTCAGCGATGTTTGTAGCTGCAGACAAAACCTTAGCACCAGTGAATATTTGGTTTTAATCAGGTTTAATCTGTCCCTCACACACTCAAACATGAGTCACTATTACTAAACAAAACATGCTTCAACAAAACAACCCTGCCACTATCCACCTGTGTCCATTTTGTATTTCTACTTGTTGAAGAGGGTAACCCTATATACACATTTAGCAGGAATAAAAGCGGACCGGGAGGAGCTGCTGCCAGTGACAGGAGGGTGAAATCTCTCTGCTCAGTCCTGTGTCCTCTTGCGACTCCCGGCTCCACACTGTGGCAAGGCTGTTTGTTTTTAAAATCTGTTTTTGACCTTCCGTCTGCCCCTCATCTCCCTCCCATACTCACCACAAAACAAAGTGAGGAAAAGTACCTGGGGGAAAAAAGCAAGTAGAGTTAAGCCAAGCTGTACTATGCAATTGAAATGCAGCTTTAGTGCATTTATTGTTTCCTGAGAGCTAATGCTGCCCCATATAGGACTGGTAGCATTGCAGCCATTCTGTGTGTGTGTGTGTACAGCACTGAAGCTGCTGCATCAGTGAGCAGCAAAATGGGCGTCATTCTTCTCCCGACAGCCATTAAAGTCTGTGAGAGAAGGGGTGGAAACACAGTCTCCCTAGTCAGTCTGTAGCGGGGCAGGATATACGTAGAGGATGTTACTCATCCGTTCAGTACACGTCATTATTACACACCACAGACCAGACGATGGGATGATGACATTGTTTCTAAATCAAGCACTTCTGCTACTCTTTTGAATCTGAATGTTTTGGCATGTAAACCAACAAACACCCAAACACACTGTCACATAATAAAGTGTGAATTGTTGTCCTCATTTACAGTATGTGCTTTCTTGTGTCTGTTCAGGCTGAGGGAGGGTGTGAGGAAGATGGAGGAGAAGCACTTTTCAGAGCACGACAACGAGCATGTGGAGTTCCTACCTGTCGAGTGGCGATCCAAGCTTGCGCTGGATGGAGGTTAGTGATTCTGAGACTGTGCTATTTTTGCATGCTGCTTCAAGTGTGAGCGGGTTGAATGTGTTTTTTGTGAACTCTGACTCTCCAAGTTGTTGTCACATTCTTAACCTTATGAACAAAGTTAAGAGTAATTGTAACCTCATGATCTAGGCTAAGATGTATAATTAAATGAATGGATATGAAGTGAGGTGGTGAGATCAGATGCAGGAAGTTTTATTTAGTCCATTCACCACTTTATTAAGTACACCTGTAAAATCTAATGCAGTCTATTATAATTTCAATACCTTTTATAAAGAAAGTAAAAATCTAACTAAATGTTTTCTATTGAGATTGTACTTTGCAGTGGTGTTGCACTGGACTACAATATATTTAAATGTGTTTCTAGTATTCTTCCTCCCTCAACATTAGAAATGTTATAGGTGGACCTATAGAGGGGACTGTGTGTATGAATACAGGCACCATGGTGTGGCGTTAAATCTCTGATTTATACTGATGTTGGTGCCATGTTTCTGTAGACACGGTAGACTCAATCACACCTGACAAGGTGAGAGGACTGAGAGATCTGCTCAACAGCAGTGCCATGGACATCATGTATTACAACAGCCCTCTTTACCGGGATGAGGTGAGAGTCACACACTTCCAGAAACTACAAATTTAAGTTCTCTGTCATACACTATTTCTCCTTAAAACCCCTCCACTCCCTGTCTCTCTAGATTACCAGGGGGCTAACCCAGGAGCTGAACAGACTGTACTCACTCTTCTGCTCCCGCAACCCTGAGTTTGAGGAGAGGGGAGGCAAAGTGTCCATTGTATCTCACTCCCTCGGCTGCGTCATCACCTACGACATCATGACGGGATGGGATCCGGTGCGCTTCTGTCTGCAGGAGCATCACGCTGTGGAAGAGGAGCTGGACCTGCGATGGATGACATATGAAGAGAGGCGCGTTTTAGAGCAGCTGCGGCACACAAGGACAAGGTAGAGCGCGCTAGTGTAGACCTTCAGTGACTCACAGCTTGGCCTCAAGGAATGTACAGCTCTAAGGATCCTCTTGAGATTGTTGGAGAGAAAGAGGTCTAGATCTTAAGGAGGCTTGAGACATAACTTTTAAATTATAATCCAATATGAAATAATAATTTGAGGTAGTCATGAGTTTACTTAGCAACAGAATATCAAGCAGTGAAATTGCATTAAATTTGGGCTTCATCATTTCAACTTTCTAATTTGCCTTCAGCTCTCTCAGTATGAACTAAGACTACAAGCTGTTCGTACTTTTCAAACCACTCTTTCAAATATCAAAACTTGGAATTATCTTTTTTTTTTGGACACACATAATACAATGTGTGCTGCAAGCTACTCATCTCACACTTCACTTTCAGGTGGTGAAGTTAGGTTTCCTGTTTATTTTTGTGAGGCAGCAGAGTATTGTGATGCCTCGTGATCAAATGGCAGGAAAAATGCTTCTGATATATCTCCTCTGCACCGCCCCATCGCCCTTTGTGTGTATTATCATTTAGTGTGTGCACCATTACCTTAGATCAACAACCTTTTGTCCCACGCCCTCTTGTTTGTGAGTGCTGCTGAGATTGTTTGATGGCTGGCTTAAGGACAAACATTTTCTATAGATAATGGGAGAATTGGTGTGTATTTCTGGGTAGCTTGAGGTTACAATAATGCATAAGGGGATTTTTAAAAAGGATGTTGTTGGGACTGATTTTCAAGCTGTGGTTTCAGAGAATGTTGTTTTTCTGGCTTATTGACATAGTCCTTTTTTGCCTCTAACAGGCTACGAGAGCTGGAAAATCAACTCCTCACACTGGAAGCTTCTAAACCCTCAACACTCCCAGCCCTCAAATTTAAGGTAAGAACCACCATTATATGAACATACTATATGTGAACAATAAATCACTCTAAAATGATAAATATAAGGGATTTCAACAGGTTTGTTGCAAAGATATTTGCTCAAAAGTCTTCATAGCGCCACACCACCAAATGCCATGACTTAAGTTTTTGCTTCTTTCTGAATATTTAATATATATTAAAGATTCTCTTTTAATAGATTATCTTTGTGCCTTTTCTCTCTCAGGTGGAAAATTTCTTTTGCATGGGTTCACCTCTGGCAGTGTTCTTGGCCCTGCGAGGGATCCGCCCTGGGACCAGCTGCCACCAGGACCACATCCTGCCCACCGCCATCTGCAGCAGGCTCTTCAATGTGTTCCACCCCACAGACCCTGTGGTCAGTCTCCCACTGCTGCAGCCCATGCAGATGCTCTCTCTCACTCAGGGTTATGACAGCAAGTCGGCTTAGCCCACACACATTTAGGGTGTGATTTATAAGTAGGAATTGTTTTTACTGGACTTGCCATGTTCCACTGTGCTCTGCTAATAGAAACCAGACCTTTGTGAGTGACTCAGTCCAGATGTTTACATTAAATATGTGTGCTTTATGTATTTGACAATTTGAATAATAATTTATCTGTATTGTAAGCTAACTGATGTTTTGTTTCTCTGTTTAGGCCTACAGACTGGAGCCCCTCATCCTTAAACATTACAGCAATATTGCACCTGTGCAGATACACTGGTAAGAACTCCATTCTTACGTCCTGTCACACTCTGTGTTATCCCTTGTACACACACAAAATGTTTCCATGTATGTTCGAAATATTTGTTGTGTATTTCCTCAGGTGTAGCGCCACAAACCCCACATCCTACGATGAAATCCGGCCTACCTTCCTGAACCCAGTCAAAGACCCAACATCAGACACTGAGAGCATCCCCAGCCCGAGCACTTCTCCTGTCCTCCCCCGCAGGCACTATGGAGAGTCCATCACAAGTCTGGGCAAGGCCAGCATACTGGGTAAGACTCTAACATCACTTCTCAAATTCTGGTCCACACTGAGCTCTGATAGTGTAGATGACTACAACAGTCTTTTAAAAAGAAGACTCTAAACCTGTTCTCTGTATATGATTGATATGAGGACTACTATCTACCAGATCACCCAGTGACTCATTACACATGGCTGCAGGCCTTCCAGAAGGGCTGTAAATGTATTGAATGAAACCAAAATAGGTCATACTTTACTGCTTAACTAGACTACTACAGTGAAAAGCCCCTGGGGTTGAGAAGTAAATATGCTCTTTTTAATACATGCAATTTTTCTACATTTTCTTTTAATGCTGGTTTAGGGAAATAATATGATTTCTGACAGTAATGAGAAGCTCAGAGAAAGAGCTGAGCAAATTAAATTTCACTCTGAAGTCCTTGTTCCATAGGTAAAATCCATTCTCTCCTGTCAGGCTCAGTCTTTGAAGTAATGTAAGATGCTCACTTTGACGACATCACAATGTCAACAGTGCCCTCATGTGGACAAATGGAGAAATAGCTCAGTAAGCTTAGTTTAGCTCAGCAAACAACAAAAAGCATTATGACAGTTCTTTTTGTCTTGCTCTGAACCACATCCAGCATATCTCTGTTTGTCTCTCTCCTTTCCACACTTACTGTAGGAGCGGCGAGCATAGGGAAAGGCATCGGAGGCATCCTCTTCTCTCGTTTCTCCCGCTCCAACAGCCAGCCTTCAGTGTCTTTAGGTCTTGATGGAGGCGCAAACAGTGAGGAGGAGGAGCAGAAGCGAACAGAAAGCCAGTCAGCGTACGGCCTCTCCACCATGACCCGGCCCACCTCACCCACTGCTGACACGTCACGTGAGTTCACCTGTGCAACATTAAACAATCAGGGACCAAGTCTCATTTGTTGGTGGCTTGGGAGAATTATAATGGCTATATTTATGTCTTACAGTGGAGCTGGAGCGGCGCATCGACTTTGAGCTCCGAGAGGGTCTGGTGGAGAGTCGCTATTGGTCAGCGGTGACCTCACACACAGGCTACTGGTGCTCACATGACATAGCACTCTTCCTGTTGACCTTCATATACGAACAGAAGACAACACCCTCTGATCCACCGGAAGATACTCCGGAGCCAGACTGAGGCAGCACATCTGTTACACAAACACACTTGAATGGTGTCTATAATCCTCAAGGGGTCATCTTCAAGACACAAAAGAAAACTAAATTAAATTTTTTTCCTGCACACAAACTGCTCGAATACAATAATCATGTTTTTCCTATAGTTCCCTGTTATCCAGCTCTTTTAACACTTAACAGACTTAATTCCAAAACGTGCATTTTTGTCTCTTTTTGTGTCGTTTGTACACAATTGCGCACCCTAAGGGTGACATTGTTGGACTAGGAACCCCTAAGGAGGTGCACCCTTTTCCAGTATGACCACGAGCTACATATAAACTTTAAATATGAGACTAATGAGTTTGGTGCAGAAGAGTTTGTTGCACCCAGAGGAAGAGAGTTCTAACTTCATCCCTGAGTCTTCAACCTTCAACAGCGGCAGCCTGTTGAAAAAGTGTCCATACGTTTTCTGTTAATCAGTGCTTAAATCCAGCCTCTCTCCCACAGACTCATCCTGGAGCCTTGTGACACACTTGCCTGACCCTCGGTCACTAAGGCCTCTTTTTTGTGTCTGTGCTTTTTAGCCTTTTTTTACATGAAGGAGAGAGAAATATAATTCTCCAAAAATAGTGGTTTTATCTTTTCATTAAATCTTTTAGCTTATACATCTCAAAAAGAACTTAATGCTAACAAACGAATGCCTTTCAAAATTAGCCAAATTATTATTTTTGCTGAATATTTCTGTTTAGTTTTTCTTACAAACATAGGGCATTATCCCTTTAATAATGTTTTGGAAGTACTAAGAAAGACATAACAAACGTGCTGTTTTCAATTTGTTTTTCTTCCTCTATTATTTATTTTTTTATGTTCACCTCTTTTTAACATTGTTTAACTCTTGAAATAGATATGCACCAAATGAAAACATGAGCAAAGCACCACTTTTATATGCTACAGTTAACTAAAAGAGAATGTCCTTTTGTGTTTAGTTTTCTGCAACAGTACAATTTTTGTTACAGTACCAGTGACAAAACATCTCTTACACAAGTTACAGCCGAACATCTCACATCATTTGTTTCCATGTGACATTTACATACAGGTTTACAGCCACATGAGGCTTGTATGATGACATTCACATCTACACTCTTAAACAAGGACCAGACTTGGATAGTTATTTTCTTACACCCAGTTTATGTCTAAAAAATCTCTTGATGATGTCATTTACAAGACAAGAGGTCTCGCTCAAAAGCAATCACAGTCATTCATTTCCATGCTTCTATGTTAAGGATGTGTGATGGAGACATTTTTTTCTGTGCAATATCTTTATATTGATATTCGGATGAAATCAGTGGTACTAGATGTATTTTTTCTTATAAAAAAAAACAAAACTATTTTTCATCTTGGGGGAAAATGGGATTCAGACCTTTGGCCAAATAACATTTATGTGTCTAGCTTATTAGCTGCTTTAGTCATGCTAAGGCTAACTCCTACTCTGTGAAAAAGTAACTGACCTAAGGTTAAAGTAGCTTCTTTTTTATTTGGAGGTTTTTGTGATACAGTGCACGCAAAAGTTAATTGTATCTCGTTTGCCTTTTTTTGTGACCAATTCACACTTTCCTCCTCTGAGTAATGAATATGTCAGCCTGTCTTTTTATTCGTGTAAAAAATGGTTCTTTTAGTCTTCAAAATCTGCATATTTTCCAGCCACTGGATGCGTCATTGCCCAGTTGACCCTACTTGCAAATTTGCTCCCGAAAAGAAAAAAAAAGTGCACAACTGGAGGCAGCAAATCGTGATTTTTGTTTTCTAAAACAAACTTTTGCTGCTTGTCATGACTCCTGCCTTAGTTTGTCAGAGCAGTCAAATGAAATCACTTCGGTAAATAAATCTTATGCCTATCAAATGTGGTCCTATTAAAAACGCACCCAGCAACAATAATGCAGAAGTTAGAAAAGTTACTCACTTTGCATGATGTCATGTTCATAGTAAATGGATTTTGGAGAGGGTGCCAATATGCATCTAAAATAATGTAGGAGATATTTGCAGTGGATGAAAAATTGAATTGCCCCTCAGAATAATGTTTGTCGGCGTAGTTACAAGTGACAGACTTGATTATTGTCAGTGTCAAATTTTCTTTGTGTCCTACTATCAAAGAGTTTCTTTTGATTAGCTGCTTCACTGTTCCACACAATCAAGGGCTGTTGTCGACTGTCCAACACTGAATTGAATCCGTTTATTGATGTTTAATGTAATTTATGCAAAGGCCTACTGCCTGAAACCAGGCTGCCTGTCACATGACCAGATAGGTGACTGAGAAGTATGGAAGCAATGGGACAAATAAGGGAGAGTGATATGAGAGTGTTTCTATGTTTGATCTGGTGGATCTGGCCCGTTCATCAGCTATGAAATTGCACAAAAATGATGTGGAAAAGCCCCTTGTTTATTTTATATATTTGTTTTTTCTGAGCATGTTGTACATTAGAAAGCAGTTTTAGCTTGTTACTTGGACAGCAGGCATGCAGTTTACTTTGGAGACTTTAGACATGTAATGCAAAATACAAGAACAGTTCCATTGTTGCCTCTTCCTCTTTAAGTCACACTGTGTGGGTTCAGACGCAGCGAGCATGTGTTGTTTGAGTGTGGACAGATCAGTGCAACAATAACAACAACGTTCCTGTCAGTGTTTATGATTTGGCTGTGTTCCCAAAATGTATGTGAAATTTGTACATTTTCTATTCTAGCAACTCAATTCAAGCACAGATTTTCGACTGTACTCACTCTGCTTGCTAGAAAAAAGAAAAAAAAACTTTGTCAAGATACATCGCACTTTTGACTACATGAGCATTTAATGCACAGTATTTTGAATGATGACGGTATATTTTTCTTGTTACAGGCGCCATAAGCATCAGGGAAATGTCTGCTGTTACATGTTTTGTAGATTCAACACTGTTGTTGACACCAGTTTGAAGCCATTATTAGGAAAAAGAATCTATTGCAGTCACGGATGCGAAATCTTTCGAGGGGAATAAGAAAAGGCCTGCAGCCATATGTAATCAGTCACTGGGTGGAAAAGAGAAATAAGCATTGAAATTGAAATGAAATGTGTTCAATTTGTGTCTGGTACCACTGTTGCTCTAACTTTGAATGGAAGTCTGGGAAAGTGTTTTCGTCTGTCCTTAGAGCTGTGCAATAACCCATGCCTGTAATGGACTCTAACTGCCATCCAAAGCACTGTATTTATTTCCTTTTATTAAAGCATTTCTCTTTTTTTTGAATACAAAGACTGCTTCTTCCCAATCTGTCACATCCCACGCGTAATAGCAGGGGAAAAAAATATTGAATTTGGAATCTGTTTTTTGCCGTCACGTAGGAGGTGGAGGAGGAGGAAGATGGAAGATGGTGCTCATTTCCAGGCTGATGTTGGAGGACAATAGAAGTATTTGTCCATCTGAAAGTCAGATCAGATTCTTTCCGCGGCGCCCCCTGATGTGAATAACAAAGCTGACTTATAGATCGTGAATAGGCCGCATTGTCCGCAGGCAGTCAGGGCTTCCACATGAGTCGCTGGGTGCTTTAATGCTGTTAAGCAACATCTGCAGAGGCAGGGCTCACAGATGGGACCAGTTAGAGCAGAGGTGATGCTCATAAATGATGCATTGGGCCCTGCTGTTCTGCGTTTGGCCAGAAGAGGTCAGTCATCTATAGGTAATGCTGGAACAAAGACTCCTGTTGACCATCTGTTCTCCATTCCTATTTCCATTTATTGCTCTTAACTAATTGAGCTATTTTGACAGTTGTTAATACTTTTATCAATCATTGTGTGAGTAGATCAATTATATTTTCTGGCTGTTAAGATACAATAAAGTGGTGTGAAATAAAGTTTTACCCACTGAGATATCACACTGCTACAATCAACAATACTGAAAAACTGATTGTTTTTCCTAACAGTGACTCATGCAGACAGTGTAAACCTCCTTAAGTCTTCTCCTCGCCTCCTCCTTTTTTTCTCCCCTTCACCTCCTCCCTCCTCATCCACATCATCAGCAGCAGCCGAGCCAAGCTCCCCTATCTGACTCCTCTGCTCTGCATCTGGCTCGAATGTTTACTCTGCAATTAAAACACAGCCTATAAAAGGCAACGGGTCGGGTGCCAGACACCGACGAGGGGGTCAGAGCTGCGGGGAGAGAGTTTATAAATCGCTTTGATGCCGGCTGTAGTCCGAAGGCCCAGATTCCTGAGCTGGAGGATTGGAGCTGAGCGAGTTCACCGGGGGACCGAGCCAGAAACACTGATGATTCATGGGTCTTTACTGCAGACCACTTGGAGAGAGTGTGTTGGGGTGTGTATTGTGCTGCTGCATTGGAAAGAAAGGAGCCTTCCTCCATTCTTTTTCTCCCCCCCCATCTCAACTTGTCATTTGTGGGATCACTTGATTGAATGCACGCACGAAAATGCCATAATTCATCTGCAGCAGCAAAGAGCAACAACCTGCAGATGATATTATCTTCAGAGCTTTGCATTTGAAGAAAGCTATGATCTTCACACAGCGATGACATGCTATTGCATTCTTGCGCAGTGATCCCCACGCGTGCTGTCATCACAATACTGATGATGACTACCCGTTGCAGTTTTGGATTTAGTGCACGGGGGAAAATAAAACATTAAGCACGTGATGTTTTCCTGCACAGGGATTGTTTTCTCATAATTACAGGGCTATATTGGGAGACGGCTGCCGACGGTTTTAGATGTCCAAAGTCTATTAGGAAATCAAAGTAAACTGTTATTGAGTTTCTGTAATTTAATGAGTTTCTGATGTAATATAACGGCTGGCTTTGTGTGAGAGATAAATATAGTTTGCAGGAGTAAATGAAAAATGTGAGTTTCATATGTGAAATCAGGTGACGTACTTTCCATCTCCATTTTGTGAGATGGTTTATTTTCAGTATATTACAGGTCATACTGCACTTTTTATTACTTTTCTGCAGCTGTATGCACTTGTTAAACTCCAGAGTTTGATTTTATATCAGATAAAATAATGAAATATAATGTGTTTTTTGCTTTAAAACCCCAAAGAGCATGTGAAGTAGTTACCTCCACCTGGACCAGCGACAGCATTACAGCAAAAATGCCTCTTGAATATATGTGATATGTCAGGAATGAAAGCAGATCTCTGTGTATCTTGGCTAATTTCGACACTTCACATTCTTCCACTGAGGCTCCTGTTTGAAGGGAATCGGTCTACGGTGAAGGAGAAAACGGAAAAACGCTTAAAGTGAGATATTAAAACTGTAAAAGTGACAAAACCCAAAATGCCTTGTTATTCTGTGCTCTTACTCCCGAGGCTAAAGACCCAAAGGTCCCTGGATGCCGCTGCAAGGCTCAGCAGCACTATTGCCTTAAAAGGCAGCTTGAGATCTTAACTGCACGTCCATTAACCCTCATTCACGAACCGTCGGGTTTTGGACTGTGGACGGTTGCAGTTTGACAAAATCTGTAATAAAAGACATAAACAAACGCAAGAGTGCCTCATTCTATTCATATTTACATGCTGTATCATTGAGAGTTATTTTTATCTATTATCTTAATCTGTTCACTAGACCAAAGTCACACTGAGACTAAAAATCACAAAAGCTAATTGCTCTTCTTATCTTTAGTGAGTCACATACACATAAATCATAAAATTATGTCAAGAGGTCAGTATTGTGGTTTGCACTACTTGTCTGCATGTGTCCAAAGAATGAGATTTGATATTAGATAAAATGATGAAATATTGTGGATTTCTGTAGTTTAAACCCCTCAAAATAAAAATCACATGAATACTGGATTGTTTTTTTACATATTAAGAGATAGAGATAGTTTTTAAATGTATGTTGAGAGGTAAATATTGTATTTTACATTACTTGCACCTGTGCATAGTTGTTATTCTCCAAAATAAGATTTAATATCAGACAAAATGATAAATCATTGTAAATATTTGTAAATGAAATCCCTCAAGATAAAAATCACACGAATTCCTGATTACTTGTCTGGACCTGTACTCACTTGTGAAGCTCCAGAACAAGATTTGATATCAATTAAAATCATCAACTATTTCGGATTTTTGTAGATGTAAATCCCTCAAAATGAAAATCACGTGAATGCCTGATTGTTTTGAACGACTAAAATTTCCGAAAGACAAAAATTATGTCAAGAGGTAAATACTGTAGTTTGCATTTCTTGTAAAACTCCAGAATAAGATTTGATATCAGATAAAATGACGATGAATGATAAAATGAAATGATGTGGTTTAAAGGTCACAGTAGTACGAAAAAGGTTAAAAATCACATGAATACCTAATGGCTTTTTAAAAAAAATCTATTTAGTGAGTTACAGACATGGAAAAAATGTTTCAGATTGTTGAAAGTTTTGAAATATCTTAAAACTGAACATCAAAACAAATCTAATAATAATAACAATAATAATAAAGCAGGATTTGTATTATGAACATAAAAGGTCAATAAAAGGGGGAATTAACCCACAGTTCAGTCTCACAGGTCTCACAGGCGTGTGTGTGTCAGTGTGTAAATGTGTGTAAATGTATGTGTGTGTGTGTGTGCGTGTGTGTGCGGTGACCAGGGGGACCAGTAGGAGACCAGAACAGCTCCCAGTATGAAAGGAAAAGTGGGATTGGAGCAGTGACGTTATCCTGCTGGAGGGAGGAGGAGGAGGAGGAGGAGGGAGGAAGAGGGACGGCTGGACTCCATTAAGCCGAAGCCTGCAGGAAAACTGTTTGGGATACTTCACTTCTTCACTGTTTCGCTCTTTTCTTTCTGCTTTTGTCGCCTGAAAAAAGAGCCCATACATGATTTAAAGCGGGGGGATTTGTTCTGCACCGTGTAGTCGACTCTTTTTTTACTCTTTCTTTCGTCTTTGTGAAGGTGAGTTGAATGTTCGATTTGCTCGTTTGCCGCTATGAAAAATGATTTTTTTTATTCCTACACATCTTCCGCTACTTTCAACCAAAGCCGCAATGAGCGTCTCTTATGCGCATTTGACGCAGTTTGCCAGCTTTTAAAGCCACTTTTTAGTGAAGTAACTGCTTTTAAAAAAAGACCGAGTGAAGCGGTGTCTGCAGCCGGGAGCTCCTCACTCACTCGCCTTACATAATGAAGCTCCTCTATTTGAGCCTTCACCGTTATTTTTAACAGGTGAACCACATGAAGAAGGGGGAAAAAAAGCCGTCCATGTTGAACTTTGTAGCTTTTGTTCTGCTGTGTTTGTGTCTGCTTCGTGACGTCACACCAAAGACTGACAGATTGTTATAATGTAACTTTTTTTAGCTCAGATTTGTTTCCTCTTTCTTTGAATCGCCATGTTCATTAATTAGCTCGAATCACATCTGTAAACCGTAGTATTATAACAGTGTGTTAATGCTGGAAGAAGGAGAAATACCAGAAAGGAAAAAAAATAAGTTCTGCGTTCAAATCTGGACTGAAACAGCTTATTGGAAATATATTTTCAAGGATCAAAAGAAGAATCATTGGAGGATGAAGCCAGTTAACTGTATATGTAATTCACATTATCAGCCATGTATGGATTGAAAATGACCATAGCTGAATTGAATGAAACATAACTTTAATGTGGATAATCATCAGATCAAATTGTGTGTTTCTGTTCACTAAATCCAGTTTATTGCAAAAAAAATAATAATGTAAAATCAGCAACATTGCTTACAGTGTTATTTTGAATGTGTGTTATTCGAACTCACCACCAGTGTTTAATACAGACTTTATCTGTTTTTTTCTATCATAAATCTGTACTCTTAGTCCAAGCTGACGCACAGTGACCCTGATGATATCACTATGACACCATCCGGGTCACTTTTTCCAACTCGAGAAAGATCTTCCAGACCAACACAAGATATTACGCAACTGTTGTTAGAGGCTGAATCAACTGCTCAGCTGACTTTGAAACGTGAAATCGCTGAATGAGGAAAGCAGCCATAATGTTAGAGCGACATCTCTGAACACAGTCATATTGTCTTTTCCCCTCTCATGCAATAGGTTTGTTTGAAGCAAGACAGGATGTAAGATCCTGTAAATGCATTGGGCATCAAGTAAATCTAATTTGTTTTCCACCACATGTGACACACGCCTCAGCTGAAGGTCTGTTTGAAAATGTCTGACAGTCCACTTCTTTCTCAAGACCTTGCATGCATGAGCTTTGCCCCACATCTATTCCTTTCCAGAGGGTCAGAAGGTGTCTTTACACTCCACTGTGACAGAAGTTTAGCTGGACCTTCCCCCCCCTGACTGCGAGTCTGTTTGACAGGATGGCGCTGGACGGGATCCGGATGCCCGATGGCTGCTACGCCGACGGGACGTGGGAACTGAAGATGCATGTCACCGACCTCCACAGGGACGTGTCGCTGAGGGTCACCGGAGAAATCCACATCGGCGGAGTCATGCTCAAGCTCGTGGAGAAACTAGGTAGGCCGTGCACGTTGCTGTCAGTTCAAAGCAGCTTATCTGAGGTGTCATAAACAGGCTTTAACATAACGTAACATCTGAGTTGACTAATTTTGACACATGATAGTGATAGTAAAGACAGCAATACACTGTGAGTCTGCAGATCCCTTTTGCAACACGGTGCATATGGTTGGTGGTAATGGAAGCCCTTCTCTTTGACCTCTGACCCTGTAACATCCCTCCGTACCAGAACTCCTGTGTGTGTGTGTCAATGGCTGACTTGTGTTATCTGTTCATATTTGTTGGGCAATAAAATACCTCAGAATAGTTACCATTTCTGAGAAGGGAGCTTCCACTAAGTAAACATCACCCTTGTATGCAAACTCTTTCTGAATACCGGCCAATGTTAAGAACAACTTCTCCAACTTTGCCAAGGCTGGGAACTCGAAAGTGTGTGTTCTGCCAGAAGCATCAGAGCACAAGCTATATCATTTACTTTAGAGGTAAATAAACCTGTTAAACACATTTTCTAACCGTGTAGACTATTTAATGAATCTTCCTTTGACTCTTGTTGCAGCTCAAAAGCCTCTTTCAGGTTTTGTAGACTCTCAGGGGTTAATTTTCCTCTTTGTTCCCTTGCAGTGTATATGGGTCAGTAACCCAAGGTATAAAGAAACCATACACTGGTTCCCTCCCCCCTCTGTGTCGTGCACTGTTCTCTAACTGCAGTTACGCACTTGACAAGTTTGGGTGCAATAAGCATAAGAGTCCTCTGTTCCAGCCACTTGAACACTGCCCTGTTTCATGGAGGCTGGAGAAAGTTCAGCGGCGGTGGCAATGCGACTTGGGAGTGACAGTGTGCTGTGTGTTGATGGCGCTCGAATGCTCGGCATTCCTGCAGCGCTCCAAGGTTTTATTCCCCTGCCCATGGTCCCGTTTTTAGCTCTCCTGTTAGAGCTCCACATAATTGAGGTCTTTGTTCTCTGTGGTCATCTGTGCTGTGCTGCATCCATGCTAGGCCAGTGCACTGCTGCTGCTGTGTGTGGGACAACATGAATTCATTGGTCCTCCCACCCCAGTTCCACTCCAGGCCTGGCCTTATCCATTGTTTGACTTGTGTTTGCGCTTTTTATGAAAGGTCTGGTCCTTGAAGGGCATGACTTTGCTGGATGTGACAACTCCTGTGTGGTGGAGTGTGCATGGGGAAAGTCTTTCAGTGGCTGTTTGTGTCATGGAAGCCATATGAGGTGTAACACAGTAGTAATTTTGTAATAGACTCACTTAAGTTTGTTGGTGTCATTGTCAGCAGGATTATGGCAAAACTACTGGCATGATTTTTTTGAAAATCGGTAGATGGGTGTAGCACGGGCCAAGGAAGAACCCTTAAAATTTTGGAGCAGATGAACAAATTATTTTTTATTTTTAGCTTCAGGCATTAGACCTTGATAGAATTAATGCCTTACTTCTTAACATCCAACGTGAAAGTAAAGTTCAGTAGTGACAAAAAAATAGCTAATTTCAGAAACACAATGTGACACAATGATTTATATTTTTCAGGCTAAGTTGTGATGATGGAAATGGAAATACACACATATGATACAACTAATTATACTCTTTTTCACATCCAAATGTGCAGTTTGAATCATGTTGGAACGATAGTGGATCATAGAAGAGTAGACTGTTGGCTTTGGCAGGGGTCTGCCCTTGTTTCTAGTTGTTACAGAAATCAAAATTTGCCACATGTTTGAAATGGTATCCGTAATATTACACTTATATCAAAATGTATTAGGGGACACGTAACCATCATTAATCTGTGATGGGAGCTGACTCTTTTGTTTTCACCATTCCTAATTTTTGTTTTCCTTTTTTTAAGGATGCAGCTGTTTTGCTGATGACTTGCCCTGTTTTTTAATCTGCTCAGGATTCCGGTGGCTTGACAATTGACAGTTGACAATAGTTTTGATTTGTTGAACATGGTTTGCTGTTGGTTGTTGTTGCGCCAAAGCAAAAATAACAGGACATGGGTGTGCGTGATTGTTTGTGCCACTGTTGTATCAAAACATATTGTAATTTCAGCCTCGGTTACTATTCTTGAACATCTAACTGCCCTCTGCATTGTAATACTACTACCACCATTACTGCAGTCAGATTAGATCATTGCAGTATGTTTAATGGTAATAGACCCACTTATTGAGAATAAGTGACATTAAACTGCTCTGTGAGTGAGTGTTGCAGAGTGTATTTGTGCCTCTTCACTGGCTTCACAAAGTGACTGTGGGGACATTGTATTTGACTGCCATCTCCCTCCTACCCTGAGTCAACAGGTTGTTTTGCATTGTAATCATTAACCCATCCCCAATGTGGGTTTTCCACATGGGCACACACACACTGCAGGAGACTGTACACTGCTCAGGTGACACAGTATTTTGTGTTTGAAACATGCAAAGTAGATTTTTACATTTTCTTCATTATCGTTTACAGCAGTTTAGATGAAGCTCTTGTTTTACATATTGTAATACATAAGATCTTAAATGTGATTCTTCAACAGACTTTCTTGTAAAAACCAAGACTTCAGTTCGTATTAACACAATGTGACATGAGAGAAAACAAACTGTACAAGTTAATGTGTTACTGTAAAGAAATTGTTGTTTCACCCTTCTGTGGGAAAAATCGTCATGGCCTTTCTCTTTTCTCAGTAACCTGTTTCTACACCTCCCAGCTCTCACTGAACACCTCTTAAGTGCTGTCACATAGCCGCCGTTGAGTTGCTGATTGCTCGGACAGGGTGGTTATACATAGACACTGTACATGTGCAAATGTGCATGCACGTATACATGGTGCTGTGAGAAGGGACACGTAGATGCCACAGAGTTTTTGGCAGGCGATGCGTCAGTCTCGGTTTGAAAGGACATCCTGGTGCAGTGACACATCTCTGTCTGTCCTTCACCCTGCTCTCTTTCTTTTTCTCCCTCTCTCTCCAAAATGAAGGACCTCTTGTGATTCAGTAATTGCTTTCCATGAAGCTGACAGTACTCTGGGTTCCTTTTTTTTTCTCTGCCATAATCATTTGTTGCTGTATGTAGTGGCTTTGAGAAGCAGTGAAAATGTGCTGACGTCTGCACTACCATGGCCAGGACTCTCATTAGTAGTATTTGTGCATGTGTTTCCACACGTGAGCGGGGTTGTGTGGCAGTGGGTGTGTCTCGTCCACATGTATCCTGCTCCCATATTTCAACTCTTCCTGTGAGCTGCAGGTCTCTGGTCCACGTTGCCGGCTCAAATGGCCTTCGATAATGGATTAAATAGACAAATGCCAGGAAGGCACTTAGCTATTGATCACAGTGGCGAAGGCTGCGTCCATTTCCCCCGCAGCCCTTCAGGAGCGCGGTATTTACAGCCAGCTGATTGACCACCCCCTGGTCCCCCACCCCCCACCCCACCCCTGTAATCCTTTCGTCCTTCCGTTGCTCACTATCATCGCTCCTTTCTCTGACTTTGTTTTCCAAAAGTGCCGCCTTCCTCTCTAAAAGCTAATATTGTGCCATTTAGAAGGGGAAAACAAATATTGCACAAACAACATTAGCTGGCGGGAGTTTTATTGGATTTTGAAGGATTGTTCCCAAGTTACATAGCTTTTAAGTCTGGTAAGTGCTAAAGCTGTCAGTGCTTCTCACAAGTGCATCGCTGTTCTGCACACATTAAAGGTGGAAAAGCCAACCGTTCAGTGTCAGGCCTATAGATGAGAATAACACATTTAACTAATGGTGCAAACCACTGAAAAAGGAAAGTTCGTCCTTGGTGGGAATGTTTCTATATATACACTACTGGAGGTACCCTGGTTGTGTTGGCTCTGCTCAGCTTTACAAAAGACAGCTGAGTGTGGAGGGACTGGATGGAGAAGAAAATGGGAGGGAAGGGGACGTCTCTCCGTTCTCGTTGTGACGTTAACCATGCTGCTAGAATTCCATAAAAGTCTTCGACGAAGCAGGAAATGACTTCCAGGGTTTGGCATGTTGTTCTCTGGTCGCTGCCGTCATTGCTGGATTCTCTGCTGCCTGCTTCATCCACCTCCCCCTCCTCCTCTCTCTCTGTCAACCCTCCCTCGTTTCCTTTCTCCCTCTCTCTCTCCTCTCTCACTCCCTCTTCATCTTTTTAAGTTTTGGCAGCCATGTCTTACTATTTGACACCATCCACTCCTGCAGCCACGTAGCAAGGTTTAATAATCAATAGAAAACGTGAAAGGACATTTTATTCCCGGTTTCTGACCCAGGTTCACGACGGCTAAATGTTCCATAAATAGAACGTGAGCAAACTAATTGGCCGAGTGTGATTCTCGATAGTTCATGCGGTTGCGAGAGGCCTGCAGTTTTTGGCCGCTGTACCACCAACCAGCCACAGAGAACTTTCCCTGCGTGTCAGAGAAAATGTGTGTTTTGTATTTGCGATGACCTACATATTCGCATCGCAAGCGATTGGGCGGGTGTCATCATCCCACATTCATTCCAGTTTTGTTGGAACAACTCATGTAGGAAACATGTTTGTAATTAATCATTTTTTCCCCCCTCTTCAGAGGCACCTCTAAAAAACAGCCAGTTATTATTATAATGTTCAATTAGAAATGACTTTAATGTTTCCTCTGAGCGACTTTGTTCTCGAGATCGTGATTCAGTTTGTCAGCTTGTTGAATTCTGTGTCCTCGTTGCGATGCCAAGATGCCGTCTGCTGGAGGTTGTGGTGACCAGAGGGAGATGGCTTTGGTTTGACAATGGAGCGCAGGTTTCATTAGGAAACAGACGCGATTTAACACAGGATGCTGAACTTCCTCTGAGCTTTTTTTATGCGCCTTCTCCCAACGTGCCTTCCTTGCATTCCCGCCTTCCTGCCCTCTCGGTGTCCCTTCGCCGAGGGGAAAGATGGGATGGCGAGATGAATAGCTGAGATACCTTAGTCATATCTGTCCTGGTGATTTGAGACAGCTCACGCCTTTACATTCAATATCTCTGGAAAATTCCCTTCGAGAAGCGGCTATAACCATTTTCCTCCTATCATCTTGCCGTGACACATGGTTCAGATGTATCACCGTGCGTAATGAGTCATCGATTGTGGACGCAGAGCCGTCCTCAACTTCTGGCATTACGAAGTGAGAAACGGCCTGTGTGATCATCCTGCTCTCTAATCTCTCTGACAGGAAGTAGTTAGCCTAAGTAGCGGTCCTGCCCAGGCCAGAGCTTTCCTGTTTCATGAGTAAGATGCTGCAGTGATTGTGCTGTTCTCTGCTCACACACACACCCCTGTCTATAGATTTACATACATATTTGTTGTTTTCCCTTAATACTAACTATTATATATATATTTTTAAATTATGTTCATCATTTCTCCCTTAAATATTTTCTGTTTGGCAGTGTAGACAGTGGACTGAATGAAAAGTTAGTCATATTTATTGGAAAACTTACATCTCTATCATCGGTCCTTGATTTATGCTTTATTACTATGATAGAGAATTTAAAGGAGATGGCGTCAAGCAAAGAAACTGGCTGTAGTATTGAATCTGTGCTGTGCTACTGAGTTAATCACTTACACATTGTCAAGGAAACGTTTCTTTTAAGCCTGAGCTAAACTTGACTTTGACAGCTGTTAGTTTTGATGTGTTCCATCGATGAAGGGTCATGTGGGAACAGTACCAGCTGCTTATGCTCCAAATATCTTTTTATGAATTATTCTGAACAGGGTAGTAGATTTTTTTCACAGTTCTGGTCAGTTTACAATTATATATATATGTGAGAAAAGCAGTGTAATCTTTTTTTTTTCTTTGCCAGTTTTCACTCTTTATCCACTTTCATGGAAGGGTTGCTGTGCTTGTTAAGGATGATATAATTAGCTATGTTTGGCATCTCAAACATGCAGTGGAACTAACTTTCATAGCTCCCCTGGGAATCTGAAGTTTGTTGCTTTTTGTCCCTCTCAGCTTCCTGTAGTGGCAGCAGCGCGGTGGATTCAGTGGAAGGAAATGTTAGAGCAGCACATTGTTGTTCTGACACCATGCACCTGTGAGCTGGTGGCGTAAACTGATATTGAGTTTTTTGTCTAGGTTCTCAGCCTACATTTCATTCATGTAAACCTGTCCCTGCCTCACAGTCTGTCTCTGTGCTCCTCTTTTTACAGAACAGGTGGGCAAGACGGGTTTATGTTTACGAAATCAAAGGATGAGGCTTTATTCAGTGACAGAGCATAAATTGTGTTCTAAAATTTGCATTATGGCACAGTCATTCCTAAGGTTTATATATGATTAATGTGCCAGTTAATTTAAAGCCAAAAAGGTTTCTCTCTCATTTCATTTTCATTTTGTCTAACAGTCAAACAAACACTCAATAAACAATTTATAGTTAAAAGAGTTTTTGCAATTAATTAGCCAAAATAAGCCAATTGTCGAGGTATTTAACCTGGAAACAATTTTGCTTCGTAGTCTCAATTCTTCAAATGTCATTTTACCCGATAAGTTCTCCTCAACATTTCTAGAGAAATGCAGTTAGAAGAAACTGAGCTTCCGGTTGAAGTCACCGAGGGAGGCATCAATGGACGGACTTATCACAGTCCTCAGGGGGACGTCTGGCAGGATGCATCCACGGACAGAAGGACAGATGAATATTGTCTATCTGCTCCATTGATCTCGGTCCCAGACTTTCTTTGTAATGCCATTATCCCACCGGGTCCCTGAACACTTAATTGTATAAAGCTGTGTCAGGGTGGAGAGGGAGTACCCCCACTGTTTTGGTCTGTTTGGAAAATGACACAAATGGATACAAACTATCTGTCTCTAAGGAGGTTTCCTCTAATAGCCCTCCTGGCCTCTCCTAATGCATCAAAGCCAGCACTGTTGCACTCTCCCCTTACTGTAACAGGCTGCATGCTCCTAAATTTCCTGTTAAGATTTCAGATTCGACTGATCTCAGATGGAAAGCCTAAGTGTTACTTATTGTGTGTCTGCTGGCTTGAATCAATATGTCACAATGTCCCCTGACTCCTTTTAGACCAGTCATGACCTTTTAAAGGATCTCTGTGCATCACTGACACGTTGCACAAACCCGATGAACCTTTTTGTTTCTGCAGCCTAAAAAGCTTTAATGGCAGCGTCCTTGTGTCCAAATGCTTTGTCAGGTAGCGTTCGACAGCATGCTTGCCAGAAGAATCTGGCTCCAAAGCCGCTGTGTATTACATATTTAATGCCTGTGATAAATGGCCTGATTGATTGGCTATTGGCGAGAAGCTGAGCTGTTGTATAACAAGCGACTGAAATAAGCTCAGCTAACCTCGTTCAACTCAGGGTTGTCAATGAAAAGCACTCGAGTTTTAATGGTATTGGTTAGTGAGCACCCAAAGGACACAGCTGGAGTAGATCAAAATATTAGTGAGTGATTTCATCTTTATGAGTGGTTGAGTCAGGCAAAATGATGTGTTGCCAGTTTTACTGCCTCTTTGTTATGTAGTAGATGGAACAGATGCATTGTACAACTTTTACTTGTTATCTGTTGATCATTCGCCACGAGTCCGGGAACGAGTATGTCTGCTCGTCTGCTGTCACTTCTGTCTCTGACATATAGTGATTATCACTACTTGATGCTGCCGTTCATTATGTTCACAATAAGCCGTGCTATTGTTGAATCGTATCGCTTCAATCTTCCACTGTAATCTCGTGAGACTTTCTATCTCGTGTCTGCCGTACAGATATTGTCATCACCTGTCTCTGTCGAGCTTGTTGTGTACATGTGGGGTATGTGATGTTAATACTGTCTATAGTAGCATGAGTGCATACGCAAGTAAGTGCCTGAAGGCCATTTACAGTAGATCTAATTTAAGGACGGTGCAGAACAGTTGCCTCCTGCATCTTTGCTTGTCAATACCGACCTTCACCCTGCTTCAGACTGGGAGTATATTTAGAAAGAGAAGGGCTTTCGTGTTGTAGAGGGGGATAAACTTTGTGTGTGTGTGAGAGAGAGACAGAGAGAGAATAAGACTGACAGACCTGCAGCTCTGCGTCGTTGTTGTGTATGAAAACAAGTCGTCGCCTCGCGCCGCTGCCCCTGCGGCGTCAGCCAGGACTCACCAAGGAAACGGCATGACCAGCCTCACCCAGCTGTAATGTTTTTATCAGCCGATGGCAGAAAATGACAAAGCCTCACACGGCACGGTCATGGTTATCACTGATGGAGAACAGCTTGACTCAGACAGATCGTGAAAGACATGTTCAGAGAAAAGCAGACACCGTGAAAAAATCCTGACGTATGTAAGTGTGTCCGCTCTTAAATCACCTCCATCAGTGATGCTAGAGATGAGTCTGAATTTTTTGCTTGAGGCATCAGCTGACTGTCACTGCTTCACTGGCTGAAGCCAAATAAAGAGTGAGTCATTGCATATACATGTAACAGCGAGGATCTGTTTTCCTATTTGTGAGTCATGTGTGTCTTTTTTTTTTTTTTTTTTAAGAGTCATTTGTGGGGATTTGATAGTCATGTTGTTCAATTTTCAGAATTTGAAAATATATGAAATGTTTTTTTCATTCAGCATTCATTATGAGCATTTCAATAACCAATCACGCAAACAGACGATTGTCACATCAGCTACCAAATCTATGAATGTGTGTTAGCAACAAGTAGCATCAGCTGCTAAAATCTTTGCTCTCAGGTTTTTCTCCAAGGCATAAAGGCAGTTTTTCCACTTAGATACTGGAGATAAAATTAAAGTCTCCCGGCCAAACATAATAAAAAATATAAATAGCATCTCCAGTTCTGACTTTTCCACTTCCGTGCTTTGGCTCTCTTTCTCTCTCTCTCTCTCTCTCTCTCTCTCTCTCTCTCTCTCATATTATTGTGTCCTCAGTATGAGCTCCTCTGTTGTCCCATGCTCATCCTCCTCTTCTCTCCTTTTCATGCCCTTTCTCTCATTCCTTGTTTCTCATCCTCTCGCCTGTCGTCCTGTCCCCTCCCCCTCACAGACAGGCCTCCATAAACATAGCTGCCTCCTAATGTAAATACCACAGACACTCTGACCAGGAGGGGAGAGAGCAAAGAGGAGTGATGGAGGGAGGGACAATACTGTTTTCTGTATTATCTAAATGAAGGCCTTGTGGATTGGGTACATTTGTGCCAATTATGCAGTATTTTAAACACAATTTCAAAACTGCTCAATTTTGTCTTTTTAAGGCTTTATTTCTCGCTGTGGTATCTGGTGCACAAAGCAGAGGAAGTGGTTCTGGCCGGGAGCTGCCATGTCGGCGGTGATGGTGCTGAATGAATATAACTCAGTTTGGCAGAATTTATGGTTTAATCTAGCTTGTTAAAGCGCACACACGCACAAACACAGAGCTAATGCAGTTAATGGACGGATAAGAACACCTTCCCCTCGACAAATCCCCAAACCTGTGCACACACACACACAATCTCTGGATCATCTTTCACATCCTGCAGAGGTCATAAAACATGGTTTTCCCATTCTGTTTCCCCTCCCCTTGTCTTTCAAGCCGTCCTTGCATGCACACACACGCACATACACACACCATTCTACTAAGGAGCTGTGGGTCCACATTTAATGCACCCAATTACTTAGGCCCCCGCTCCTCTGGCTGCTGCATTACGTCAGGCTTGGCAGGCTGTATTTTTAGCTTGGAGATGCCATTGGCCCTCTCTGCCTCCCTCTCTGTAGATTGAGTTACCACCTTGTTGCTGACAGAACCCAATGGACGCCCACCCGAGCCGCCCTCGTCCAATCACAACACATCGAACCACTGCGTAACGACACGAACGAGCAGAAGGAAAGACTATGTCCATTAAGGTTTTGGTGGTGGGCGGCGACGAGGAAACAGCAGAGCAGGGGCCATTGAGAGCATGTTGAGGGTAACTGGGACCAGCCAAGACGTGCATTCATGCCTGGCCACAAACTGTATGGTGGCCGTGCATGCTGAGTATGTGGACGTTCCTATAGAACGTGGTCTGTGGTGAAGACCTGAGTGCCAAGTGTTAATGCTAGCTGTTCTGCATTGCTCCCAGACACCAGAAATTACAAGGTTGTAAGAGGAAAACTCTGTGAGCAGAGTTATGAAAATACATTCAGGTCTATTTTCAATTTTCCTCTCCTTGCTCCCTCTCATTATTTCATCCTTTAATAGCTGCAGATCACTTAAGGGAGAGCTTTCTCTGATGCAAGCAATGAAGTTGTGTCCTGCACAGCTGAGGCGTCAGAATGGGGCGATGACAGCCAGACCCCCTGCTGCTAGAGGAACTCGCACAGGGTCTTGGAAAGAAAGCCTGGAATGTTTTCACTCAAGTACCAAGTGTTTGCCCCTGGAGTAAACAGTATAAAACCCAACAGCTTGACAAACAACTCCCCCCCACCAAATCAATTCACACAGCCCTAGGCCTTCACAATGACATCTGCATTGAAATGCTGGTGGTCACTCTTCTTGCAAAGCTTCCCTCCCTATCTTAATCGCCAGTGTAATCTCTTCCTCATTCCAGTGTGCTTTCCTCACATCACAGCAGTCTTGTTTCCCGGTTCTAAGCAGCCAATCTGGTGTTTCACCTACTCACCCGCTAATCCCAATCATTCAGCTTTCAGACGGGATCAGCAGGAGAGCGTCAACAATGCATATGGGTGCCCCTATGTAAAGTTAAGGTCAGGGGAAACAATAGCATGGAAAACAGAAGGCCACTCAGGGTTCAGGTTACCATGGCATGGAGCTGTTTGACATGTGTAGATGGAGAGCAACATTCAACATCGTTCCCCTGTCTTATAGAATTGTCACTGTATTTTTTTCAGGAGGAGCAGAAGCAATGTGCATCAGTCAGTGTTGCATTATGGGAAAAACACCAAATCACCATGTTGATGTATGTCTGTGTCCTGCTGTTTGCTTTCCATGTATCAGAAAATAATTGCAGTCCTTTATGCCTCCACTTGTCTCTGAGGAGTTGGGTTCTCCCACATGTAATAAGTATATGTAATGTGTTGATGCCACATTGAGAATATGGGCTGCCAGCCTTGAATACAAAGTAGATGTGTTTTTGAATGAGAGTCAAATTGCAGCTCTTGCTTATTCTTAACTTCAGAGATCCTCAACAATCATTCACAATGTGATTTCTGGACATGAAGCACAGATATTTGGATTCATTTCTTTGTAGCCATCAATAAGATACTACTGGAACATCTGTTGATTAACGTGTTAGCCAATCAGAAGAATATTGATGAAGTTGAAGTGCTCACTTTAGGCACATGTCAACAACCATCTAAATCACATACATAAAAAGATATATAATATAGACTATGTTTACTATTCTTGTCCTCCAGCTCACTGGTTTTTAGCTCTCATGCATATTTATGGTCTGGCCATGATATAGAGGATGACATGTTATTCTAAGTTTGTGCATATGCCTTTAAATACTGATGCTGCCACAGCTGTATATAAGTTGAACCGGTTCAGATCGACTGCTTTGATTAAAGGATGACTGAGCATGCTGACGTCTGTGTCTGGACACAGTGACTCGGAGAGGAGAGCGAGACCCAGAGTGAGACACAGGATAGGCTGGAGAAGCGATGATGGGGTATGTGGGTGGAGGAAATGAGACACCGCTTTGGGAAGTGCCTTCCTGGACTAATGCCGGAGAAATGACATCACTACTCAGGGGGAACATCTCAAAGTATAATAGACTGAAAACTACATGCCTGTTCTCTCCATCGAAAGCTGTCATAGACGGCTAAGGCCTTTACACTTGAGCATAGAGTATCATATGCACAATAAAGGATACATAAGGAAGTTGATTGACACACTAAAAAGAGGAGAGAAAGAAGCCCTTGAGCTACTTGGCCTGCTATTCATTTTTAATCTGCTTAACATACTTAGCTATTTTGTGAATGTATCCCATTAAGGTGATAAATAGATAAGAAATCAATGCAAAGGATCTCTCACTCTCTCTTTGAGTGTGTTCTACCTTTTGCTTTGAAGTGATTTGCAGCTTAAACCCGACTTCAGCCCATCACAGTACGGCTCGTACAGCAACCAGAGCAAGGTGATCTGCACAAACAGCTGCTTTGAGTTCCCTTAAATCCCTGCGGTTTTCACCGTCTCCCTTGAAGTCAGACACACACACCATGAGACCACAGGTCCGTCCCCATTGTGCTGAGCCCCTGCGGAGCGAAAGCCTGGGAGCTATGTGGGGTTTTGGTTGGCTTGTGTCTGCTTTAGAGGGATCACGGTGCGACTTTGGAACAAAGAGGGAGGTATGAACCTGATATCCCCACAGTGTCACACAAACAGCCACGTCTTTCACACACTCAGTCGTCTCCTCCCTCTCGCTTTGACTTCACCGCCCCCGTGCAAACCTTTTCTCTGCTCCCCCCTCTTCACCCTAAATATGACCCTGTGCCCTGGAGGGACATATTTGGTGAGGTGAGCTCAGTACAGTGTGTCAGTACTTTCCTTTTGCCAACAATATGGATAGATAAAAATGGCAGCCAAAATAGCCATGCACTTTACGCTGCTCCACCTTTTGCATCTTCCTTCTAAATCTCATTCACTGTCCTCTTTTCTTTCCCTCCGTAGATGTGAAGAAGGACTGGTCAGACCATGCTCTGTGGTGGGAGAAGAAGAAGACATGGCTGCTGAAAACCCACTGGACGTTGGACAAGTACGGCATCCAAGCCGACGCCAGGCTGCTTTTCACACCACAGCACAAGCTGCTGCGCCTCCAGCTGCCCAACATGAAGCACATGAAGGTCAAGGTCAACTTCTCGGATCGCGTCTTCAAGGCTGTGTCCGACATCTGCAAAACTTTCAGTAAGTGGAAGGACTGACTCGTGTGCAGGACAACAGGCAGGGCAGACTTGCTTGAATCACATGTGCGATGGGGTGTGACTGATTGGCAAAGAGATAATGGAACGAGTGTAAAATATTTGCTGCTGCTGAACCAAAAACATTTCCCTGTCGGACTATTTTGGGAAAGATTCTGGAAATGTTGCACATCACACTTAGTTAATCATGTCCTTCCTCTCACTTTGTTTTCATCCCTGGCAATTTGTTGTGTTTATTAAACATGCTCTGAGCTCTGCATGCTGGAGTCACGTCTCCTGACTGGTAGTCCACTGTTGGCTCCGGAGTCGTGTCCTTGGAACCTGAGCTCCATCGGTCTCACAGCAATGTTTAGTAAACAGAGATTATCAATCTGTCCCAGGCTTATAACACAGGCGCAAAGTGCAAATTCATGTACATGTAAATAACTCTTGCTCACTGTCTTGCACTATCTCTATATCTCTTTTACTAATATCATGTCCAAATATTCAAATTAGCTATCCCCTATGATGAACAGTAGCCAAGAGTGACACACACACTGTCGATATCTTCCATCACTGGCACCACCCTGTCCTGTCGTAGACATGTCAGAGGTCACACACCGGGCCACAGTGACCTCTGACCTGCTAACGCCCACTTTTCCTCAGCGCAGACTTCACCCCTGGCCCCTGCCTCTTCACTGTCTCCTGTCAGGTTTGGAGGTTTGGTGAACTTCCACCAATATAAATCCTGCTATCAGGCAGGGTCATAGCACACCTGTTGTGTTTTTGTCAGCAGGCAGGATCAGTGGCTCCAGTGGCAGCTCTCCTCTCTTTATTGGCCTCTATAGGAAACACCCAACCTTGTTTTTAATTTGGCAGGAATGAAGTTTTTTTTCAGAAGGCCACGGGGTCCTTTGAGACATTTTATGTAAGAACAAGTGACACATTTTATTTAATGTAAATATACAAAGAGGCTGTTCTCTAAAGCAGTCGGGGGAGAAACAGGCCTGTAGTCTCTCTCTCTCTCTCCGCCAGGCCTAGTTAGGAATGTGTCTGCTGCTTCAGTAATAAATCTGTTTCAGCTTCGCAGAAATTCAGGACAAATTGCTTTTGGCTGATATTGCGCGTGCCAGGATGTTGCAAGATGTTGTACGGTGGCTGTAAAGGGCCCCTCGGTGTGACGTGCCTCCACCGTTGTATTCGTATCACAATTATACAAGTAGAGACGAAAAGCAGAACTTAGGATAAGAAGAGTTGGTTCTTAACTGTATCTGTGGCTGTGACAGCTGACTTTGCTGAATTACAACTCATCTGGCCTGGAAGCATTTCATTTTTTGTTATCTGGGCAACTTTGAGTTTTACAATTTCCTGTGCATATTTTCTGCTGACTCCCCGTGAGCTGTGCTGCATAGAGAATCAGAGGGGACAGGAAGAGACGAGGCCTGTCCAACTGGCATTCGCTCCAGACAGCACAGAGGGAGGGAGACACAGATACTGGAAGATAGAAACAGATAGAGAAAGCAAGTGGAGATTTTCAACTCAACACTAGCTCTAGTTCTTTTTCCTCGCTAATTTATTTTGAGGGTATTTTTTGCTTTGGCGTGTCCGGTCAGTTGATCACACGGAAGCTATTTCCTGTTCTGAGTTCAGTCCTCGAGTGTAGTATTTAGCTGTTTTTATCCCCACCCCCTCTGTTTATTCTTCTTATTATACTCTACAGCTGTCAACATTGTGTCTGTTAGTTTGTAATGTTAACATACAGTATGTTTTTACCTCAAACCCTCTGTTTTGTCTGCTTTTCAGCCTCTTTAGCACAACTCAAACTCTGAGCACTGAGCAGCCCCATACAGTGGAAAAGCATAGAAAATCAACATAACACTCCAAGTTGGAAGTATAAAACCAATTATCACCGCTGTACTTCTCCCATGTCCGTGACAGCTGTGTCCTGACAAAGACACGGTCCATATGGGCTGGCTGAGAACTGAGAGGACTCAGCAAAGGGTTGATGCACTGTGATACATCAAAATCACTCAGTTCCACTCCTGTTTTGACCTCTGATTTCATTTGGCAGCTCTCACATCCAGCGCTGCACAGCTCTCTTCATGGTGAAGCGAAAGCATTAGGGATTTTCCACTTTTAGTCGCAAGATAACATTTTTGAACTCTTGTCAACAATTCTGAGACTTCTCCAAACCAAAGTTTATGTGCTTTTTGAAGTCTAAAGTGTTTATGTTGTAGTGACAGCTGAAACTGTATAGATATGCTGCAAGGCTGGAAGAAATGATTATTTCCCTTATCACTCAAGCTACTGATTGTTATTTTTAATAGATGTTGGAAAATACAAGTAAATGTCTGTCACAACTTCCTGGAGCCCAACCCCATTCAGTTAATTATAATATAAAACAGAGAAAAGCAGCAGAAGTCTATATTTGAGAAGCTGAAACTAACAGCTTTTTTCTAGATAAATTACTTCAATGGTTAATAGATTAACAAAGCAGTTTCTGTTGATAACCCATCAATTAATCAACAAATTTTTTCAGCTCCAAAATTCTATATGAGATGGAAAAAGTCAGATTTGTAGGTGAAAAAATGCCATCAAACTGGCCTCCATCTTTGTAATGGCTAATTTGTCCACAGTCAGACATGAGCTTGTCCCATCGAGACAACCTGGACACGTAAACACACACATCCACCTCCTCCCTCTGACAGGAGGCTGTTTTCTTCTTCCCAGGAGCCAACACACAAAATGCACTGACTAACACATGACTGTGGACCTGGGAGCCTGAGGTGGTATAAGAAATGAGGCTGCTTCTCTCAGCAAAGCACCACTTCATGATAACAAGAGTCAGGCTGCTCCACTTAACCGCTGTGTGTTTTTTTTTTTTTTAGTCAGCACTCCTTTGCTACCATGTGTGGGAAAACTGAGACACAATAGAGCCAGCAATGATAGTGTAACTTGTGGTATCCGCCTCTGCTCTGAAGGGTTACAGAGAAATGGACAACCAGGCAGGAAGGATGTCAGTATCATGGGATGTAAAGAGCACAGGAGGATGAGCTTTCAGATGGACGGTGTGTTGCTTTGAAGTGTTCGGTCAGAGCATTTTGTCCTCCAGATATGTTTTTAGATATGTGTGGAACTGCATCATCGTTTTGGTCCAGCTGATATATGGCCCATCAACCTGTGGTCTGCTCCACTGTCCCGAGTGTGCCGGCCACTGTTGCCATAACACAGGAGGAGTGTGGTTAGGCCTCACCTTGACCTCCAAAATTAAAGTGCCTTATTATCCTTTTGGAGTGGCCTTTTAGCACCTTTTTAGTTTCACGTCCTCTGACACTCTTAACTTGTGTGCCTCATGCGGTTGTACTGAGTCACATCATTGTTCAACTCCAAACACCAAAATTTAGCTTCACTCTACTTGTGTCTTGGCTAAATTTGTTAAAACATTTAAAAAAACACACACCATGTAGATTCCTATTGTCCTTTTCCCACCATGCCGAAACTATATTTGAGTCATCTTTTCCTCCTCTTTTTATTTAGTCTTCCCTGAAGTAGAGCCTTGATTTAAACCAAGATTATTTGCCTGATGTTTGCTCCAGCGAATTGATCAGTCATCCTTTGCCGCCCAATGTGGTCCTCTTCACAACATGAAGAAGTATGCAGGGGGGGAAAACCAAAGGTGAAATCACTCCTCTTTAATTTTTTTTGTCCATGTAGGGTCTTAAACTGTTTGTACGGTAAACTTTGGTGCTGTAAAATTAGACTGTGACGGTGTTTGTGATTCTTCTGCGGCTGGCCTTACTCACTACAGTGAATCATGTGTTCCAAGGAGTAGATCTTGCAAGCCCAGCTGGCTCCCATTCAAGCCCTCTCCTCTGGCTTGGGGCCTGCTCACTGCCACATGTCTGCAGGATGGAAGATTGGGGTTTTATTGTCTAAGGTGTCATTTCTGCTAATGGAAATCAACCAAGCTTTTGTAAGCACTCTAACCATCACTCAGCCTTCCTCCTCCTTCTGACACCAGCCACAAGTATGCGGTGAGCGTAGGAGCGGTCTTTCCCACCATGATCATGATTCTTGAAGTATCACTATAAACATACAATTCAACACTTGACTGAGTATGTCAGCAGAAATTGTCTGTAAGGCTCGTCTGTCTGAGAAATACTAGTGGAACGGTTTTCTTGTAGTTTCGATTTTATCTCTATATTTTTAATGGTTTTCATACTTCACGAGATCTGAAATATCCATCATATTAACTATGGCTCTTCTCATATCTGTCAATTTATTTACCCCACCCACCCATGTCCTGCTTTTCCAGACGCCCGGCAGAACAATCCCATAGAGGTGCCTCGAATATTACTTTAACAGACGCCTTTGTATTTTCATTCCCTCCTCTGATAAATGGATCCTAAACCTGTCACAGAAAATGTATTTTTTGCCACATTGAGTAATATTTATTAAGGTTTTATGGCCAAAATCTTTGCTTTTGAGCTGTACCTGTGATCAGATCAGATGTTTAGAATGTTAATAAATGTTACATCAGATGTTTTATTACATGTCAAATTGATGACAATGAGGTCATAAGCATGAACACAGAAAGTGACGTCGTAGTGAAATGCCACATGCCTCTGCAGTCTCTCACTAAGGGATGCAGTCCTACCCACGCACGCACAGTTTGACACACACATCACGGTGTGTGTTTGGCCTCCTCGCACGGCTCAGTGGGGCTAAAGCTCGGCAGCACGCCTGCAACTCACATGGCTGTATAAGGGCACAGGGATTGTGCTCACCACTGCAGCAGAGCGAGAACGAAGGCGGAGGGAGGCAAAGAGAGAGAGAGGGTGAGCTCCCATCTGGTAGTTCTTAAAACTCCTGGAATGCTTTTGCTTTAGTTACACAAACCAAACAAGCTTTCTCACCAAGCCAAGACCTTCTCTCTCCCCTTATGCTGAGTTTTGAGAAAACCTTATCCAGCTGAGGATCCAGATGTGCTCGCCTCCTAGACTAGCGCCATCTATCCTAGTCCTGACACATTCCGGCCGTCTCACTACTACATCAGAACCGTCCCATCTTAAAACATCATTGCAGCGCTGAGTGATGGTTCCCTGGCCTCCGAGCTCGAGGGAGGGAAAAGGGGAGAGAGACGCTGCTCTGTTTTAGTCATTATATTCACTGTGGTGTCTTACTGTCTTGCACACAGTGGTTGTTTATCTCATCTATTGTATCTCAGTATCTTCAAGGATAAATTTTATTGTTTTTCTGGAAGCTGTGCTCTCCTATTACTCACCAACAGCGACTGGATATTGTTTTGTGTGTGTGTGAGGGAAAAGTTGGAGAAAGGAGGATAAGAAGGAGATAGAGGTTGTGTCTGCCCTGTCTCAGTTGGGGATTACAGTTAAAGCAAGATTTGTTGGGGCCCTGAGAAAAGGGATTTGCAATTTTCCACCCCTCGTGTACACAGCTGTCTGCGGTTTCTACCCATCTCCTGTCCCTTCTGCTGCTCTTCCTCCATTTTTGCCCTCATCTTTTTTTTCACTTTGAGTTGCCTTAATGTCACCGTGCTCACCTACATTGTCTTTGCGCTTTGCGAGACGTCATGTGGTTTATTCGAAGCGTGTAGTTGAAACGACTCAAATGACTCGTTTTTGAGCAAAGCAAGGTTATATTTATGCGACATCAAATTAACCTTCTTGCTTTCTGTCTCTCTCTCTGTCCAGATATCCGCCACCCAGAGGAGCTATCTCTACTGCGTAAGCCCCGTGATCCCAAGAAGAAGAAGAAAAAGTTGGAGGAGGCGGAGGAGGATGATCTGGAGCTCGAGGGTCCGCTCTTAACCCCTGGATCAGGTGAGCCGATGGATAGTAACTCCCACTCATGGAAATACATGGAAAGCACTTGTTATAGCCTGTCTCTAAAAAAACAGCTGAACGTAAAAGGGGTAGGAATAATAATCATTATTAAATTGGGGAAAAAGGGTGCTCTTAATGTGTTTAAGTGGTGAGTTGAAAGAGAATTGGCTGATGCAAACTTAAGTCTGTGCATTCATTTTTTTAGGTTCAACATCTACTTTAAGTAATTGTGGAGCATTGGGTTTTATTTTTGTATTTCATTGTGAAAAGTAATCATCTCGTTTCCCTCAAGCAGCAGGTTGAATAGCAGGTTTCACTGGCTGCTGTGGACTGTCCTCTATTCTTTTTTTGCGTCTGATTGCGCCTGTGGTTCAAAAACCACTAAGATAACTCCAGATTGCTTCGCCCAGCTTCTAGTGACCAAATATGAATGTGTGAGTTTGAGGCCTGCATGGGATCTGCAGCCCCGGCTCCCGATTCCTTGGCAGGGAGGATGAAGAATGGTTGAGATTCCACACATAGTTGGTCACGCTGCCATTTTAAACCCAAACCAGGCTACACGACTGCAGCTATACTGGCCCTCCTCCCTCCTTCCACCAGTGATGGGAGAGTTACAACCATGTGAGCAGGGAGGAGCAGAACAAAACAGGCCAGGCTGCTGTCACAGAGTTAGCATTAAGCAAAACTGCTAACACTATGAGACAGGGTGAATGGGAGTCTTTGTGTGGTTTGAGTCTCCTCTGGCCCGGCCTCTGGTCTGTCCACTGGCTCCTTAAACCCAGCTCAGCATGCACATATACACGCTCATATGAGTGAGAGCTGGACAATCACTGTGAGCTTGGTGAACCATCACAGTTCTCATAAGTTAAGAGAAACTAATTCTGCTGACATGCTGATTTGCTTCACTGTGAAGCAGCTGCACATTATTTGTCATTAGTATTTTTCAATATATTAAAATAAAAAATGCAAAAAGCTAAAAAAAGCTAACTCTATTTTCTAAACAGCACATGATGATCACACCCAAAGTTGCATCATTATATAATCAAGGGTGTGCTATGGTATATTGCATTTTGTTTTCAGTGGGTGACTGTGGTCACACCATTAGGTGGTGCGGAGAAAATTTCAACAGGAATGTGCAGAATTTGTTTACTGTCACACCACTCTCTGTGTGTGTCTCTCTGTGCACACACACTTCCTGCGTCCTCCCTATCAGATCACATGCTACAGAGTATGTTTCATGGCCAAGTTGTAAGGTGTTATTGCCTCCCTTGTGGAGAAGGGCTGACCTTTTTATTCTGGTCTCCTGATAGGAATCACAAGGCTTTGCAGAGAAGCAGTGATGCAGTCAGAACCACAACCTCTTCCTGTGCATCCAACTGCTTCTGTTAACTCCACACCAGCGTGGAGATGAAATAAAGGAAGGCTCACTGCAGCTCGTTATGGTTTTACTGAGCACAGAAAATTCTTTGAGAATTACTGTAGTCATATTTAGACCGGCAGAGATAATTTTTCAAGCAAGAAATGGCAAAAATTCAGAGAATCCAGCTTGTCAAATGTGAATTTTATCTGATCTTCTTCGTCTGTTATGATGGTAAACGGAATGCCTTTGACAAAACAAGACATTTAAAGACGTCACTTTGGACTTTAGGACCTTGTGACTGATATTTTTAAAATATTTTTCTGTCATTTTATAGGCTAAATGATTCATTGATTAATCTATAATGAAACTAATCATATTTACTACCAAAAGCTACCTTAGCTTTAAAGGACCTTTTGCCTTGTTGATAACTTGTTTGTAATTGACAATGAAGGTAAAAGATAAGTAAACTGCTCATAATAGCTCAGATCCATATAGCACATAGTGTATATACTGCACAGTGAGGTCAACTCTGACCTCAGAAGCAAATGACATGGGCGGATGTTAACTTTACGGTCATAAGGAGTACATGACCAATTCTTTCTACTTAAAGACTGGCAATCCTTTTTCCAAAACCTCAACCTCTATTCTTCAACGTACCATTTAGGAAACTCCATGTCCACTGTCTGTCTGCGCACTCATGTCATCTGCCCCGCAGAGTTGGTTATTTTGTTAGAAAAACCATGTTACTAATCCTCAGCTGCTGTCATGACTTGGACTGATGTTGGCTGAGATACCAGCCCATCGAGTCCCGCTGGGCCCACCACATCTTGACGTGCCTGTTGTATCTAATTATCTTTGCTGTCAGCGTGGAGAATGACATACCTCAGACAGCCAGTACTTTATATTTGTGCTGTAGTTTATACAGGCTGGGCTGGGTCACGTTGACCAACGCCTTGCCTGTGTTTTCAATCAGTCATGCTGTGTTGGGTGGCTATGAATGGGTGGATGGAAACGACAGAACCTCACTAGTCATTCCAGGATGATCTCCCTCTGCGAAAGAGGGTAAACTGAGTCATCATCCACTCTGAGGCTAACAGTTGGCAGTGCCCGTGGAAATGCCACAGATCTCCCCCTTCTTGTATTTCTCTCCTTTTCTCCTCTGTTTCCTCCTGTCCTCGCTGAATTTTCAGTATCTTAAATCTGTCCACTTGATGTTGTTTGTTCCCATTCCACCTCTTCCCTCCGCCTCTTTCCTGTCTTTCTCTCTCTTACTCTTTCTCTTTTCATCCTAGCCTCTGAGATAATATACATCGGACCTGTCAAAGGTAAGCTTTCCTCTTCCGCTGTCCTTTACTCTTCAGCACTGCTTCCTCACCCTCGCCTTCCCCTTCCTCCCTACCCTCCACTGCCGTGCCCCCCCGCACCACAGCTGGAGTGTTGAGGTCACATGACATCTGTAACCTTTCAGACAAGCAGCCGAGTCACCTGACTCCCCCTCCAGAGGAAGTCAGCTGATCCGGGTGGTCACATGATAAAAGCTTTGCCTCTCATTAGAAATTAGCTCTAAGCTCACTTTTTTTCTTACAGCTACTCCAGGCCTGCTCACTGTGCCTGCTGACTGTTTTGCAGAATAGCTGATCACTTTTTAGCCCTTGAACGTGATGGTTACTAAGTAAATGTTTTTGCTATACATTTTTTCAGTAATCGGAGTCATGATAATTCTTGTTTGCTCATAGTTCAACATACACGCTACAACCAACAGCCCACACAGAAGCTATGTGGAAAAATCAAACCCACAAGAGACACTTTCATTTATTGACAACCCTTGCATGGTTTACTTTTAGTCTTAACAGCCCACGGTGGTCCAGCTCCATCCATCTAAGCCCTCTATGAATCCCCAATGTGGGAGCATTAGGGAGTCAAGTCATGTTAACATTCTTTGTGCCTTTTCGCCTGTATTGGAGAATCTGTAAACAGGATGGAGGAGGCCTAGTTGTGTTTTTAATGGGCTGCCAGCTTTCACCTTATGAGTGGTCTCTTTGGATATTTGGGATTCCTCAAGAGACCCTATGGGAGATGGGAGTACTCTCCCTGACCTGATGAACTCAGCATTCGGGAAAAACCTTGAAAGAAGCGCTGAATAGCACCCTCCCCCACAAGGGATGGGTGGCCATAGCCTGCACCCTGTTCTCATGACCTCAGCTCGCAAACACAAACACACACGTGCACACTCACAAACACAAAACCAAGCCCACTTCCTGATTTCAGAAGGGATTTAGTGGTTTAGCCAGTGTTGCTTCTTGACCTAGGCCCTACAGAGGGAGAGAGGGAATTGGGGGGGTGTGGGGCCAAAAATACTCCCACAAGGCCAGCCAACAGGAAATGCAAACAGCTTCACTGCTGCGGCTTGTTTAGGTTTGCAGACAAAATTCTGATTCATGTAAAAACTAATGGAAAAGCGAAGCAAAATATACAGATATATGGACATTTAAGTAAGTTCTTCAGTAAATAATTTGATTAAAATTATTGCTTTTTTTCCCCCCAACTTTACATGTTATGATCCATGTATCCGCCTCCCATATCTTTGCGCTCCCCCTCTCCTCTCTGTGGCGCCTTGTGCAATAGTTTGCTGTGTGCAGTGCATTCCTCTAGGTTTTTTGACTGTGAGTAAATGGGTGAACCCGATCATGTTCTGCAACATCTGCATGCTGATCCACATCAATCCCACCATCAGCAGGAGGACATTGTTGAAGCCACTCATCTGCAAAGTGTGGGCTGGTAGTCACGTGGAGTTGTTGACCGCTCGCTGGCCTGGCTAGGCTGCAAGTGTGTTTGTGTGTGTGCTTTTTGAAAAGTGTTCACCCCTTTTTTGCCCTGACGCTGTTTTTGATGTACAGTATTTGTGAATGTGCATTTGCTTTGAAATGGGCATATTAATTAGAGTGTCAGTGTGAGACAACAATTCTTACAAAAAAAAGTGTGTGGCATTGTTCTGTTAATGAATTTGATTATTTTCTTTCTGGACGTCAGTGGACTATAAGGGACTAACTGGTGATTGTTTGTTTTCAGGGAGCATCTACTCCAGTCCAGGCTTGTACAGTAAGACAATGACCCCCACCTATGACTCCAGAGATGGCAGCCCGCTGTCGCCCACCTCTGCATGGTTTGGGGACAGCCCCCTCTCTGAGGGCAATCCCAGCATCCTCGCTGTCAGCCAGCCAATCTCCTCACCAGACATCCTTGTGAAACTCTACAAGCCCCAGTCCCTTCTGGATAAAGCCAAAATCAACCAGGGGTGAGATGAACTTTGCTTAGTGGTTTGGTTAAGCTGCTCATGGTCAGAAACGCTGTGGTGGGATTGCATATATTAAGTGCTGTGTAGCTGATCAAATTCTTGCAAAAGACTGCAGAGATTGTTTCATAATAAATTATATTCATTGTCTGTGTACAGGTGGTTGGACTCATCCAGATCTCTGATGGAGCAGGATGTGAAGGAGAATGAGGTGCTGCTGCTGAGGTTCAAATACCACAGTTTCTTTGACCTCAACCCTAAGGTACGTCCGATGGCAAACCAATGCAGTCACACCTTGCAAATGGAGAGCTGCATAATATTGGTTCTCTATCCTCAGTCTACCGATGTGGATATAGTAAGAAGTGAGCCTTTATCTTTGCTTGAGGCTAGCGGCTCAAGGCTACATTAGCCAGTATGAGCATAACACACCTTCATTTCTGACCAAAATACCTACTGTCCAAATGCATTGTGGTTAATGGTTTTGACAAGGAAGAATAATGTGCTACACCAGTTATCCTCCTTTTTTTAAGCTGTCCGCTGTGAGTCCAAGAATGTTATAGGACTGCAATGCTAAATAAGTGCAGTAATCTTCAAGTGTATTGTAGAGTATTTGAAAGCCAGTGGAAGATACATACTCCTTCTAAAGTTTGATCCAAATCAGGTTGTGTCCTGTGTGTATCAGAGAGTAAGAGATTGTGGGAGGCTGTATTTGCTCACCGTTTGTTTGTGTGCATTTGACAAATCTCTCCACAGTATGATGCCATCCGAGTGAACCAGCTCTATGAACAGGCCAAGTGGGCCATCCTGCTGGAGGAAATTGAGTGCACGGAGGAGGAAATGATGATGTTTGCTGCCCTGCAGGTAAAGAGAGAGAGAGTGTGTGTGTGTCTGTGTCTGTGTCTGTGTCTATGTGTGTGCCTGATTTCAATTTTCCTGTTTCAGCATTGTTTTTTTCAGAGTCTGAAATTTCAAGACCCACAGTCCTCATTTCATTGGGCAGTGGGCACATTGCCTCAACCGCAATTCTAATGAATTGAATGGGCTTCGAGCCCAGAGCTGAGCCATATGGCTGCCAGTTCTGCTGTTGCATGCAAACTGAAACTTGGCTATTGTACATTGATGCAGAACGAGTTAATGGGGGCATTATCACACATATTCCCACTGGGCTTCTCAATATGCTTCAATATCAATCAATTGCTGACCCCTGGTTCACAGAAAAAAGTGAGTTATTAGGCTTTTTAACGAAAAATCTCTTATAAATAATTAATTTATTTTAAAAAATGCACTTCGCCGTTGAGCTACATGAGGTTGGTGCCACTTTGATGGCCCAGAAACCAAGCCAAGTGGGTCATCAGGCAAAGTAATAAAACATGATGCTGAAACATATTCTCATTTTCATAATTGTTCTTGTGCACATACAGTAACCTGTAGCAATTCCCAGCATCATATTCTTCCAACATTAAAGTCTCTTACACATGCATACTGAGCCAAGGCTATACGTGATCTGCATCTGCAAGCCTTGAAGCAACTTGCTGCAGCCTCTCCTACAGAGCTGATCTGGCCTAGACGTCAGAGCCACCGGCGGCATCATGTAGTTTCTGAGAAGTTTAAAGGAAGATCAAGAGGAAGAGAACTGGGGAGCAGTGGAAGTGATAGACAGATGTGACCCTCTCGAGCCCCCTCAGGTAGCCCCCTGTAGTCTGGGGGTGGTGTCCCTGCTATTTCTGACCCTCATAAACTGTGGGTGCCAAGACCTGAGGACGCCACCGTGTCCTCACCCCTGGGGTAATTATAGAGGATCTTGGGCCGCAGCACCCTCAGCCTGGACCACCCACCCCAGCAAGACACTGTCTCATTAGACCTGCTCACATTCCTCCAAAAGCCCCCTTACACTCTGAGGTGTAAGGTGTGTTTCATCAGACCGGTTATAATTACACTTAACTGGTTTCTTGTTACTCTGATGCTAATCCGAGTCGAGTGTTTAGACTGGCCGCCGCTCTGTCACTACCTGTCTCTTAGCACTTTGGTAGCTACTACTGTGTTTCAGCTGGGTAGCATGAGCTCAGGGGTTTGCGGCTAAGGTTTCACTGGTGAGAGTGGATACACAGGGTCTAAATAAAGAGCAGTGATTGTCCCTATCCAGTATGTTAGTGGCCTGTGTGAGCATGCTATCACCTGGCTAGTTTTTTCCTTTGGCAACATGTGGACATGAGGTAACGAGGAAAAGGAACCGACCTCAGAGGCACAGGTTGTACTTTGCACATCAGCAGATAAACACATGTGCTCAGCCGCTCATAAACACAAACAGGAAAGCAGCCCCCCAGTTTTGCAGTTTGTAAAAGACTGCGAGTTGAAGAGGCGGAGGAATGAGCGTCATGGCGAGCCCTTTGTCCCACATTCTGTAACCTTAGCTGGCTAAAGCCTCGCATGTCTCAAACTCTGCCTGTGTATCTCTCACTCTCTCGACAGCTGTTCATTCATATATTGGTGGGGGGTTGGTGAAGGGTTGACATTATAAATACCATTTGTCAACAAGTTGTATTTAGTATCTGTGACTCACACTAAGCAGCAAACACAGTCAGGTTTTCATTAATGGCCTCTTCCTGATGAATTGGCATTTCCAGTTTTACGAGAACACTCATCCCATCGATCCAGTCTCACATATGTTCCCAGTAAAAAAAAAAAACATTTTCAGAGCCTGTTACAGTTTACTGAGAACACATTGTCCAAATCACCAGTCGCTTCATCCCCTCCTCGTCCTGAAACTTGTCTACTCATCTTCATCTCCTTCAAAGTTAAAAGTCACTGTTGAACCAACACTGGCAGCACTTGCTAAAATAAATGCCAACACATCTTAAAGTATTTATGTGGCAATTATCACAGACCAATTCGCTTTTATAAGACAGAGTTGGAGGGTTTATGCACAGGTAGCACACATGGCAGGAAGCTTTATAGAAATCGGCAAAACTGTTGACAAAGGTGTTGGAACAGTTAACAGTTTCCAGCAAAAAGTCAATTGCTCTGTTCGCTCCTCACGTTCGGTGTGATCAAGAGCTTTTGAGTTGTAATGTGGACAACATCGAGGCTACTATTTTGTAAATTACATGTGAGCAAAAAATGATATGCAATACGTGAATTAATAAGACTAAACAGTCGTGAACCAATTTCTCTGATTATTCCAGCACCACACAAAAGAAAGAACAGTCCAACTCCCTCTTGCTTCACTTTGTTAAGTCAATGCCTGGGACTGCTTGTTTTTCACCAGGAAAGCTTCAGTGAATCTGATGGATAGAAACTTTCTGTAACTCGAAGATTGTGGGTTTTAACAGTGCTGTGAGAATAAGATTTTGAAACCTTGTCCACAGAACCACAGACTTTGTTCCAACTAGCCTCTTGTGAAATACGTACTGTACATGTGTGTCCAAAAGAAGAATGTTAAGAAAAACATTCTTAAATTTTTTCTTATGTAACTGGTTCATATGTAGGACTGCAAAGTCTAAAACATAAGGATAATTCATTTGATTATTAACAGACCATTAAAAGGTTTGGAGCTTGACTGAAATTATAGAACAATGCAGCCACTTGTCCCAGATATTTCATAAAGTTGTGGACCTATAGTGATATACCACTATAAAATAAAAATGTCCTTAACTGCAACTATCTCTTTCCTTTCCTCAGTACCACATCAACAAGCTGTCGATCATGTCTTCAGACAACCACATGAATAACAGTGAGAAGGAGGTGGATGAGGTGGATGCAGCCCTGTCAGACCTGGAGATCACTTTGGAGGGAGGGAAGACGTCCAACACACTGGTATGACAACATGACCGCAGCTTCACGTTCACTACAGGAAATACCTTTTGGTTGTGGAAAAAAAAAAAGCACCGGGCTAGTCCAAGTTTTTTTTTTTTTTAATCCATCATTATGTGAATTTGTTTTCCCAATTGTAGTGACTTGGCAGCGTGTTTGGTCCTTTGTTTCCCTACTGTTCTCTGATGACGTCTCCTTTCATCAGCAGTTTCAAACAGGAGCGGAAACCTACATAGATACTGTACACTCACCCTGGGGAGGGGAAATTACAATGAATTTCCCTGAAAGTGCAAAATGTCATAGTGTTATTCATGAGGCCTGCATCTGACCAAAGACTTGGCCCGTGAGATATCTGATCCTCAAACAAAGCCAGTACAGACTGCATGTACGCATTATTACAGCAGCCCCGCCTTAAGAACTTGTTCAGTTTATACAGCTTATCACAGGAAACTGAGCTTTGAGATATTACATAAGAAGTGTTGTCTTTAGCAAACTCTCCTGAACAGTGACATTGGAAAATGTACAAAGTTCAGCTAGAGGTCATTGTTTTGGTTTTGTTAAAACGTGTTCTTATTCTTCCAGGTTTGTACTAACAATGTTTTTTCCCTTCCTCCTAGGGTGACATCACATCTATTCCTGAGTTAGCGGACTATGTCAAAGTCTTCAAGTAAGTCGACATTGAGAGTCAACTGATCCGAGACCACATGCACTTTAACTATTTTCAAAAATCACTAACAACTGTGCATGAGTGCGTGCAAAGATTGCGTTTTTCCAAAAGATGCTGAGTCTATCAAAGAACCAGGAAATAAAAAAAAATCTGGTAAAATGAGAGAGCTGTTGTCTGGTTTGCATCAGTGTAATAGGCTGCATTGTTTGCCAAAGGACATTCGCAGGCTGAGCTTTCAGTTTAGCTTTTCCAAGTGATTACAGTTGGACCAAGCATATTTTTTTAAACCATATTCATTTTTGGCTTTAAGCCTTTGCTGACAGGCAGGTGGCCCCTGGGGTGGTTGTCTCATAAACTATATAAACCATGGGGGGATGATATCAGGAGGCATTTCCTCTTTAATGGTCTTCCAGAATGTTCACGTCCAATGCTGGCTCCTTTCCTATTCACCTTGCTGACTTTGCACTTGAGAGGCTCTCCCTCTTTTTTTTCTTCTCTCTCTCCTTTGTACCCCTTTATGATCCCCCTCCCCCACTCTCCATCTTGACCACTAATTAAGAAAATGGATGGTTTCTTTTTGTCCATCTGAAGTCTGACATGTCACTCTCTATTTGTCATATATTTTCCAGACCCAAGAAACTGACACTGAAGGGCTATAAGCAGTACTGGTGCACATTCAAGGATATCACAATTTCCTGTTACAAGAGTAAAGAGGAGGCACATGGGACACCTGCTCACCAAATGAATCTTAGAGGTGCAAACACACAAAAGATGCCATTTCATGTCCATGCAAGATTTTCAGTGCTTTATTTTTCTGCTGCTGTCTAAAGAATGGGTGTGACCTTTGGCCTCTTCTTCCGCTCTGTACTTTGGCTTCCATGTGTAGGTTGTGAGGTAACTCCAGATGTAAACATCTCGGGTCAGAAATTCAACATCAAGTTGCTAATCCCCGTGGCTGATGGCATGAACGAGATCTGGCTTCGGTGTGACACGGTAAGACTCTCGTTTTAATGCGCCAGTTGTGATAATTTCTTGTCCCTTTTGGCAGGTTTTTAAACGTCAGTGTCCCTTTCTACTCCAGGAGAAACAGTACGCCCACTGGATGGCCGCGTGCCGCTTGGCCTCCAAAGGGAAGACCATGGCTGACAGCTCTTACAACGTAGAGGTCCAGAACATTCTGTCCTTCCTCAAGATGCAACACATGAACCCTGACCCTCAGTTCATTGAGCCAATCACTACCGATATCAACCCAGAGTGCCTGGTGTCCCCACGCTACCTGAAGAAGTACAAGAACAAGCAGGTACGCCATGCGAGCTGTCTCTCAGTATGGAGCTTAAACATACAATCTCTGAATGTGCTGTAGGCTGTAGTTACAGCAGCACGGAGGTTAAAGTGTAGTTACAAAGGAACAGAAAAAGGAAGGTAACTATCTGGTCTAATGTGTATTTTGTGGAAGGTTGTTTACTTGTTTGATGAGTCGCTGGTGGAGTTAAACAGAGCAGCGTCTGATGCTTCCCAGATGGGCGCCTCCTGGCATCAGGCTTGTCTTGCATTGGAATGTAGCCTCCCTGTCCTCCCCCTTCTTCACTCTCCTCCTCTTCCTTCCCTTCCTTCTCCCCACCCCCCCCTCTGTACGAGGGGAAACCAGGACAGCAGACGTCCAAACCACTCAAGATGCGTACAGTAGAGTTGCTCATGTCAGACTGTAATTGATACTTTCTCTGCTCTCGGCCTTTGTGCTTATAGACAAAAGAGCGCAGATCTCCGTCCCTGAACTTGTTGGTGCTCGGGTGATCTGGTAACACTGGCGAGAAATCAATATATGGAGCAACAGTAACATGTCATCAGCAAACATGTTAATAACCAGGTGCAGAAAATAAGCACTAAGAATAAATTAACTTTCTTGCAAGCGTTAGGGAAAGTCTACAATGTGCCTGGCAGATTTGCATGTAAGCTACAGGCGGGTGTGTGTACAATGTAACAGCTGAGTACACGGCTGCCATCGATGCGTTAGATGGGATGGGTGAGGAAGGGAGGGAGGGCCGTTGGTTGCGGCCTCCCCCGTAGCTTACTCACTCAGTCTGGTTTTGTTTAAGTTGTAGTAGAAACGTGGAATGTTGCTAGGGGGCTGAAGGGATGTTGGTACAGTAAGTGATGACTCAGAAATGGTCTGGGCCATAGCCTGAAATATACTGGGTGTCTAGAGAGAGAGAGGTTGACAGTCAGATAGAATCAGGGTGTGTAAATGGATCTCAGCATGGCTGCTCCAGTCTGTGTGCTGTAGGCAAGTTCTTCCAGTGGGTCCTAATACAAAACAGGCTTGTTCTTCGTCTCTTTGATGGTTTTTTAACACAGGAAATGCGAGTCGATGCGGTTTGGCTGAACACATGCTTTATCCATTCATATGGGACTGCTGTCACAGGTTCATCTCTGGACGTCACTGTTCAGAAACTTCCAGGCCACAGAATTAACCCCAAATTACAGAAGTGCCAAATGAAGTTTCAGTTCTCTCTTTCACTGTATGCCTCACTTTCTCTCCCTTTTTAGACTATTCAGGAATTTCCTTAAATATAGTAGGGGTCCATTACATAACATCAATTCCCCAGCTCTGATAGAAAATTCTGTTTCTAAATAGATAGAAATGAAGAAAAGTAGTTCTTGCCATAGAAGGTTTCTTCAATTTCATTAAAAGCAGAAACATGATTCAGAGCTTTTCTTAATGTATTCTACACTAAATCACTGATATTTTAGCAGCTCATCAGCTCAGCATTTCACAACTACAGCTCCCATGAACCACACGCGTGCAATCAAAACTTCATGGCAGCTGTAGTTACTGATTGCTAACATCGTCGTTGTTGTTTTATCTTTAGCTAAAATCACGAGCTGCTCCAATGTCCCAGCCCACTTAGACATTTTAGGACTATTAGCCCAGCAGGGTGCATGTCTCTCTGGGGCCGTGCTTCTTGATGGTCTGGCTCCAGTCTCGCTCACAATCCCAGACTGATAGGAGGTATCCCTGGGCACAACATGAAAGAGTAGTGGCATTATGTACAGTAAGTGTGTCTACTCACACACATGTGTACTAGCATAGGGGGGGGATGGGGGATCAGGAAATGAGCCGTGCCTGGGAATGCTGCGCGGGAAAACTGTCTGGGAAAAGCCCGTTCTCTCTCAGTCCACTGCGACCCCTCCCCGTCTCTCTTAAACTGGACTTCCTGTTGCAAGACTGGTCTGAGGAGACTTCCGTGCTGCAGCTCCCGGCGGACACACACGCAGGAATTTTTAGATTACTTGGACCAGTGTGGTCTCTGGCCAAATCTATACATTTACATACGAGAGAACAAACATTAAAGGCACGATAATAAACCTGGACCATGGAGCCATGGCACTCCTACATCTTGGTGCTGCTTGGTACACACTGCCATCTTGTGGATGAAAGGTGAATTACAAAGCAGCTCTGTGATTATTATAAAGGCTCATTGTGAAAGCCTGTTCAGAATAAACAGACATTATCTAGACCTGAAATGTACAGTTCCTGTGCCCACTTCCTTAATGTGAAACCACACAAATGTTGTGTAACCTCCCTCTTTTCTCTGATAAATCGCACAGCCTCTGACTGCTGCTGCTCTCTCCCTCTTGTGGCTGAATATTGCATGACCCCCTGACTCCACAGCCCCTCTCCTCACTTTGTTTCTTTTATTACAATTATGGCCTCCTGCTTTGTTGTTTTGGATCTTTTCTCCCTCCACATTGATCTTACTTGCTTGTTCTCTTTGTCCCATCTTTCTTTCCTCTCTTCTTGTATGCATCTCCTTCATTCCTCTATCCCTCGATCCTCTCCCATCCCCACCTCCAATCTTCAGCCAGGCTATATCAGGGACTTGGTAAGTTCAGTTATGTGTTTACAGGGTGCCTTTAAGCTATAGATACATGTTTGTGCATGGCTGTATAAACTCTAAACACTTTTGTGTCGGGTTGCTTCACCTAACCAGTAGTGCAGCTGTCATGTCTTAGCTGATAGTCACAGTAGAATAGTTCTTCCTCATTAGTTTATGTTTGTTCCTTGTCATTAGTTCTAATGTTTTCAGGATCATAAGACATGCAAATGGTGCATAATTCTCTTGATACAACATTTGGGCATCTATGTTTGTATTTTCTCTCCATCACCAGTAGGGGCAAGCTGTGATACTACAGATACATCCTGTGATATTCAGTAAAATAAATTGACCATGCAGGTGTTTTAGACCATTTAACACATCTTCCATATACTTATATAGATACACATAATTCCATATAGTGCCAAGCAAGCAAAACATTTTGATTGAGAAAACCTATAATGGGTTTTACTTTTCTGTTGGTATAATATAAAAAGCTGGGAATAGAAACTTGAAATAAGTGATACATCACAGTAAAACTCGTTCTCTTTTTAGTCGTTTTATTGTTATAGCAGTTGGACTGCTGAATCATTTTCACGTGGATGCTTTTAAGAGCTCATGAGAAGTCACGACGAGGCCTAAATTGCTTCTGCACAGCAAGGAAATGATCAGCCTCATTCCTGGCACCCATCTTTGATTTGTTTTTTCTCCTAAACTAGATTTTTCCAGTGCAGCTCATGAATGCAATGATTATCAGTAGCTGACTCAAATGTGGGAGGTTTGCAAAAAAGAAGTTCACTGTGATAGGTGACTTATTTCAGAAAGTCCGAATTAGCTGATTTTCATTATGCACATCACATGACCTGAAACCATTTTGTGACCTAGAAGATAGAAAAAGCTAATTCCTAACTCTTGCTCTAGAAAATGGTCAGCAGTGATTATACAGAAAGAGATGTCAGGATCCTCTTGGACAGTGGATCACTCTGGATGTTAAACTGCTCCTCCAGCTGAATTAGATGATAAACGTTCTGGGCCTCAGCTCTATAAAGGATTTAGGATCAGCGGGAGAATTCACAAATGCATGCACACTGACACAGATTGGAAGCTTCCATTTGCTCATTAACCAGAGTCAGGGGGCTCATAGGTTTATATTTGTTTGTCTGTGCTGTGTGAAGTAGACTTTTACTGTGACAGCTCTCTGGTTATTGGCTGACAGTGTGTGTGTGCTGATGGCTTTATGAAGCTAAGCCACGGCTTGTTTGCACATTAGGGTGTGTATGTGTGGATTCGGGTGCATCAGGTGGTTGAAGTGTGGTGATGGGATGCATTTGTTTACAATGAGAGAGTTATGTTAAAATGGTGGGAAACGTACTGAAAAGTCATGTGTGTAATGTGTCTCAGATTTCAGCCCGGATCCTTGAAGCCCACCAGAATGTGGCCCAGATGAGTCTCATCGAGGCCAAGATGCGCTTCATTCAGGCGTGGCAATCCCTGCCTGAGTTTGGAATCACTCATTTCCTTGCCAAGTAAGTTTTGTCACGGCTAAAAAAAAAAAAACGTCCAAGAAATAGCTGATGTCTTTTATAGCTATATGTCCATCACCCACTCTCTGTTTTATGTGCTCATATTGTCATTTCATCTACACTCTTTAATTTCACAGTGTATTCTCTTCTCTCTTCGTCTCGGCAGGTTTCAGGGTGGAAAGAGGGAGGAGCTGATCGGCATCACTTACAACCGTTTGATCCGGATGGATGCCGGCACTGGGGATGCTATCAAGACCTGGCGCTTCAGCAACATGAAGCAGTGGAATGTCAACTGGGAGATCAAGATGGTACCCACCGAACTATTTAATGTCATAGGTTCTCCTTAAATGTTATATTTGTTCTTCATCACTCAGAGTGTTGGAAGTTAATGTTAAAATAAAGGGGAACTCATTTTTACATATCAAAGTCTTTACAGGCATTTGTAGTACTGCTGCATTGTGTATTATCAAAGCAGTTGTATGTTTTTTAAGCGAAAAACCAAAAAATTCCAGCTTCCTTTATGTAAAAATTTGCTGGTTTTCTTAATCCTCTTCATATCTTATCAAGGTAGATTGAATGTCTTTGGGTTTGGGGCTTTTGGTGGAACAATGCAAGACATGTGAATTAGACTTTAGAGACTGTACATGACATTTTTCACTTTTCTCTGACATTTCACAGACCAACAGATCAATTGATTAATCTGTAACATAATTGGCTGATTAATTGATGATCTTTATGCTATACCTATGCTTGTTTGAATCTACAGCACTAACAAGCCTTCCACCACACTGGGAAGCCATTTGATTTAACTTAAGTAACAATAATGATGCTCAGTGTAGGTATGAGGGAAAAACTCATCTATCTAGAAACACAGCTATTGTCTGAGTGTATTATATTTCTTATTCCTATGAGTAACCATATAGAAGGGTCACAATAGATTCATCTTGCACCTGTTCTCTGGGCAATATCAGAAGTAATTCAAGCAAACACGAGGCATCAGTAATAACCAATTTGCAGTTTTGTACTTCTTACAGTCTGCAGAACATCATCAAGAAACATAATTACATTTCGCCGCTTTCCACCGGAGCGTGACTGATGTGCTTTGCTCCGTGCTTCTCAGGTGACGGTGGAGTTTGCAGACGAGCCCAGTCTGTCGTTCGTCTGTGCCGAGGTGGACTGCAAGGTGGTCCACGAGTTCATCGGCGGCTACATCTTCCTGTCCACGCGCGCCAAGGACCAGAACGAGTCTCTAGACGAGGAGATGTTCTATAAGCTGACCAGCGGCTGGGTGTGAGCTGCCCCCACACACCGGGGGTCAACGATTGTAGGTCAGGGGCCAGGAGGGGAGTGGCTGGGTGTGGGGTGGGCGGTGGAGCCACAGTGTATGGGGGCTTATTTTATTCTACTATTTCTCAGTCTTTTTAATTGTTTGGAGCTGTGCTGAAGAGTCCAGAACAGCACTAATGTTGCCACGGCTGACATCGTTTTTATCATTGTAGTTTTGTTTTTTCTTTGCATTAATGCTGACAAGGTCATTTGTTACAACACTAATATTGTGGTGAATGCAGTCCAGATGAACTTTTGAACCCCTGTGGTTGAGCAGAAGCCATACACAAACCCGAACCAGGAAGATTCTGTTTTCCTACGACGACCACCCGCCTCCTCTCCTCCTGGACTCATGGCCATCAACTTACGTCCATGACAACCCTTTAAAACCAATCACATTTAATCCCAAAGAATCTTTTTTTTCCCTCTTCACTCTTTCTCTTACTTTTATTTTTTCTCTCTTCTAGAACTGGACTAAAGGAGCTGACATCAAACTGTCATTAAAACATATTGTAATTGTGGTGCAACAGATACAGTTATATCAAATTATTTATCCTAAAAGGTGGATGTCCAATCAAAAGGGGGTATCTGTAAACAGCAGTGACCACTGATCGCAGCACTACGTGTCCATCGAATCCGCTCTATGAAGGGTTTTAATGTCTTTGAAGTCACATGTAAGCACTTCTACAGTATACAGTCCTGTTTATGAATAAGCTGTCGTTAAATTTCCTTTTGCTTTTTGATGTCTGTTGTCTCTGTTTGGGAGCTTGTCCAGAGCGATCGTCGCCTCTGTGTCGAGTCTCTCTGTTGAAATCTCATTGTATTAGCTGACAGGTGTGACATTGAAGAGACTTTTGTTCTGTATTTAATAGACTAATAGTGAGCGTGTCTGAAAACACACTACAGTTGAGTGCACTGGGATGAGTGTCACATGGGGTTGAAAATCTTTTCCAACTGATGTGAATGTTCATCTGAAAAAGGTCATTTATTCTAGTTCAGTTTGTTTTTGAAAATGGAGAGTGAAGACTTGATATGAAGCTACATGACTTTTCAAGATGTCCGTTATCTTTCCCCAACTTTAGACAGTCCCCTACGAAGGAAAGAGTTTTAATCTTCTAACCAGGAAGTGCGCATTCAAAACGTCTGTCCACAGTTCTAAGTTGCTAAATCTCAACAGCATGTTTGAAACTGCATCCAGAGATTTGAAACCCCTGACATCTCATCGCTAAGTGCATGTACACTACATAACAGGAGGGCTCATTACTCCCATGTTCCACCTTTTACTTTATTGCCATTCTGTTTCTCACACCATATAGTATTATTATAATTTTTGTCATTACACACCAGCAAAAGGTCACCGAGTTTGAAGAATGAATATGCAATGTTTTTTTTTCTCTCTTCTGTCCTCAGTATGAAGGATCAGTAAATGAAGTATTATTTTTTGTAACTAATGTAAAAACACAAACGTTTTATAGAATTGTACAGTTTTTTTTTCTGCTTTTTGGGGAAAGAGGGGGGAAGCCATCTGTCAACATGTGTAGTATTCAGAATTGTGCCTGCTTATGTTGTGGTCTTACTGAGTTTTCAGATGAAGATATATATGAATATATATATGAAGATAACACTAGTCTCAAACTCCAGGTTTGATTAAGATATTTGTCGAGTACATATTATAATTTTTTTTTAAATACAGATACATATGACTTCTTAATGTGCTCTTTTTTTCTTGTATTTCTGCTGCATTTTATTGATTTTCTTCTTTCTCTTGTGGATCAGTGTCCATTCGTGGCCCTGAGTTGTGTTTTTAGCTCCTTCTTTAGCCTGATCCTTTATGTGCTGCGCCTTTTTAAAATACTTCACTTATTTGTCTGGTTTTGTCACAAATGAAGTGTGCCATTTTAATAATGTCCGTATGAAGGAGACCCACATTGTTTAGACCCTGGAGTTTGAGACAAATCAGCAAAAGTGAACAGAGGTAAGAGAAAAACCAAGCCTGGTCTGTTTTTATTTTCTCTGATGTTGTTTTTGTTTGCCTCCAGTGTCGGGAGCAGCGGTGCATGTCCTGCTGCTCTGTTTTCTGACTGTAAAAAATGCATTTATTTTAAAAAAATAAAGTAATTTTTATTTAAAAACATGTCCTCTGTTTTCAATTTGCCCTAACTAATGATGTCATTGGTGTTCTTCTATATTTCACCTACTGTCAACAAATCCCATGAAAAGACCAAAACCAACCATGTGTACCATTCTAAGATCCCAACTGTGTCTGTGACACTCGTCCGCAAGTCATTCATTCAACCTATAAATCTGTAAAAGAGGTTAGAAATGTATACTTTCTAGAGCAAGTTTGTAGCTTACTCATTCATGTTTTTGGCAATTTTTGGACAACATCGACGAAGGTCTGCAGCACAAAGGAATATCAGGCCTGAGTTATGCAGGATATACTCCATTGTAGAATTAATTTGTTGTTAAATTTTCTTTAAATTTGTTGACAATAAGATCAGTATAGTGTCAAAATCACTGTTCTCACTATATCAGTCCTTTTTAGTACTGAGCACCAGACACCTGTTTTTGCTCATGTCTCCATATATTAATGCTCATACTGTAGTTCAGTGCATAGAAAATTACAAAAAGCAAAATTCAAAAATCTGAAAATTTACATTAAGGACATGCAGATATTGATTTTAGGGTTATGCAGCATTCTATTAAGCCAGACATCAAGTAAAGTGAAAGGGAGCCACAGTGGGTCTGATAGAAGTTGGAACAGTAATGTAGAATAAATATAATGTAGAAAAATTATCAAACTGCTGCAAGGTTATATTAAACAAATCCAATTAAAAACTTGAGACTTTACCAAGGCATTTGTCATGAATGTTAATTTCTTGTGTTTGTCCACTGCTGTACTATGCATATCCACACACACCTCCTGCAGTCACACTCCATGTGCACTGGTTATATTTCTCCACTAGAGGGCAGTGCGCACCCATCTGTGCACCCAACCCCTCAACCACAGTCTCACACTCAAACTTCTCTGAAGGTTCCTTTGCCCAAATCCGGCATGTTTACCTGGCACCCCAGCAGAAAACCAAGTGCCAGATTGAGGAGGACGTTGGCTCAGAGAACGCCTGCAGACAGTCTGTCTGTTAGCAGGCTGTAGCCCACAGTGGACGCGGCACACGTCCGTCTGTCACCTGCTGAGCAGCTGGGATACGGAGGTGTTGGTGGCCATGATAGCTGTGGAGCTGCTTGCACCAGCTAATGTCCACAGTAGTATCAGTTGGGATGGCCGTTCAGACAGCATGAATTAAACAAGGAAGGTTTCAGAAAGAGGGTGATTGTGAGTGCAGGAGACACTTTAAAGGCTGGACAGGTGACAGTGGCGAGATTAGATGAGGTCAGATGTCACAAGTGAACAAAAGATGTCTGATTGGCATATCATCAGACGCTTTTCATTTTTTGGTTAGAAGTGATTCTGTGGCCAACTTGTATGAAGAATCAATCAAGAACTACAATAGGCTAATTAACAAGTCTTTTCTGGTTGGTATGATGAAAAACCTGCAGACTCTTCGGCCTACATCATTTTTTTTAATGCTGAAAATCCACTCCACTGCTGTTGAGCACACTTCATCCCAGAATTTAGTTTTAGAGTCGCACTCAACCCTGATGTATCACATCTTTAACAGCTGACACAGTCACATTTCAGCAGACCATGAGCTCGTATCCACCCTCCGGTCAGTTGTGAGATTAGATGAGGTGTGCAGAATCGCAGTGGGAACAATGAACCGAATTCCTTCAGAACATCCTGTTCTTGTGGAAGATGGGTCTGAATCCAGCACTGAAAACCAGCAGTAACTTCCAAGAAAGCTTTTGAAGCAAATCAAGACTCCGCTCATAAATGGGATTAAGACATGGATGCATACCTTTCTGTGACTATTCTCTGGGGGCTCTAATGTTCTCTTCGTGGCCCGTGCTCGAGTGGGATCTGGCCCATTGTGTTCACAGTGTGTGGGAAGTAAAGACGTCTTAACGATGGCTCCACCTAGTGATGCAGAATTCCTCAGACCCTTTGGGAGGACGGGGTGGATGACGGCCTTGATGCGACAGAAAAAAGAAAACGCTGGAGGAGACTGGAGGATGACATTTATAGATCGTGCTGCAAAACAATTCAAACGCAGGAAGCGAAAACATGAAAGAAGCAACACAATGCAGGGAGCAAAGTAGCACCTGTTGCCATTCAACGCGGCAGCTTCCTGGTTGAATCAAGTGCATAGTTCAGTGTGAAGGAAGCGCCGCTGCTCTGCTTTCCTCATTCCTGAAGTTCACAGCCGGTTAAAGTCATTGTTAATGTCACGGGCGTCTCTCTCGAGGAGAGTGTTTCTGACATTTACCCCTTTCGCCTGCAGTGAGTAGAGTGCTATAGATAATGTCAGCCATGACAGCAGATGTGCCGATTAGCTGGTTTCAGGTAAGCCTTGAAATTTTCCTTGAAGGAAACGCTGTCGTCTCTCCTCAGACCAGCTTTTTGACCTTGTCGAGATCAATTGCTTTGTATTCTCTTTTTCTCAAAGCTGTCACCGACCGTCAAGAGGTAAGTGCAATTCACAGTGGAGATTAGGTTTCTAGGTGATAGAAAGTGAAGTGATCTTGCAGGTTGTTACACTTGCATGGTCATTCATGGTCCCCAGAAGGATGAATCCTGCAGCAGCGCCACCTGCAGGTGTTGTGTGAAAGGTCTCTACAGCTGTTGCATGGATTACCATGATATTTGATACAGATATTCATTTTCGCCTCAAGATGAATTATAATGACTTTGGTGACTGACTTTTCATCTAGCGCCATCATCAGGACAATACTAATGACTTCCCATCAGCCTCGGCTTTACGTTGTGTTTAGTGCTAATAAGCCTCGCAGTGCCTAAGTACAGCCTCAAAGAGTCATTTTAGACTTGTAGTCTTGTTAAGTTTTTTTTTATGTAAGCGCTATTTAATTTGCTTTTGATGCAAAATAAGATACATAAACTGCATATTTTCTTAATCAATGCCACAGCTTTATTCTGCACAGTAAATATTTTTTCAGCATAATTTAGAGCCTTGGATGTTTTGATTTGTGAATCAAAAACAAATGCCATAAACTTTGATTACTTAGTAGTCTGATGTGTTTCCAGTGTGTGTGCCGCATTAATTCCTTTATGGGATGTTTGCGAGCCAAACCATTTTTGGAAACCTACGCTGTGCACAGCAACGCTATTTTTTCCTCTTTTGCTGGAAAAAGAAAGGCATTACTCAGCAAACTGAAAAATCCTGCTCGTTAAAAGAGGCAAGAGCCGTGTAAACATTCATTAAATTTTCCAGGCCCTTTCCGTTGCTTTTCAGCTCTCAGTACTTTCAGCACACGACTCGACATCGCTACACACAGTTTGTGGGTTTGACCTCTTTGATTCACTATTAAAGCATTAAAAAATCCACCCAGGACTCACATATGTTGTTTCCATTATCTTGGAAAGTTTGGTCTAGATATGTTTCCATGGAGACGGTCCGGACTGGGCTAAACACTGCAGAGTGCCAACACTCTTATCTTGATGTCATCAATTACACTCCGGAGCTGCTAAAGTGAGTTTAAAGGCTCTAGAAAACATGTTCTCGCCAAAGCTCTTCAAAAGCTAAATCAGCTCTGTTAGCTCACAAAATCATATTCACTTCTGCCAACAATTCATCCACGTGAAGTTTGTCAGATTGGTCTCTGTGTTTTTTAGCTGTTGACACGTATAACAGGCCTTTCAGAGATTCTATTTCAGGGAGATTTTATGGAGATGTTTATTGTCTTGAAGTCTTTCTCGCTGACTCATACTCTAAAAGTTGTCTCATTTATTGTTACAGAGGAGGTCAACCATTTCCTGTTCTCGTTATAACAGAAACACGAAAACAACATTTGACACCGCTGCATCTCATCCGTCGGCTGATTAGTGGGAACCTTAGGTCATCCACCTTGTTAGTCTTGCCCTGAAGTCCGGGGCATCACGCGTGCAGTTGCAGAAATTATAAGCATGTCATTAAGGTCTCAGAGCTGGATCCTGAGGGTGTCCTCTCAGCTGATGAGGTCATGTCACATGGTGTTTATAGAGATGACATGGGCCCGTTGTGAGCCAAGACGCTTGCATCATCACTTTCTGCAGCACGCAAGAATTTTACGCTCGTGCATGCCTGCAGTACACAAGCATATACAAATCATGTGCAGCTAAAGCTACAGATGTTGTGTATCTTAGCTCAAGTAACATTTCAAGTTGAATCCTCTCTCGGGCTATTTGCTGTGGGAGTCTTTTCTAAAGTAATCCGCTTCTCCCCCAGAGACCTTTTGGCTTTAAGCACTGTTGCACAAAATTGGGTAATTTGCATGGCCTCTCTCACTAAAACCTGTTTTGTTTGGCTGCATCTTGTTTTTCAGTTGAGTTAATGCAATTTAAAGGCTGTCGTTGTTAGGGAATACATTTGGTACAAACAGACAAGTGTCGTATTACCTTTTTTTTTTTTTTTTTTTTTTTTTAGAGTTGGTGGAAGAACCTGTCTTTGCCTGGGGCATGATGGGAGTGTACGTCTGCTGAATTGCCTGACAGGGAAGAAACAGATGTATCCTGGGAGATGTTTTGTCAAAATCATAACACTGCAGGAATCAATAGGAATCTTACTATTGAAAAAAAATGGCAAAAATGAAGAAAATAGGATGAATAGAGAGGCTCACCAGGGACATCGTTTCTCAATAGAGACGTTTTATTTAGCATGAATTATGCCTCAGTGTAACATATTGAGGGAAATCCAGTGTTAAATTGATCCCCTTTGATCAATAGTCTTAAAAAGGCCTTGCAGACCGTCACTTTTTAGGACCTCACTGGTGCCTTCTCCCACAATCTCATCCCCCATTTTATGACCTGTTTTCCCTCAATTGTTCCCAGATATCAAGACGCGAAGAAACGAGTCCGTGTGAATCCCAAAGTCTCAGCGCGCCTCGTGTCCATATCTCCACATTATCTCCCCGCGGTGTTATGGCCTCGACGGCATCTCCGCTTGTGACACCCACTTGTCCTGCCAGCAATAAACACCAAATGAAACTTGCAAAATGAAATTGGATCTTTGGCTCTTTGTGTTACCCAGAGGGCTCTGATCATTGACTGGCTAAATTAGCTGATTTTGACTGTTACCTGGCAATGAAATGATAAGGGAGTGGAGAGTGCACGGCTTACTCCCAGGGACAGAAGAAGAGAGGAGTCAGACAGACAGAAATTTGCCGTTGGGACAGTCTGAAACCTAAAACTGAATAAACTAAAGCAGGAAAGTAAAAGACTCTTTATGTATGAGCTGCTACACTAAACACTATCAAATGTTTCAACTGATTAAAACTGATGGATACATTTGCAAAGCTTTATTTACAGATGAACATATGGGCTGTATAAACGACATAAAGGATCATATTGAAGGACATCTCTAATGTAAAGCGGATGACGAGAGACTCCAATGAGGCTCTCATGTGCGTGAATCATTCATAATGACAGAGGTGACACACTGCATTGGAGAACTACACTACACACAACCACGACGGCCACACACACACTTCACACATCCCATCATTCAAGCGTCTGTCTGCCAATGATGGAGATGGATTTAGTTTGTGGTGTTTAATGGTGTGTGGCTCCATTACAGAGTCTTTTGCCCAGCGAGTTGCTCTGAAATCTGACTTCAGCACACCCCAGAGAATCAACTTTGATTCAGGATGGGCTCTCCCTCTGAAAATCCTGTTTTCACTCCCGAGTTAAGCTGCTGCCCGTGGGCAAAGTGAGATTAAATGTTTCTTCAGTGTTGGCTTGATGATAGCAGACAAGGGAGAACGGAGGAGACTGACTGAAGCACATCTCACAGTTATTAAGTGTTTTGCATTGCATTTTGTGTTTCCTTTGTAGTCTGTTGTGAAGGAGCTGCAGTCTTACAATAAGCAGTTTCAGGGTTTACACCCCAGATAGAGAAATTAACAAATCCAATCAACAATATTGATACAGCATTAATTGCATTGATGCTTCTTATATATCATAATACAAATGCAAACTGAACATATTTCCACCTCTGACACATGTTCTTGTTTCTCGTACACAAAGTCCACTCATCTTCAATGGCTTCATGGTTGAGGTGATACAGTGAGTGTCTATGCATTGCTCTATAAATTGAGGGGGAAAAGGAGACAAAAGAATGCAAAAGACATCTCACTGTAGGTTAAAAAATCTTGAGTCTTGTCCAACCAGTTCTCTTAAAGGTAAATAAAATAAAATTACAAGATTAGCTCCTCAACCAAGAGCCCGAATTTAATTAGATATTGATTTTTTTTAATATCAAAAATAAATGCATCATTGATTGAACAACCAGCTTTTATTAGCGATGCAGAATTCAGAACAGGGGGTTCAAAGCAGATTTCTTTGCTGCGTTTTATAAAGCGACAAAGCGACAGCTAAGATTGATCCGAGTGCAAAAGTCATTACTTGTGGCTGGCCGGGCGTTCGGATGATGGATGGCTGATATCTGCTTCAAATCTAATTAAAGTGTCTGTCTTTGGCAAAAGACATATTCCACTGACAAGTCCCAAAATTCAAAAAAGATGTCAGCTTGAGCGGCTATGAATAGTTGTTGGAATAGTTCTAAAGAAGTGACAGGTCTTTCTGTTCCAGCAGCGCCTGAAAGGTCATATGGATAATTCCTATAATCTGACAGATCTTCTCGACTAATCGTATGAAGCCTTTTGACAATGTGACATTGTGCTGGAACGACTCATTGTGAAAGGAATACAGATATGACTCCACTTGAAAGTGCATGATAGTCATATAAATGGCTCCGCTCAGCACAGAGTTCTCTGTGAGAGCGGAAAGATGAAACAGCGATACAAGAATATATCTGAAAAACAACACAGAGGCCATTATTTTATGAGTTGTTGTGTATCTAATGTGATTGTTTCGGGGCCACATGTGAGAGATATTCTATCAGGCGCTTGCAGTTAAAATCAATACCAGATCTGAGGTCTAACTATTTTCTTATTTCACACTACTTAAAGATTATCAGAGCGGATTGTTACACTTGACCTGGTATGATAATGTGAAATGGGAACACACACATATACAGTATATACACACACTATTTCCTCCCTTGACAAGTGAAACCTAAGCACATAAATTCAGACGCTCCCCCTCCTCCTCATATACAGTAAACACACAGTCCACCTCCCCAAATGTGTCAAGTTCCTCGAAGTTACCCAGAACTGCAAAACAACTCTGATGAAAGAAAACCAAACATGCACTGTTTGATTCTCTCCACTCGGGACAAAGACGTAAAGCATGCAACGACTTACACACTGTGAGCACACACACACATCCGCGCTTTTTGAAGTAACGCATGCATGTTAGCTCGACCACAAGAAGACGTGTTTTTCTCTCTAGTGAGCTCTCGTGCTGCTCTGCGAGCGGCGTCTGATGTGTGTGCTTCATGCCTCACACTGCGATGGAGTAAACAACAAAACCACATGAATTCAGTGTTTGATTAGTGCAGCAGACAGAGAGAGTGAAAGAGGAAAATAGAGACTAATAGAGAGTGTATTGGGAAGTGTGTGTGAGTGAGAGTGTACAGCAGCCATCTGGCCATGTGGGGAGATGAGAGGCAGCCGGTGGTTGGAGCGAAGGAGTCCCTCGCACCGTTCCATTCCTCTATCGTCAGATCTCCATGTTTACCCAAACTCACCGCTGGGACTGAGGCACCCCGTTCTCCCTAATCCGGCCGGCCCGCGCAGCTCCACGTCTAACGTCACAGGCTGGAGGGATGTTTATGTTGGGAGGAGGGATGGAGGGTGTGCGGAGAGAAGGAGGGGATGGAGCCAAGGGAGAAGGAGTGCCAGGTAGAGCTCCTGTTGTAAAATAGAAAAGTACTGATTGTACTCAAGGACAGTGAACACAACACCCATTAACATCTCAACCCCATGGAGAGTTTGGCGGGGTCCATCGTTGCAAGGTCATGTTGTGGCGAAGATCTTTACTCGAGCTCTTTTTTAAACTCCAGATGAGATCCCAAGGTTTTGAACGATGCCAAACAAGTCACACAGAATTACAAGGGAATACGTATAAAGTGATGCAGAAGGCAAACATCATTTTCCATTTTCTATAAAGGGGCTGCCATAAAAAAAGAGGCTTCTTGCATATAAATATTTCACTGACTGTAAGTGTGAATTATTCGGCTTAAAAACGTGTATAAATAATGCACAGAGTCTTTCAGAGTGTTTCCTGTTAATGTAGTGGAGCCCAGTGCGATATATGAGCGATAACCAACCAGCAGGTGAAGAGCACAATGTTATCAAACAGCATGAAAACACTTCTTTAAGGCCACTTAATAGAAAATCTATAGAGAGAATTAGGACCATGGGTTTAAGTGGATAAACTGCACTCAGGTCAGTGACGTGCAGCTGCTCATGGAAACTCCTTGTTATTTGCACTGAATATTGAACCATTGTGCAAATTTGCTGTGAATGAAAAGATAGTAATTAGTAATGTATAAAATATTGATGTATATTGACGAGAATAGCTTTTCCACCACAGATTCCAGTCCTCTAACACATCGTGGAAACTTGGAGCCACGTGACCAAAAGCTGAAGGATGTTTCAGTCTCTGTGGTGTGTCACGCAGCCAGAAACTAACCTCAGCATCGAATTGAGCAATGAGCAGTGTCAAGCTTTCAACATATTTGTTGGGCAATCAGTCTCCGGTCTGCCGTTGAGCCTGGCAGCGCCGGACACCAAAAACCTACAAACAGACCTTGACATGGTTCTGTGTTTTGCCTCTTTCATCAGAGCGAATCGCCGGCCAGCGTTTTCCCTAGAGAGACTCAGCTGCCCGAATTCCCAAACTCACCAGCAGGAAACAGCTAATGCCCTTTTAACCCTCTCTGCTTGTGTGTGCACTTGCATGTGTGTGATCATTTTTCCTCGTCTGGCCGCTGTGTTTTTTCTTTCCCTCAACCTGGAAAAAGTGACTCATTACAGTGAAAGTGTTTGCTCATGCAGGGGAGCAGAGAGGTGCAGTTTCTACAGCGCCTGGTCTGACGCTGCATCCAATACTTTTATTGTTGCTTTCCCAATGGCCTCTCAGACATAACAGCAAAACACAACCAAATTTATATTCAACACAAGAGGCTGTGTAAATCAGTGGATTGTCTGAAGGTAGGCGTTAAAAAAAAAGTCTCTGGAGACTCAGCAAACATTTTTCAATTCTAAAATCTTGAAATGAACTATTTCCACATGCTCCACCAGATGGTTGAGCAGCTTGCTGTAGCGTGGAATCACAAAGCCAGACAAACTGTAATGTGATCCCGAGGAAGCTTCAAGGGCTGGACGAAAAAGAAACATCCATATTTGATTATTGGTGCGCCAACTGCCAAGTGTAATTTTGTACCATTTTTTTTTGGATTAGGAAGTAATTTGTCTCAGAGCTTTAGCTGGTAAATAAATTGTATTCAAAAACTGAATTACATCTGCCATTAATACGGGCTGGTCTTATGTGCTTAGGTGTTGCAGCAGGTTAGCACAGAAATGTGAACCTCCTGCAACAGGTTTTCAGTGAAATCAGAAACAGTCACACTTGATTACAAGACGGCTGTTTGTAAGCCACAAGTGGATTTGTTTATCCTCTATCATGCATTTAATACAGTGGCTGTCTCAGCTGACCCATGGACATCTGCTGCAGCATGACTTTGCTTCACATGACAAAAAAAAAACACCCCCAAAAACGATGGCTTACATTCTCATCATTTCCCTCTGCAACATGTTAATGATCAGCTGCAAAGACCCAGAGGCAAAGAAACAGAAGCACATAAAACTTGAACTATCTCAGATGAGCCAGGGGTGCCGGAGTCTCCTCAGTAATGAAGACAGAGCTTATGAAAGGAGCCAAATCAACCAGGAGAAGAATTAGAGCTCTGTGGGGAATTTGGATTCACAACCTGCCAAGCAAAACATCACACACACACACACACACACACACACACACACACACACACACANTCTTCTTCTTCTTCTTCTTCTTCTTCTTCTTCTTCTTCTTCTTCACAGACTCCAAAAACACGCTGCGTGATTGTAACACTGTGATCGGGTGGGTGGGATGGGAGGGTGTGTGTGACCCTGCTACTGGTCCCACACACACACACACGGAGCCGCAGACAGACAGACAGACAGACAGACAGACGGTCTCTGCTCTGAAAACGGCAGCAAGGAAAACAAACTCTCCTCCCGCCGCTTCAAACCCGACAGGAGCCGCAGGAGTGAAGTCGATGTCGGACACGAAATGCTGCAGCTCAATGCGAGAGGACAGCGAACAGTGAAAGGAAGGGAAGTGGGTGAAGTGTGAGGGGAAATTGGACTGAAGGATTTTTGGGGACTACACGTGGGAAGAAACGCCGAATCGGTGAGTAACTCCAATCTGCGCTGTTTTGAACGTTCATGTGCGCATTAATGGGTGAAAAAGTTGAATTGATGGTTTGTTCGCAACCGACGATTTCACTTTATTGATCAGCGATTGGCGATGAATTAACCACTCTTCAGTTCAGCCACTCATTAACTGTTTGACTATCAAACTAAATGTGTCCCATTTTCCTAGATTTCATGAACTAAGCTTGTAAATGTTTCTACTTCCACAAGCAGATTAAGTGTTTTTTCCCCTCCGTTTTGCTTTGACAAAATTATGCTAATCAAAGTTTATTGACAGTACAAAATAACATTATGTCATTTTTGTGTATTTTATGATCCTCCCTTTTCTGGAGCTGTATTTATAAACTGGTGCGTTCACGGTGCGTTGAAAAGAAAATGAAAGCGCATTCTCGTATATTTGATGAGAGCAAGTTTTGGCCTCGGTCCTCTATTTGACTTGGAAGTGCAAATATATTCCTGAGAAATTCTTGTCAGCCAGACAAGTGAATGTGGGTGTCGTCCAACTTGAATGAATGCATGTTATGACTGTGGGTCTGAATCATCAGTGTGTTTGCTCATAAAGCAACACATCTTTAGTATCTTCAATAATAATTCACAAGATCATAAAATCATCACTTAAGGTCTCGAGGTTTGAAATCTGGTGACGGTGTTTTGTGCTGGTGTTAATGAAGTGTTGATAATCCCTGATGCTGCTGTTTTCTCCAGCAGAGATAATCAATACATTTGATCAGCACTAAATCTTAAATGTTAAATACATCATTCTGATCAATATTGGCGTAACAGTCAGTCGTCATATAACCAGGCTGAAAACTGGTTCTTGGTGCTGTGTTTTAAAGTAAATATTAGCTAAACTCTCCTGTGTGCCAAAGGAGTGCTGAAACAAGGCACATGTAGAGTAACTTAGGACCCCCAGGGGCCTCCTAGGGGCCCCAAAACAAGCAAATTACAATTTGGTGTTCTCATGCCAAACCATTGCATTTTTGTTGTTTTGAAATTTGTCTTGTTTCGTCTGGATGGGTTTGTGCATTTTTGACATTCTTATTCAAAAGATCCCTCTAGATATTTGAATATCACCAAAACTGTGGATGCAATATCTTCGCATGATGTTTTTTTTTTTTTTTCCACATTTTGCTTTTTGTCAGAAGAAGAAACCACATTTCTATTTCCTTTTTTTTTTCAGGGATCCCAAAATGCTTGTGTTGACTCTTTGCTTTATCCACAGTTAGAAAAAAAAAAAATCTAGTTGTGTTTTGATGCCTGTATCTTTGAAGAGCAATTACCACATGTCTCAACTGCTGTATCTCTATGACAGGTTGAGACCTTGAAGGCAGTTTGGTTCAGATTAGCTGTGAGGCTCCTAATTTTACCCTTGTGTCTCCTGGTGACGTTAACTAACTCACTTACATTAAAATATTGCTTCTTTCCTATGCACAAGTCCAGGGCTTAATTTGCTCTGGCACGCCATAAAAGATAAGCTTCTACCTTTCCTCATACTTCAGTGTCCAATTACAGTCAGTGTTGTGTACACTGTCGAGTTGCTCCCTCCCTGCCTGTCAACCACCTCAGCTCGTTCTGTTGCCAGAGAGGAGAGATATTCTTGTTCGCGGACGCAAAGACATAAAGGATCTTGTTTCTTTAGTGAATCTCATAATGAAAAGAGGAACAAAAACCAGGCTGTCAGTGTTTCTGACAACATGACGCTGAGATTCAGATTCCCTCAGGAGTCTGAATCACTGAGGCTGTGGTTGCCCTGCCTGCATTGCAGAAAGGATAATCTCATAACCAACACCTCTGTTTTGCGACACACTTAATGGAGAAGTGCTAAAGTTGGATACAGTCTGCTCACCTCAGAATTTTTGCTGACCTTGCTATATCGACCATATCTATTATTCTGGCCACTGACACAGCGTTGCTGCTTTTGACTCACCCTTATGCAAACAAATTATACATCCACTTTTGTATCATTAATGCCTCGAGCCATTGCCCCCGGCATATAATTGAGTCATTGTGCTAATGATCCCTGCAGCTGTATTCAAGACATGCATTTGTAAGTGCTTGCTTTTCTGCCATTTACCCTCCACTGATCAGTCCCTGCCCAATGTTTTATCGCCATAAGGTGCTGGGCTATAAAGGATGAGCTCATTTGGGGGCCTGGCATGTCACTCATTGATTCATTGTTAAGCCATACCTTCCTGGCACGATGTAACCTGCACTAGCAGCTGAGTCACGCGGGGAAAATGGATGAATCCTTCCATGTCTTTCCTTTTTTGAATGAAAATAGTGAGATGCTATTCAACAAGCTGCTTTTATGATCTACCGTCTCTATTCTTTCATACCAGCAGGATGTGCAGTATCTATTCTTGTGTGCAGTGTCAATAGAACAATGAAATAATGAGAGGGATCTTAAGCTCGAAATGGTTTCTCTCCTCTTTCATACTCCTCGAAAGTGCACCCCTCACTAAGAGCATTTCAGATGAATGGCTCTAAAGCTCCCTCAAAAATAAAGTGGCCTACAAATTATAGTAGTAACGACTCTCAGAATAGCCACTTATGGATGCTTGCATGGGCTTCCCTTGTTCAGTGTCTGACAACCTGTTCTGTCCTTTTTGCTGAGCACAAACTTTTCCACTGCACTCTCTCTCTCTGTTGTTTCACCAGACAACCGCATTTCCTGCAATTTCTGGTCTCGCCGACGTTGTCACATGTGCACTCAGTAAACTGTCTGATTCATGCTCGGAGTTACACATGAGAACGCTTTTCATTTGGATTCGGTTGTGAGGAATCCAGATGCCCTGCCGTCTCCAACAAAACAGGGAAAAAGAGACCATCTTTCAGCCTGATGCATCAGAGTGTCAGCAAAGAAAACAGAGTGCTAGATGCTGAATTAGTGAACATTTGATTGGCTGAGTTGCAGTACAGCTCGTCATTTCAGTTTAATGATAAGCTCGATGATATTGTTTGCTATTGTTCATTCCAGTGCTTCAGCCCTGTGTAGTTTTCAAACTGTTTTACATATTACAACAGTGAAGCAGATTTGACTAAATCGAGCGTATGTGAAGAACTGTGTCAATGAGCTTTGCTATCTGGCATTCACACAGAGCTGGTTCTGATTGAAGGATTTGGTCTCGCATCTTAAAACTCGGACAGCTAAATCAGTCCTGAAGTCTTCTCCAGCTTGAATACAGTAAGCTGGCCTACCCTGCTTGCTTTAGTATTAACAAAATGGGTGACTGCTGATTCTATTCACTGCAAGGTTGTTTTAGACAAAAAAAAAGCTTTGACTTAATTTATCATAATCCAGCTTTAAATTATAGCTACCACAGAGCGAGAGTGCTGTTCGATTCCCCAAGTGCAGTTTTGGAGTAGCGCATTGAAGAAATATTGCAAAAATTATGGGCTCTACTTCGCTGACTTTCATGTCTTATGAAATACCAGAGAGAGTTTTCCTCGGCATGAACTGGAAGGCGAAGCTGTACAACATAATAACTCTTAGTTTTATTGGCCCTTATCAACCAATATGATTCTTATAAATGACCTGCGACCGCAATGTTTTGACTGCGCATGTCGAGACTGAATTTTGTCTGTCGTTTGTAGCTTGATGCCTAACTAAACCAGGATTGGATTTTAATACATCACAGGCTGGCGCTGACACCGCAAAAGCAGCAGGGAAGACGGTGTAATCTCTCAATTATTTTATGAGAAGTAACATTCGCCATCTGCTCATGCGGCGATGTTGGATGCCGCCCGTTCAAAGTGACACCGTCTGGGTGACATCACTCTCTAAAGATGTAATCTGTGAAGATGTGTGCACTGTGGGAGGTTTCTTCTCCAGAATCGAGGCCTCGCACGGAGCCATGAGCCAACATAAAGACACGCATGAGAGGCTGCAGATGACGCAAAGTGTTTTATTTCTTTCATACCTCTCAGAGAGCGCCGTGCCGAATGAAAGGGACTACTTTGTCTTTGAAAGTTTCCAAAGTCAGTCAAATGTGTGTGGGAGGAGTAGATTCAGGGGAATTGCTTCTAGTGGAGGATTATATTATCTGTTTGACTCAGTTATCATGCCAGATATCATTATGCTCCACATTTTGCTATGTGCTTCTATTGTACATTACAGTCATTCAGCGGAGGTTTAGTCTACGCCCCTGCTGCAAGTTATATCTCTCACATTGCTGTTGGTAGACAGGCTGTAATTCCTTGTCTTGTTGCTGTCTTACCCACAAGCAAAAATGCTTGTTGACACACCAGCGCAGTGCACCTGTATGTATTTGCTGAACGTGCGTATTTTAAGTGCACCGTTGATAATGTCTCACATGCTGCAGACAAATACACTGCACATGCTGAGAATGTTTTTTTTGGGATATTTGTGAATATTCTTACTATTTATCTTTGAGAAATTCCACAAAAAAACTAGCTTCTTAGCAGACTTTTTGGAACTGTCTAAATTCAAAATAAATCTTGAATATACAATGTTAAGGATATGTTGTGATTCCCATTCAGAGGTGGAAGTTTACTAAGAAGTAACAATAAAGCACGAGAATGTGTTTTTCCATGTTTATGACTTTGTCTGATGTCTTTGTCCTCACCTTAATCTTAACTGAAACCTAATTCTGTTCTCACTCTCGTAGTCCAAATCTAATCGGTCCTTACAAAGATAACACACACACATATTCACAAGACACACATGCCAGTCTTAAACCAGGTTTCAGTCGTCCTGCAGTCTGCTTTACGTCCATCCTGTAGCGCACTACTTTATATCTATGTGATTTATTTTTAACTGCTCACTTTCTAAATAATTCTCCCACCAGCTGCCAGCGTTTTAATTACACGAGCTGCGGAGTAAATACACTTGGTGATTCCTTCCTAGATGGATTTTTTCAGCCTGTGCCAACTGGAGGCCTGACTTTCAGTTTTTATGTCTCTTTCGGAGGAAATTAAAGACACACCTTCGCTTCGGTGCGATAAGGCCCGTATATCCACCTGTCTCTCAGCTGCCTTTTCGTCTGCCACTGTGGCGGGTTCCCGTGGGCTCAGGCTGGAGAGCAGCACTGAAGCGGGTGTGCGGCTCGCTCAAAGACCTCGCTCCAATGGGGTCCCAGGAGAGCCGTGAGCGTGGACCGAGCAGATTTCACATTAACACTCTGGGAGCGAGGGAACGAGCAGGAACAGTGCTGCTCCTTTGACTGCTTGGTAATACACAGCCACAGTTAATGAAGTGTTTGTGAAAGGGGCTCCGCTTGGAAATGGGGTGATAAGCAGCAGTAAAATGTACGTATGTCGTTTTCACTGCCACAGCAGCTCCTTGGCTTCCTCCAAGACGACGGCTCGGCCCGGCGCTGCGAGCGTTGCATAAGACCGCTCAAAGTCAAAGCATAAGCTATGCATTGTAGCTGGTTACATTTCATCGCCTAGAGGCTCCTGTCTGCCTCCTCCTCCTCTTCTTCCTTCTTGTTTTCTTCCTCACATCCCCCCATCCCCTTGTCCCTCCTTCCCGTCATGCCTCAGTGGGCCATCTGAGGGGGGGGATATGTGCTCCCCTTTGCCTGGTGACAGCTTGCAGGGAGATTTGGGCAGGCTTCGCAGCTGGAGGAAGTCGGAGAAGAGGGAGAGAAGCTGTGGATTAGGGCATCCACAGAGAGGATCTCCGCTGGGCTGATTTGCTACTAGAGAGCAAAAAAAGACCAGTGACTTTTTCTGCAATTAACCTTGATTTTCTGCTTTTGATTTCTTCATTGTGCCAGTAATAGAGAAGGGAAGAGAGGAAAGAGACAGACGGCAACCAATATTACTGCGTATATGTAAATGAGTATGAATACAGATGTGTACAGTGTTATACTTGAGTAGTTTGATTAATGCATGATATGATTTGCATTTGTGTTTTTGAGAACAGTTAATTTCTATTGTCCTCAAATGGTGCAGAAGCGCAGAGTTTAAACTACCATCCTTGGTGAAAATGTAATGAATAAATTCAGATCTGACCTCTGAATATTGATTGTTATATTCAGAGGACATGATGTCAGAGTCTTTTGAGTGCTGTGCTGTTTGTGCACTTTGTGGTTGGGCTGGCACAGCACAGCTCTGGCAGCCTTTATCAGAGCCCAGCGACATGCACTCACAGTTTTGCATGGTTTTAAAGTGGCTTGCTTTAAAAGGCCCCTGACTGAACAGGTTTTCCTTCCTTTGACTGAGTTCAATTCAGGGCAAATCAGCTTTGCGCCTTTGATCAATGGGGCTGGATTTTTATAGGAAAGTTTCGGTCAGTTTCCCAGCCGAAGTGTTGGGATGTTGGACATCTTTTAAATTCCAACGAAAGGCATATTTATTATCCTTTCTAATTACTCTCCGCAAAATCTTGGCCCAGGTTTTTGTTTACTGCGAAGCCCTGCATTGCTGAAAGAGCAGAGAGGAAGGGAGATGGATGGAAACAGAGGACATTCGATAAGATTGTAAACTGCCTGAAACAGAAAAAAAAGTGGAGAAAACAAAGTTTGCAAAAGCAGAATTAAGTTTTGCCTGAGCTTTTCATACGTACACAATAACTTACAATAACTTACTTACGTACAACATAATGTAATATAATACTTTCCACCTTTTTTTAAACCTGTAAATATTTGTGGGTGACTGTCAGGTATGTCTCCTTTTGTCGACCCCTTGTACACATTGCACACATTATCTTTGCCCGTAGTGCAATTCAGTACGAGGGCTATTTAATAGATCACATTATATTGTAGCTGTGGTATTGTGTCCAAAGCTTTTATGTTTCCCTGCTGTTTAAAAGTTTTCCTTCTGGCCTGACGTAATCTTACTGCAACAATGACCACCAGTCGACAATGGCAGCCTTTCAGTCATTAAGCTTAGGGGGGGTGGAGAAGTTGACTTGTGCGCTTTATACTGCCCATGTAAACCTTGTGCTCCTGCAGCTTTCGCTTTCACAATAACCAGTGAATGAAACTCTGACTCCTCTTGCTTCTCCTCAGCCGCTGCGCGCTCATTTTAAAGCTTGCTGCACCGTTAGAAAACAACTTTGCGGTCTGTTATTTATTACCAAGCCAGTTTGATGAAGGCACTGTTTTGCAGTCTGGCTGGCTTTGCCTTGCAGTGGAGTAATTCATCGACTGGTTGAGACTGACAGATAGATTGGTGCATCAGGGTGGCCTGTGTGGTATGTGGTTGTGAGTGCTTGTGTGTGTGCGTATCTCGAGCGAATGTGTGTGGCTGAGAAAATGATTAAGCTCCATAGTTCTCATGAGGGCGTTTGGACCTAATTAACCCACTTCTTTATGGCTGTATCCTGCATTTATGTACAGTTAAAGCCAAGCTAAGCACAGTTTTCCTCGACACAATCAGACATGCTGCTGTTTCCCTCGTGGCGTATTCCCAGTCACCAAGAAGCAAATTCAATCCTAGACTTTGGTTTGTAATAATAAAAACACGATTGCTGCTCTGTATCAGTGAGACTGACCAGTACGGTTAACAGCTTCGGCTGAAGTCATTTCATCTCTGAGAGTGGCAGCGCTTCCAAGGAGAACATTGGCAAAGCATTTAGAGAGATGGAGCGTGGAGACTGGCTGCACCACAGAGAGACGCAGCTATTCTAACTCTGTCATTACTTTAACGTGCCGTACGTCGAGAGCAGCAGAGAGTGTACAAATTCAGATTGGTTGTGTGTGTGTGTGTGTGCACTTTTGGAGACCGAGTGATTGGCCCGAGGCTGAGGATGTGAACACACAAAAGACGTAAGCTTTGCAATTTTAACTGTTCTTTAGCAGAATGATTTCTCCTGCTCACTCCATGTCACTTCAGCCTCCCTGTGCAGTTTTATACAAGGGTTGAGTCACCCGAATGACAAGAAACAAAAAAAAGCATCTTCTCACTTATCTCTGTGCAGTGGTTCAAAAAAATCTGGGCCCCAAAGATGAATCTTTAGGGCTGGTGAAATGATCATCTAGAGCAAGAATCAAGACAAAAATGAAATTCTGCTACTAAAGATTCTATTTGAATACCAACAACTGGTGTTGCAATGCCTCATTTGAATGACTGCATTTGCCATTCCTCCTACCTGCACGCTGCCCTGGGCACCGAAGCTCCACACAGATGAGCAAAGCAAAGGTTCAAAAATCAATGACAAATAAAACCCAATCTGAATGTCAAGAAACCAGCAAGTGAGGAAGTGTGTTCTGTGTGTGTGTTTGTGTTTTAGGAGACTTGTTAGAAAGCGAGCACCATCCTTTCTGTTTAACTCAATTTGCTTTTTGTTTTTCCTTACTCTCTTCTCCTCCTCCTCAGCGACGAGTGGATCTCATCCTCTCCACTTTAACTGTTTGCCAGCTGCTCCCTCCTGCCTGCTTCAGAGATGAGTGCCAAGTCGGCCATCAACAAGGAGGTCTTTATACCCCACGATGAGAAGATGCTGGCTGCCGTGCAGGTGAAGCGGAGGACCAAGAAGAAGATCCCCTTCCTGGCCACCGGTGGACAGGGAGACTACATGACCTTCATCTGCGTCTCAGGTCAGAGGACTAATCAATGTCTTGTCTTTGCTTCTCTTCTGTGTTCGTCTACTTTTAAATGTGTGTGTGTGTTGGTTGTGCTGTTGCGAGCCAAAGTTGCATTTCAACAAGTCTCCCATATTAAGGGTGAGGTGAGTCATTCTGCGGAAGGACTCCAAATTCCTAGGTTAACATGCAGAGAGGACGAGACGGTTTTTCACACACCGCCTCCAGACAGCGATAGTCACTACTCTTTTGATACTGTAGCCAACATCATCCACAAACCAGAAAATAAGCTGAAGGTATATTTATCATTACCTGATACACAAATCATAAACACAACCACTCAAGCAAAAACAGAACAACCGCTGCATCCGTCTTTCCCCACCTTGAACGCATGAACGCCACCTGTTGCCGATTGCCTGAAATAGTGTTGTGCCAGTCGGCCCGAGCCGCTTTGTTTGTTCCCCACCCCCACGGCTAGTGGGCCGTGAAGAGATACTCGCTGAATGTGACAAAAAAAGTGTATTGGATTAGAACGACTCGCCCTTTAATTCTCCCACTAATGTTCACACTGATGAGAATGTTTACGTTCCCTCTGCCAATAGGATGACACGCTAACTCAATTTCCTGCTGGGCTGTAGGTCAATCCTTTTTAAATAGATTAGATTGAACTGAAATTGAATAATTGTTTCAGCAGAAATTGAGGCTTAAAAGAATTTTTTTTTTTGGTCTGTTTGAACGTCAGCAGAGATATTGCTTGTTAATTGAATTAGCCAAGCATATTATTCATGAGGAGAATAGCTGGAGCCTATTAATTTCAGTGCCAGCAGAACTGCTTATGAAGATCAATGACATTTTTTAATCCTACACTTTAATGTGTATTAAACTTTGGCAGCTGCAGATCAGATCGCCGAAGGTTCAAAGTTGCTTAATTTTGACTTGGAGGATTATCAGTATTTCAGTATATCAGCACATAGGCCAGTGCAGTCTCTGTGCACAGGGTTCACATTCAAGGTTGCCTTCCTGTATTCTGTCTCCTCAACATTGAGCTTTTGTGTTTTACACTCAACACACAAAAGCCACTTTTTTTCAAGCGCAAGTCACAAGTAACCACAGGTTTCTTATCTCCTGTCGGACTTATGATGACTCATGTCTCCTTTGATGTGGAAATGAGTGTTGGCTGATATTCACTTGTTGTAATGTCAGCCTCAGCAGCAGCCTTCTCCTCCCTGGCCTCGTTTGAGCTCTGCTGCTCCAATGTCTATTAAAGTCCCTGAATGCCCTAACGGCTTAAGCTACATGGTATAATTGAACTGCAGTGATCTGATCTTGTAACTTCTTCGATTTAAAAAAAAAAAAAAAAAAATGATCGCAACACGAACATGGATAAATTAGAGATTGGCCTTGAGTGGAAAGCTGCTGGTTTGAATCCCAAATGTGGCTGTGAAAATTGCCGCATCAGCAGAACTGCCCACTTTGTAATCTTGGCATTGATGGTCTTTGTGTCTGCTTTACTTTTTTTACCATTAAGTAGGAATACACAGAAGAGTACGCAGTAGCAAACAATTCACTTTCCACATCATTACATATCATCACTGACCAAGGACATCTGAAAGACTCCAGAGAGGCTTGGTGATTTGTTGTTTTTCTGCAGAGCATCCATGTGTGAACATGGAGGACCCCTGTGTATGACCCTGTGTTAGCAAGCGGTCCCCCTGCTGTGTCTGATGTGGCTTCTAGCAAGATAACACACCAGCTCTGCCTATTATTGATTCATCTTGTGATTTTAAAAAGCTACTTGTTTGGTCTATATGCAAAAGAAATACCCATATGTCAGAGCCCAAAGTGATGTCTTCAAATCAATTTACAGTGATATGACAAGCAGTAAATTATCCCATTTGAGAAGCTGAAATCTGTATCGATTGGATTAGTTGATTCATTGATTATCAAAATTGTTCCGATCTGATTAGTATCATAGCACTCAACTATTGGTTAATCAAGTCATTTGTCCATCACTTCTTAAAATGACTCTTTCATCACATATTTTTATTGAACTTGGACATGAAAGATGGATCAAAAATGACCCCCCAAATTTGGCTGATTTGGTGAGACACCTCAGATTGTCTCAGTGAGGCTCCTCGTTCTTCAATGCTGGAAAGCTGTGGCGGTGTCAGCGTAACCTGGATGGAGAGACAGAATGACTGAGAGAGGGTCAGCCTGAAATCCTTTGTGATGCGTCGAAGTGTAGCCGATTTAAACTGCCTTCCAGTTGCTACCTGTGGAGGATTTATACCCTGAATCTCTGCTTCATCTGGTTGGAGTGAGATAAAGTTTGCTGTAGTGCTCCTCCAACCTTGCTGTGAGGATGGAGAGGCCTGGTGTTAGACTGTGTTGACTGCAGAGACTGTGGGCTGTTGCATTCTTTCGTCATTTTTATATAACACAGCTGAATAGGTGCGTCTTCTGTTTTGCTTCACAAGACATTTAAGTGGGAGTCAAGGCTGCCTATTTTTTTTTTCGTGCAGGATTGAGAAACTAAGTGCCATTCATCCGGTGCCATCTTCGCTTCTTGTGAGCTATGAGGCTATTTCATCCTTTTGCTTAAAGAAAAGAGTGGTCTCAACCTCGGATGGTTTTTAAAAAGAGGAACATTTTTCCATCCTATCATCCTTTGTGGTGCGATCTTCTCTATGTGTGAATAGATGTTGCATAATGTTTTAAAACAAGTCAAGAAAACACATAGTTTTGAGTCACTTCTACCATCATTAATTACACACAAGTTCACATCTTGCCAGAGTTATAGCTTATTAAAAGTTTTGTTCACTGTCTGCTCTGTACTAACAGTCTCCTGACTAAGCTGCTGTTTTGAACCACATGTGGGAGCACAGTGGTGAAGGCCAGCTCTGTTATGTAGTTCACTTAGTCATGTGGCATTTCTTTAAGCCAGCCAAGCATTGTTCTGAGTGTGTGTGTGTGTGTGTGTGTAGCCAAATCATGAGTGTGAAACCAGGCTTCAACTCCCAGTGCATTGGAGATACAAGTCCTGTGTGTGTGTGTGTGTGTGTGTGTGTGTGTGTGTGTGTGTGTGTGTGTGTGTTTGTGTGTGTGTTTGTGTGTGTGTTTGTGTGTGTGTTTGTGTGTGTGTGTGTGTGTGTGTGTGTTTGAGCTTTCAGCTTGTGTGTAACTATGTGAAAGCTCTGTATGTACACAAGGGTGGGGGAGTGGGGGTCACTGACAGTCTCGTGGCTACAGTAGCAGATAGTTGAGGCCTCAGGGCCGTACAGTGGCAGAGTTATGTAATCTGTGGTATGTCACAGCTAAAGGAAGCCTACAGTATGAGGAGCTGTGCTGTATAGACAGCCACGGGCACTTGGCTTTCAACTTGAGCCGGGTGCCAGGATGAAACACCAGGACATCACTGCCGCTCTAATTCCAGAGTCACATGCTGTTATATGGTCGCATGATTGAACATTTCAATACTTTTCAAAGTAATGACTTGTGAAGTTTCTTATCTGTTTGGAATAAATCACTGCTTTTCACTTGCATTTAAAATGGATGTTATGCAATTGACCTTGTAGCCGCAGCAGACAGTCTGAGCTTGAATTGGCTTGTTTGTTCAACACATGGCTTTTTTGTCTTAGGTAGAGAGCTACATCTATCAGTGGAACAACAAGGCCTGGAAAGCTGCCACGTTAAAGGCAGCACTTCTTGTTTCAGAATTGCATGTGCGTCCTGGAAAACAAAGGCTGTTTGAGCTCACGCAACTACATGTTGTTAACCGCTCCAGGCTGAAATCATCAGTCGTATGTCAGCAAAGCGGAACAATGATGTTCTTAAATTTCCTGTAGCAATAGACAGATTTTGTCTACAAGGCCTATGCTATCTGAGTTGATTAAGAAATGAATGGATTTTTTTTTTGGTTCATGATTGAGCTGATTTATGTGGTTTGGACAAACTGGTGCATTCTTTGCTGTTACAGTCTGAGTGAAATCTCTTGTTGTTTGATTGTGATGAACCAAGATGATGTGATATACATGCAGTATGTGATGCATATTTAAAGCTAGGGTAAACTCATTTTTGTGATCATTGCAGCCACTTTCAGCATCACGTTGCAGAATGGAATCAGGATGCATTGCGTCTAGCTGTTCATTGTTACAGATAGATTTGAGATTAAGCTCTAACTAATGCTCGTTATCAAACCTATTTATGCCAACTGTGCTCCAACGTAAACACTCACTGTCTTGCCCTTCCTTCATTTCACCTCTGTGACCAGTAGATACTCCTCGCCCATGCTGTTATGAGATTTCTTCGGCCTCTTTGATCTTCGATACACACACACACGCGTTCACGCAGGGTCGCTCGACTGCACACAGAAGTGTATGTTAGCGCTTTCACAACAACATCAGGGGCCTAGGTGACATAGGAGTGTGCTGGAGTGAAGCCAGAAGCTTAAACGTGGAGCGAGTTGGTTAGAGAGCTTTCTCTTTGATCACTGGGCTTCATGCGGTGCCTTTATGGCTGGACCTCGGGCCTGAAACGCCGGACCGCCCACAGAATGTTTTTCAGGAGAGATGTGAGGCCAGTTGAGCTTGATAAGACACTGCAAAGGTTCACTGGAGCAGCCTATTAGTCTACATGGTTTCCATTTCACTTTTTTTTTTTTCTCAGCTGAGAGAAAAACATGTTTTCTTCCTCTCCCATCCCAGTTCTCCTTTGAGCGATTGTTCTGATTTCCAGCAGCTCTTTTTGCCCTTTTTGTTTACATCTGTGTGTGTGTGTAAGTAGGTGGCTTTGGGCGGGTTTGGTGAAGGAAATGAGGAGCCATCTGTTGGTTTCTGAATCATATATTGCCATCCTTTTTATTTCCACTTAATAGATGTAAGCCAGTGAACACATGCTTGTGTGTTTGGCTAAATGTGTTTACATGTGCACTGGTGTCCTGGTTGTGAGCTATATCCTGCTTTTGCTTATTATATGATGTTGTATGATGATGATGATATGATGTTTACATGGGACATGAGAAACCTGGTTATTCATATTCCTATATATATGAGTGTTGCGACTTTCCATCCTTTAAAGTCGCATGAGAGGCGAGGCGCCAGGTCCAGTAAATTTGTGACGCGCTGACATTGTTACCACGAAACCATGAGTCCCAGTGAGTTTCTTGATATTTAATTGATTAATTAACGTACGGCTACAACAGCAGATACAGTGGTTCGGACAAAAGAAACTGAACACAAACGGTCAACAAAAAATACGGCTACCTAGGCTCTTCCCTCCACCAGGTGCCAGTGATACCGCCCCTATATAACCTTACGGCTGTTCCACCCACGTGACCCAAACAGTGCTCATCACCGTGGAAACCAGACCAAACTAATCAAACTCAAATAATCTTCAAATAACAACAATATATGGCTCCTACAATGAGTGTCCAAGTGTCTCATAATTTGTGTGCTCTTGTGTCTTGGAGTACTCCATGTCCAAGTTTCTCAAAACCGGGATAAGACTTTACCTGGATGCTCAAAAAACCCGATCATAACCAGAATACTTGTGCACATGTAAACACACTCATTGATGCTTTATGGTAATATAAGAATTCCATGTGGGAAGCATGTGGGCATCTATTTGTGTATGTGTATTCATGCACAATGTGTTTATGCAGGCATGTCGTCTCGTGGGATGGTTTACATGCTTAATTTAATGTGGAGGCTGTGTCTTACGTATGTGATGTGTTGAGAACCTCATGCTGGTGTCTCAGCTAGTTTGCATTTTTTTCTCTCTGGTTTGATGTTGTTTTGTTTGCTTTTGATGTTCGAGCTTCTTTCCTGCGACACCTGATCCACTGAAAGTTGAACAACGTAAAGCAGGGAGCATGTGCTTCATCATTTATATGATACACAGGGATTATTTAATTTGAATACCTGAGATTGGACCCGGTGATTTATGACAACTATATGTATTACACACACTCCCATCTATCTTGCACCCATGGATCAACAGTGAGGCGAAGATCTCTCACTTCCTGTCAAAGAAGCACGTTCAGTAACAGCCCGGTATCAGAGTTTTCTCCACGGCCATGTCCAGCACAATATAGATTCCTCAGCTACCGCACCAGTTTGTGTATTGCGCTTTCCACTTCATTCCATTCATCATCAGCGGTCTCGAGGCTATTGATTACACGCTGAGATGGATGGGCGAGCAGATCGTGCCGCTCGCCCGTATATGAAGCCGCTCAGGCCAATCAGAAAGTCAGATCAGCTGTGACCTTGGTCGCTCGGATCAAAAACACATCCGTCTGAGTTGGGGTATTCATATTTTAGATTGAGGGTGTGTTTGCCAAGGTTGGCCCATCCATATGAGTCTAGATGGAGGCAGGAATAAGAGACGATGGATACATATTTATCAGGATGTCGGTGGTGTTAACGCTGCACCTTAAAACTGATTTATACAGAACGGTGAAATTCAGTCGTAGGAAATGATAATGAATAAAATGTTTGTCACGATTGACGCATTTGAAGACATTAAAACTGATACCAACACACAACATGACTTGAAAAAACTGTTATAAAAATGTTTCTGAGATAGTTAGTCCTTTGTTTTTTTGTATATGAAGGATTATTCGTGGGATGATTTGTTAACAGAGCCAATAGCAGTAATGGCTGATAATAGTGATTTTGAAGGTGGTGAAGAGGAAAATTGTGACAGAGCAGTTGTGAATCTCAGCCTATACAGTTGTAAGTTCAGCTCACTGTCAGCCCATTTTCTTTTCAGCATTTCACATCTAACTGATCTGAACTTTCTTAAACATCTCAGGGAGTCTGGACAAATGTTTGTTAACGAGGACCGGCCTGGCGTGGGTGTGTGGGTGGTCTGTGTTGTGTTGTGAAGAATGCTGCCTTCTGTGGGTTTTCTCACAGGGCCAGTGTAGCATCAGTGACCGATGCCGGCCTCCCAGGATTTACTGAGAGCGGAGACATACAGCCCACTCACGCGGGACCAGATACATCAGCACGACACCACACCGCATTCCTCGTTGAGATATGTGTGTGTGTACGGGCATGCATCCGTGTGTGCGTGCCATCCATACCAAAGCCTCTCTGTATCAGTCTGCTCTGGCTGTCTCTATCTAGACTAATTAGGGGTTTTTGTGCCAGACTACTCTCTAAAACATGAACTGTCTTCACCCCCTCACTCTCGCTCCCTCTTATCACGTCTGCCCCCTGCGGCCCCCCCCTCTTTCAACCCCTCGCCTCCAATCTCCTCTCGGCCAAGATGAAGGTGCTTAAAAGTCTAGGGAATGGCTTCAGTGCTCGAGCGACCTGAGCTTTAGCCTCGGAAAGAAGAGTGAAGACAGAATGTGAAAGAGAAGAGAAGAGAAGTGAAGGGCAGATGGCAGAGTGACAAGATTACAGAGATGGAAAGACAATGTTTTAGAAGCTTTGGGAGAGTTTGCAGGAAAGGACGTCAACATACACTAGGCATTTGAACCTGGGGAAAAATGAAGTAATTTGCCTTAGTCTACATATTTTGAATAGATTTTAACGAATCACGTGTTGTTTTGAGCCTGTTGGAACTTCTTGAAAAAATTATATTTTTAATTATATATAAGTGTTAAAAAACTAATATTGACAGAGAACAGACATTCTTTGTTTTTTTTTTACTACTATAAAAGGACTAAGAAGACTATTGTATTGTAGAATCTGTATTGTAATAGCTGTCGGGCTATAGTATGATATATGCTATTATTTAATTTAGCAACATTTTTAACATGGGAACGAACATTTAAGTCATTTGCACTTGTTCCTTTATTGAGATGTATTGTAGGTTTTTGGGGGTTTTGTTTTCAATTCAGTCAACAGAAAAATAATGAAATGATTTATTTAATTTTAAGATGGAAAAAAGAAAAATATTTGCAAGAGAAGCCCAGTGACTTTAAAGACAGCAGTCGAGCAGCTGGATAATCTGGCATACATGAATATCACTTTCACTTGCTCATGCATGGAGCTCACACACATACACACATCACACATGCACTCAGCAGGTGGAGCGGGACAGATGAAAGGCTCAGGTGCTCTGCAGGTGGACTGAGGCGTGTGTGCTGTTGTGCATACAAAAGCCTCCCTCTGTGGAGCTGGTTTCATCCACTCTACAGAGGAGGAGTGTGTGTGTGTGTGTGTGTGTTGGGAAATCAGTACATGCCCCAGTGGTTCTGACAGCTCTCTTCACAGCGCTTCCCTCCACCAGAGCCAAAGTGTCCATCATCCTCCTCCGTCAGCCCCGTCTTCTGTCCTTTCCTGTCCAACTCAGTCTGTTCGCCTTCTATCCAAACAGCACTTTGGCTCACGGAGCAAACCTACAATTTTGCTTCCTGATCTCCTCACATATCAACCACAGTCGTGCGAGCGTTTCAGCTGCCACTGCTTTTATGTCGGGTGTGAGCGTCTTGTTTTCCAGTGTAAACAACAGGGTGCGTTCTTCCCAGCAGGAATGTGATGACTGGTGCGGCGGTGGCGGTGCGTGGTTGGTGGTTTTGGAAGACTTCAGCTCTAAGGCTCCGTTCACTCTTTGGTTGGTTTGTGTCAGTGCAGCTTCCTGCTTCCGTTTGAGAGATGGGAGATGGAGACGAAAGAGATGAAACAAGGGACTGGGAGTATTCTTTCATTGCACCTGTGCTGAGAGTATATTTGACTTCAGGGAGTTATTTGTGGTTACCTGTGGTTTCAGGCCGCTTGTTTTATTTTGTTTATCACTGTTGTGGTGTAGCGGTGGATTTCCTGTCCATACATACATCTAAATATAGGTAGTCATGAGGGAAAATGTTCTGGAGTTTAGAATATGTTTGCACATCATTTGCAGGAGATTTATCTCACTCATACATTATTTTAAAAGGAGGAATGTCTAAACTGTGAAAAAAAAAAAAAAATCTTTGATCTGATCCACAAAGAGTTGATTCCCACCTGGAAGGCCGACTCATATTCCCAGCTCGTCATTACAACACAGCCTAGGCGTGGTTCTCCTTCTGAAGACTTCATTACTGTTCTCCCTTGTTTTGTGTTTAGAGGCTTTGTTTCTGGCCTCCTTGCTGGGACGTAGCGATGTTGTTGCCGAATGTTGTGGAAGTGTTGATGGCACGAGGCAGCGGGGAACAGCCCAGGGAGATGAGGTGATGCGGCCACTTAGGGATCATTGAAGAGGTAATTATTCGAGAAGAGGAGCGCACCACACATGTTTTTGATACTGTGTACTCTGACCATATGTTATTGGCTCGCTAATAGAGCAAAGAGTGTGTCAACACAATTCCCTGTGTACCTGGAAAAAGTAATCTTCGTGTTGTTCTCAGCTTTTGTTTTGTGCAAACAAAGCTTGTACCCCCAGACCCTTCCTCTCATCTACGCAGTGTGAAAAAAAAAAAGGAGGGGAGGGAGGAAAGAAGAGAGCGCTGTAATAAAAGAGTGAAGAGGCCCGGCCTTATAAAAGTCAGCCATCCATATAATTAGCGGATGCTCTGTTCTTGTCAAACTGAGCGAGTTCACAACTAAACATTTAATAAGGAACTTTAGTTACTCAATCCAACTGGCTTTCCAACACATTTCATTTGGCTGTATTAAATTGGTCTCTGAAGATATTGAAAGCACAAATGCTCATATGAAGAAAATATTTTTTTTGGTCGATAAATTAGTTTTTTTTTTTTTTCAGCAGAGTTCATTCTTATTTCAAGATGTATTGACATTCCTGCTGTATTATAAAATGCCTGCCAGTGCATTATAATTCTAGACATTTTGCAAAGCTATTTTCTCAGTCTATCACAGAAGTAGTCCTCGTTTAGTTCAAGGAGTTGCCAGATAAATAGTGAAAGTAGTCATCTTAGAAAATGGGAAGGAATATGAAACTTTTTTAGGCCTCCTCCTCAACTGTGTCCTCCACAATCTTTTTTTAGCCAATTAATTAGAGTCCTCAATCTTGTCTGGATCCTCTTTCAACAAGTACATTTGACATAGACTTGAATAGAAGAACTTTTGCCATCACAACAATAAGGTTGTGAGTCGATGTTCTGAACTGCTTGCTCTCTAACGACTTTCTTCTGTCAACTCCAAAGATGCCTGCGAGATGGAATCCCCTCGCAGGATATTGCTTCCCATTCAGCTGACACACACTTGTCTCCGGCTGTTTCTTTTCTGTGCAATAGTCTTTTCTTCAAGCAGTAATTGAACAAACGGGACTTTGGCTTGTTTCATATTGCTCCTGTGGACTCGAGGAGTATGAACGAAATGGAGCGAGTGAAACAAACATTTGGTCTAAATTCCTCTCCAGCTTAGACGTATCCTTTTCCACATTCATTTTCGAGCAGATTGGACTTTTAGGGTTTAAGACTGTTGTTGTATGTGGTTTTGCTGAAATGTCTAGGCCAACTCCTCAAATGAGGCGAAGCATTTACTGGCAGTAGTTCACTTACAAACGCTGATGTGTTGTTTAATGTGAGGTGTTTGCCAGCTGCAGTTGCAACACATTTCTTGAATATGCTGCAGAGGGAACGCGCTCTGTCTCACAAGCCGTAGTGCTCCCTGATGAAAACACTTAAAAAAAAAAAAAGGAGATTGGTAATTTTATTCCCAGTGGCCAGTGCCATCGGTCTTTCAAGTCTTTACAAAGGCACAAACAGAATGCGCTGGGTATTGAAGTAATTTATTTACCTCTCTCTCTTTGTCTTTGTTGTACTTGATTGGGTCATTTGTTTGCTTGCAAGCAGAGGAAAGTAGATGATTAATGCAATGAAGTTCATCATTAGAGTCGAGGTCGTCTCCCTTTCTCTCAATTAAAATGTTTTTTTCTTACAGAGTTAAGAGAGAGAATAGGTCAAGAGTAGAAGGAAGGGAGCAAGTGAAGAAGCGATATAGGGGGATAGTGAGAGTGATGGGAACAGTAGCAGCTTATAAGCAACAGTAGCTGCACATTTGAAAACGTTTCGGCGTTAAAGGTGAATTCATATTGTGTTGACCTTCATTCTCCAGCTCAACCTGCTCTCTGTTGGATGGAAATCAGCATGCAGGGACTTACCAAAGTGTCTTTTGGCTGGAAAAGTGACACTACACAATCACCCTGGCTTCATGCCTCCAGAACCATTAATCATCCGTTTGGCTGACAAAACTTTGGTACATCTGCAAAAAATATCCAGCTGTATAAAAGCATATGGCTAAAACGCTGCCAGATGGCATATTTGAGGACTCTGGGTACAGTAAGTTTTTATTGCTATACACAGTTTATGGTGAAATGTACAACATGAATCAGTGTTTGTCTTGATTTCTACTTGAGTTGATTTAATTCAACTTTATTTAAATAATGCTTTTGCATCTTTGATATTTTTATGGATATACTCACAAGACTCGTCTCCCTGCAACACCCTGCAATGGAAGTCCCGTTTGGGGAAAAAAAAGCTTGAAATATTTCCATGAATAAAAGTGATTTATTTTAATGGATAGAAATGAGAAATTTGAGTTTTGGCCGCATCTCGCTCGTGCTAATCTACAGGTGCAGTCAGTAAATTTTCTTCGGTCGAGGGTCCCTCTGTGACTCTGCTTGTCATGAAAGACTTATACGATTATTAGAGACTATCTGAGACACACACGAAACTGTGGAGCAGACGGAAAGGAGGACTGCTCAGGACAATCTACAGTATAAACCCACTCAGACTGGGGCAGGAGGAGACAGGGAGGAGCTGCAGATAGTGGAAGAGACGGAAGGGGGAGAAAGGGAGGAAAGATCTCAAGGGTCCTGACCTCTGATAGTCTTTACTGGAAAGAAGGGAGAGTTTGATATGGAAAGTAAGCTGGAAAGCTATTACTGTTATTAATCTACTGTGCATGAGTTTTTGAAATGTAACATGAGTCAGAAATGCTTTTCTCTTGTGAGGTGGAACGGAAAGACAAATAAATGGCTTGGTCTGTTACTTCCCATACAGTAATGGTCAATGGAGAGTGTTTTGAGAGTCTTTAAACGTACCACAAGGGGTTTTAACTGATTTCGAGACTGAATTTAATACTGATGCCTATATATGGCAATGGCAACATTCCAAATGCCTGTCAACACAAAATCAGATGAAATGATTTATGGCATGTAGGCCGGAAGAACATTTTCCCAGACAAAGTTTCTCAGTGAGATAGCCAGTCAAAAGAAAGCAGCAGGAGGAGTTTTTCCTAAAGAGAATTTTATTCAACAAAGAGAAAAATTTATCAAAACAAAAGCTGAAAGTAACAGTGGTAGAACATGGGCGAAAAGACAAGTCAACCTTGGTCGTTCGTTTAACTGATGGAGAGGATTGCAGGATTGGAAAGGATTGAGATTGGATCCTGAAATTGGCCCTTTCCTCCTGGACAGATACTGTATGTGATGTGGGATGATAACTTAAGCTTTCTCAACAAAATTACTGTCACTGAGCACCTGTATCTGTTAGCGAGAGGCTTACATGTGGTGTATGAATGGTACTAAAACAAAGTTTGCTTTGTTTCACCATCATCATATTACAGTTATTAATCTTACATATCCACAAATGGATCCGTTGCTTAATTGCTGTGCATCCTGCGCACTGCGTTTTAAAAAAGGAGAAATAGTATCAAAGATAAGTTGTGAACAAGTTAGTCCGATCGAGATCTTTACGACGTGAAGCGGTGAAACTACTGCTTTTGTCCACAGGGGCCAAAATTAACACGAAATGAGTAGTTGCTTTAAAATTGGTAATAAGACTCGAGTAAAAGCTTAATCATTTATGTGCACCTCAGTGAAGATGTATTATTCACAATGTACTTCTCCTCCTCCTACCTCTCATCTCCAGAGTCATGTTTTGTTGAGGTTAAAACACACTTTTCTTCCGCACCCTCCCGCTGTTGATGCGAGTCTTGCCTTGATTTACTATTCCTTTGATGGCCAGAAAGGTGTCTAATACTTCAAGTGCTGCATAAATAAGAAGGTCTGCCTGGGTCCAAAGGAGCTGATCAATTTATGCATGTCCTTTTATAAACTGCCAGCTTCTCCTTTGTCCACGTCTGCACACGAATACCACATCAATGTTTGTCCATCATTTTCCTCCCTTTCTCCTTCAGAGAGATTGTGAGGGAGATGCAGAGAAGGATTGTGATTTAGTAGATGTTTATCTTGTCTTTTTTTCTGCAGCATTAATTCATCCTCTTCCCTCACCCAGTATTGAGATGTCTCTATCTCCTGTCAGCTCCATGTAAACCTGTATGATGGAGCTAATAAAGCTGAATCTGAGCCAGCACCACAGACAAAACACAGTACATACAAAAAGCTGTAAGAGTGGAACGTCCATGCATTAACCTTGGGGAGTCATGCTATTCATTCCCACTCCAGTACTCCCCCTCTCTCTGGCTGTCCAATTGTCTCCTCTTTGAATATCTTTATATGTTGTACTTGGCTGTGTGTGTTTCATAATATCAGTGTGGTAGTGTCACCATCTCTCTGGCAGAGCTGAGTCTTTCTCACTTATTGAATGTACTCGAATTTACCATTACTTTATAATAATACAATATGCTTAAACATTAACATTCAGGGCAAAAACACAACAGATACAAAGACAAGATGCATCAGGATCTTTAAGAGTTAATCCTGCCCCCAATTTCCCCCCTTATCATTCTCCACCGATGTGTAAAAATAGAGAAATAAAATGGCTTCATCATCATTTTTTAAAAACCTCTCTGCTATAGAGTTGCCTTTCCATTGCTCAGGGAGAGGAACTGGCTTGTTAACTGCCTGTAAGTGATTGAGGCCGGGACTGAGAATTATCGATCAGGCTCCTTTGCAGAAATGCCCTCGCAGCTCCTAGAGTAAATATTTGTTTGGCTCCCTCTCTCTTTCTCCGGTCCCAAAGTTAGAAAACAATGCAGACAGCATTTGCTGAATTATACTTTGGAAAAGCAAGCATTCAACACTTTAGCCTTTCCCACCGTCCCTCTACTCCTGAATGAAAAGACTGAATACATTTTCGCAGATCCATCTATTTCATCTATCATGACAGAAATGTAGCTATATATTTATATTTCATATCATTCACGTTCTACCAATGTTGCTCTGTGCACATATGTACTGAGCAACATAGCATGCTGCCACATCCCATCATGGATTTCCTTAAACATGCAACCTCTCAATCAGGGCCATGCTGAATATTTCAGAGCTTTGGAGCTTCATTCAAAAGGTTGACATTTGAATGCTAAATCAGCATTTGATGGATCATAAGATTGTGGTATTTTTGCAGCTTCAGCATCGAGGACTGTGATGTTTATTGCATCTCGAGCTATATCTGCTGCGTCACCTTGGAGACACTGCTCTGCTTGCTCTAAGTTAGAGAGAGGCTGCTGTGTCAGAGCTCTAAATACATACATACACTTTATGTGTATTAACACGTATATGTATTTATGTTGACAAAAATGACTATATTCAATACATAAAGCTGATTTGATAAATAATAAAAGATGAACTCCTTTAATCTGATAAATGACTTTATTCAAAGTGAGGATTTGGAAGGAATTTTCTTATTTCTAAGGGTCATGTCACGTCAAAATATGATGACAGACGTTCGCTTTATTTGAAAGCCTCAGTAGATGTTTTGATTGTAAAAAAAAAAATACCAGCCCTACTCTGAATGCTCTTACTTGATGCCTCATTTGCTACTATGCATCCTCCTTTTATCCTTTGAGCAAAGCTGCTGTCTAATGGGATACTTTAACAGAGTGCATGTAGGAGGCATTCATTCGTTACAGACTGCGAATGAAGGAAACCATAATATTCCACATCATGTCAAAACAATAACACAATAATAAGCCCATATTCTTTTAATAAAAGTAGCCTATTCATATACATCCAAAGACAGAGGATGTGTGATAGTCACTGTAAAATCAAGTGTGTTTTCATCAAAGCTGGCTGCAGGCGACTTTGTTCTCAGGCTCCATTCATTATTCACTTGTGACGTGTCCCACCCAATTTTTAGTTTTTACCTCCCAGACTTGGCAGCAATGTTCTCTGCCTCCGTCCGAGAAAGCACAGGGAAGATTTAAAAGGCACATAGTAAGAAAAGCTTCTGTGTGAGGGGCACAGCAGGATTGATACCATCAGATGTAATGAATTCAGAGTCGTATCTGATTCCACGGTTACGTGCTCGCCGGGCTTGATGATTCTTATATCATTTTAAAGTCGCTGGTATTGATTTCGAAGTGAGGCGCGTGGATTTGCTGAGCCAGTGTATCTGGAGTTAACTCTTAAATCGGTCTCTTTTAAAAGGAGGGAGTGGATTTATCTACAGCCCCCCAAAAAGGGAGAAGTGTTCTGCCTTCGAAGCAGATCTGAGCCCAGCTACACTCTGTAAGATGAGGTGCAGAGAGTCGGTTTGATGCCGCAGTTTCCTCATGATTCATCCGTCTTTGCATGTTATTTGTCCGCCAAGTTCGAGCTGCGGCCTTGGAAACGAGGAGTAAGGATCGACCGGATCTGTAATAACTCTATTCTTGCACCTGCTTCAGTAGGGAGGTTAACACAGTGAATGATTTGTGCTCCCCGAGCGACGTGCTCTCAAGGCTGAGTCCACATGCGCCAATTGTAGTGCATGATGCTTATGCTCCAGACTGGGACAGTGTCCAAAACAGTCTCATAGATCCCTGACTTGTTCTATTTCTAATCCTTTCCTCCTCAGAGGCCACAAGCAAGCGAGTGAGTGAGAATTGAAAGTAAGTGCTTGAGAGGGTGAGTGACGGAGTCGAGCTGTTGGAGAAGTCCCATTAAACTCCAGTGCAGTGTTCAAGAAGCACCAAGAGACGTGAGCACAGCTGCGCAGGACACTGTCCAATGCGCTGCTGGTTTCAAGTCTGGCAGGTAGACCAGAGTCCCGGGTCCTTTACTGATTGCTTTATAGTTTGGTGGTGGGAGTGTGTTTGCTCGTTCATGACTGCAGCCTTGTGTGTTTGCTTAGACCAGACCATTAGATGGGGATCAGCTTTGATGCAAACAGACAGGCCTGAATCTACTGTGCTTGAGTAATTGGACCTTGTGGGGAACATCAGACCCATTTTTGGAAAATACACGCACTCAGGACGACACTCTCGCGCACACACACACACACACACACAGCTTCCCTTAATATCCCTCTTTGTTGCAGTTATCAGATAAAAGCCAGCCTGTTGTGAGATTAGAATAAATGGCTTTTTTGGACGATTTTCCTCTTTGCCAATATCCATCTTGAGCAGCATCGGGGTCAAGTCAGACTCCAGTCAGAAAGAGCCCAGATAAGCCATAGTCTGACTGAAGACACTGAAGTGGAATCACCATCTGGGCAACAAGTGCCACTGGTAATTATCACCCCAGTGAGACATTTGGCAGAAACCTGTTAGAAATTTCTGGACTGAATTTATTTTCAAAATGGGTGTTCAACAAGTCTTGAAAATATAGTTGACTCTTATAAATGACTGACTAAAATTTACTAAATTGCTAAACACTGAGTTTTGCAATTATCAAAAATCTCATTAACATTAATTATCGGATAGGTCATGGTTTGATTGGAAGCATTTCAGGTATAGAACAGCCCTGGGTCAAATTGTAGAGAATGTAATTACTTTTATGAATGTCTTTGTTAATTGAACTACATGTCATTAAATAGTAAATGTATGTGCTTGTGTTTTAAGATGCAGAGAGAAAGTACATAAAGGGTAGGTTACGACAGACCTCCCTGTAAATCTGACATAGCCTCAGAGGGATTGTGGTTGTAATTTGCCATTCATTGTGGTGACAGTTGGGTTTCCTGGCCGTTTTTTTGACTCACGAGTTTCAGGTTAGGAATTTCTATTGATTCTGAATTGTCTTGGCCCCTGATTTTTTTTTTTCTTTTAACCAAGTAGTTTTAAGTTGCTCTGGGGTTGGGAGGGTCTGTTTATTTCATCTGTGTATTTTGATACAGTTTCAAAGCTTGAAAATAAAAGTTTCCAGATTCAAATTTGAACTTTTGAATCATCAACTCTGACAGTTTTTGAGAATATGTAAAAAAAGAAAAAAAGAAAAAAAAAGGGAGACATTTTTATCCGCTCTCGTCCTCATAATTGGCAGGCGTTAGCATGTCCATATAACACGATCAGTTATGCCGTGCTCTTTTTGAACAAGACGTTCTTTAATCAAGGCATTTCTCGATGCTCGTGCTATGAACCAACAGGCTGCAAGTGTTGCCAAAAGAAAGAATCCGAAATTGCATTTGGCCTTTTTCTGATAAACTTGTCAGATGTGTGAAATTAAATAATCAAAACAAAGAATTTTGATAATAATCCCAGAAAAACACTGTTCTGTATCAAATGTACATCCACTCTTTGAAATACTTCTGCTGCTTAAATGCCATTTAATTAACAAGCCGCTGACATCATGCCGCTGGTCTGTTTGTACATGTACTCACTTCATAGTTGACGTATGAATTCAAAGAACTGTGACGCTTTTACCAGAGCAGATCTCGACATAAGAGTTCACCCAGCTTTTGTGAGCCTTTATTCGGACTTCATTTTTCCTGCTCTGCGACCTTTGAATAAATTGATAAAAGTTAAGATGGAGTCCATTACTCCCACGCAACCCATAACTCTGAACAACTGTGGGCTTGAATCCTGCCTTAAAATCTGTTCATCTTTTCCTGTCCTTTTGTGCGATGGCTCTTTATCTGTTCTTCCATCTCGTCCTCCCTCCCTTTCATTGTTCCCATCCCCTCTCGCTTTCTTATCTTCCACCTTTTCCTCGTTACAGTCAACATCTGTTGGTCTTCATCTCCCACGTCTCCTCCATGCAGTCCTTCCTCAATGTTTGGTTTGAAGCTAAGGAAGACACATACTGACCTCCATTAGAGGCCCAGCAAAAAGCACCAGTCAACTGTTATCTTTGGGTCAATATTTGTTGCACGCTTGTCACTTAAATTTGCTTTTGGGAAAATATATACTGTATATTAATTTCTCTTGGAGCAGGAAAGTCTCTACATTCATCTTTAAAACAATCATTTAAAAGACTGTTGTTTTTCTCCCCTATCTGTCATCACATAAGTTTTTTTTTTTTATGAACATACTCTTTAGATCATCATTCAGTGAAGGGCTGATGTTTTAACAATGGTTTGACCTGAGGTGCTAGCTCATGTCTCTCAGCCGCTTAACAGCTTCGTGTACAAACCACGGTGGTGTCGAGCCCTTAAGTGGTCTCGTTGACAGGAAGCCAAAGTCAGAGAATAACACCGCTGCACTTTCGGCTCAGCTGCCAGTTGCATGTCAATAAAGGTGTGTGGGGTTTGGGGCGGTGGCCAGCAGAATATGAAGCAGCAGCATGTTTTAAAGAGGCTGTCACCTGACCTTGTCTCACCATTTGAATAATGTGCTTCACCAAAAATCAATTTCCATTTGCATAAGTGTTAGTCTGCAGCCCACAAACCTACATTTGCATTAAACAATCTGCCATTGAGAAATTATGTAAATGCAATTTTTCACTGTTTCAGTCCAACCTTCACATTTGCTTATGCTAAGTGAAAATGTTTTCAACACAGCTCCCAATAGCGCCCCCAAAAGATTGTTTCCTTGAAGATCAACTTTCAGATGTAGTGACCCTACTTTCCCAGATCGACTTGTCTTCATTAGCTGCCTCTATAATCCGTAAATGTCAGACAGACAGATCAATAACAAATTTGGGAGGATTTCTGTTCAAACAACACAGAAAGTCTAGCGCTGCTTTGTCCTTCTGTCATCGCAAATCAGAACCTCCCACTGAGCAATTAAGCCTTGTTTTTGTCCGCCATGCCTCCGTCCCGAGGGGCCTGATCAGTCATGTAAATGAATGGGTTTGTGGTGAGGAGCAGTGGAAAGTAGGAGGTAATGGTCTCTGTGTTCACCTTGCTCGGCCCCTGTGTTCTTTGATCGATCCGCTTCGGAATCACAAACAAAAAGTTCCTGAATAAAGTGCCCATTAGCCGTCGTGCAATAAGCTGATCGTTCCTCCATATTGATTTTTTATAGTCTGAGTTTTTTGACAGAAAGCGGAGTGTTTGTGAGTAAGACTACGCGCCATTTCGATGATGCATCCCAACTTTTCTTTCTCTTTAAGTCTGGGCTTCATTACGCTGTTGAATGGTGATGACAGATTTGTGAAGAGACACTCCAGCTTGATGTCTGTGAAGTCAGTGCGTGCGTAATGGTTTAGTAGCTCCATAAAATGGTTCGCCTCATTTCTTTGAAGGACAAAGAGTCTGCGTTCATTCATGTCACTGACTAATAAGGCCTGCATTTTTTTTTTTTTAAGGGCTGTTGATCAGCCACGTTGTGCTTGATTTGGAGGAAATGTTTGTTTATACTCAATCAATATCACCACCACAATATGCAAGAAATTATTTAAAGATTTATAATAAAAGAAAATGCTCTGTCTTTGGAAACACTCACTGTGACTCTAATTGCAAATTTAGACCTAAATTAATTGTTGTAGCTGACTCAATATGTGGACACATTTTTAATCATGAATTCAATTTTTTCAAATTAGTTGAGCTGCTCTACAATCTCTCTTGCAATAGCAGAAGTAGCCCCCTGTGGAACAACTGCCCCGGTTGGGAATCAGTGCTTTAAGCAGCATCTTTGTGGTTCATATCTTTTTCCAGAAATAAAGAAGATTTTCGTTGTCACTTCATAAAAGTTCCACAGGGTCTGCATCTGTATTATTACATCTTTCAGTGTTTCCTTTCTTGGCAGTTAAGTTCGAGATTGAGAGCTGAACTTTATTACAGCTCTGGCACAGCGGACACTGGGGACCGGGCGATGCCAGCTTTATGACTCTCTGCATTGATGCGATTGCCCTTTGCAATATGTTTATCCTGGAAGTTCATTCTGCAATAACGTTAAAAAGACAACAGCGTAGTTCTGCAAGCCGTGGGTCTTATGCAACGAAACATGAGAGACGTGCCCACTTGATAACCCAATGACTCACTCACCCTGAAAGCTCAAGTGGGTAAGTGATAAATATATCTGCCTGTCTTGTAGTGTTAAATTAATGACAGTGGAGCCTGATGTTTTCTTCAGCTTCCATTTGCATGCAAGCTCATTATTGTATTAAAAGCTGATCACTCAAGGGCTAGCACTACAATATATCCAGTGTATTGACTTAGGCCCAACCATGGCAAGTAAGTGCATTATGATACAGTATTAGTTAATATGGCAATGGCAAATTGTGTAATATAATTTCTGCATGTCCCACTTTGACTAACCTTGTACTTGATATATAAAAGAAATCATTATCTTTTTATTAGTGTGACATCCTCTCTTTTATCTGACTGGCCAGCTGGGTCACGCCCCTCGCTCATCTCCTTTCTGCCCACGCTTCCAGTGCAGCCTTCGCACCGGCCTCGTGTGCCTGTGAGTGGCATGCATGTTAATTGTGGTAATGAAGGTCACCCAGAGGAGCAGCTGGAGTCCTTCTCTGTATCTACAACACTCCCTGTAGGGAAGTTGCTGCCCGGCATGAACCTCACCAGGACACAGAAAAACACCATATGCTCCTCACCCACCACCTCACACCTTTCTCAGGACCCCCGCTGAGAGACTCGATCACAGGGCCCAGGGCAATGCAAGATATGTGAGATACTGAGGTCCGCTGTCCAAATTAGGATCAAGTGAGACGGAACTGACTGAAATTAATAAAACTCCCAGAAGGCACGCTCTATTTAAAGTCACATTAAGTGATTTAGCCCTGAGATACTCAAGTTGTTATCAAACAGGTATGGCTACAAAACTAAGATGAAGTTGTGTTTCTGATGACCTGGTGAATGTTTCAATAACTTATTCTTATAATGGCTCTACCTAACAGAGTCAAAGCCAATATTAATCATGCAGTCACGGCTACAAAAACAGTTTGTCAGTGACTCAGAGGGTGCATCCAGGTTGTGAGTCTAATGGTCTTGTAAGTGCTGTGTTCAGTTCTGTGGCAGACACAGTGGTGATCAAAATGAAAATGAGCTTGACCGGTCACTTACAAGTGGAATGATAATAATAATGTTGTAGCTGGCTGAGCTCAGTGCAGACTCTTCCTAACTGGTATTCTGACCATGATCACATCTAACAACTGTTTTTGTGGATCCTAAAACGACTTATCTCTTAAGCACCTTATTGTAATTTGTGCACACCTTCATTGCACATTTTGATTATGGCTGCTGGTTGAATCACCTCGTTTGCGAATGTTGGGATGTCCTGTGATGATTCTCAGAGCAAAGGGAACATCAAAGACCCCAAAAAGACTCCAGAAGACAAACACATCGTCCTCTGCTTCCTAATTTGAATGCAACCCTTATCTCACTCTGCCTGTCCTCTTAGACCACAAAGCTGGGGGTGCAACTGTGTGTGACACACATCCATTTCAGGTCGCTCATTTCCCAGCCAGCTGCTGTCTGGTGGGAAACCATTTATCATCAAAATGCCAACTTTTCACAAAGTAAGAAAAGCAACTCCGCTTTGAGCAAGGTGACAATGCATTTTTGAGATAAGCCAAAGAATTTTGAAACAGTTTTGTAAGAGGTAAACTTTGGAGAATTGTTCTCAACCTGTAATCCTCCCACTTAATCTGGGAATACAAGAATCATGTAGCTCTTGAGATGCATGGATTTACTGGACAGCAGCACCCTGCAACAATGTATAATGGATACCAGCAGGGCGAAATGTTTCTCAAATCTTTATTTGAATTTCATCGCAGCAGCTGAAAAAAGATCAGCGAGATCTGGAGCCTCAAACAGCAGGTCTGTCATGCAATGCAAAGGAAGGTCTGCAGGTTTGTTCATGATTATGCGTATAGCCGAACGCTCGCTTCAAACTTTTTAATTGGAAGCGGCCTTAAGGCGCCGCAGTTGGGATTGTGTAAATTTTAATTACTGAATACCAACAGCATATATTTTATGTCAATTTGTGTTTGGATTATGTGTGATTGGTTTATCTAATGGGATCCAGATCCTCCTCGCTGCGGATAAGCCCCTGATGCTTGGTGAGACGAGCACACGTAGTTTGTTCAGAGGTCAGTTTAAGGGCAGATCTGTCCCCTTGTACCAAGCGGTGTGTATTTACGTGCATGAACTGAAATATGTAAACTGCAATGCTACTAACTTATAGAGACCCATTGTGGCAAGAAGAGGGTCCAAAATTCTGGGTGCCATACTAATGAGTCTAGTCTAAAGTTGCACTTGATAGAAGTGCAGTATTAACATAAATAAAGATCTTATCTCTCTACATAACTTTTTCACAGCAGGATTTCAGGCCAACACCAGGCAGTCGGGCGACATGAAGTTTCATCAGGATTTAAAGGTTAGACAGGATGTGGACTGGCACGTTGGCATCTCACTCTCTCCAGGCAGCTGTGTGGCTCAATAACCTGGTGACAGAAGATGGCAGGGGGTCTAGTGGTCCACTGTTGTGACTTCCTCTGTCAGGCGCTGGGTGGGCTCTGCTCTGGTATTTCACATTAAGGGCATGGCTTCGCACCCCTGCAGGCGCCCTGACAGTCCTGTATCGGTACACACTGTGTGCTAGCGGGATGCCAAACACACACTCCTTCAAAATGTGTATCTGTTAGACTTTTTCTCTCATTTATGCACGAGTGGAAGATAATGTTACTGAGTGTAGTTTTAAAAACATTTTTCTCCTCAGCTTAGCTGCTCATCTCACTTTTTTTTAGTTTTACAAGATGAACTGAATTTAAGATCTGATTTTTTTTCTCTCTCTCGTGCTTAACACAATGTGAAAGACGGAAGGAAAGGAAGAGTGATATCATAGTTTAATCTCATTCTCACAACCCCCAGCTGTTTTCCTGGTACACGGCACATCATTCATGGGAAGACCAGATGGAAACTAAATGACTGAGGGAACAAATGAAACTTTTTTTTCCTGCGTGTTCGTGATCCATCCTGGCAGAGTAGCAATCTGTGCCCTACAATGACACTGTTTATGTGTGTGTATGTGTGTGTGTGTGTGTGAAGAGCCTCCAGGGGACACATTTGCCGTCTCCTCTCCACAGAGTCATTTTAGTCATGACGCTGTAACTCCTTCTGATCCATCAGAGATTGGCTTAAGATGAAGGTATGGCACGTTTCAAGAAAACTCAAAAATATGTTTGTTTGCCCTCCAACTCTCTGAGATGTGAGGTTCAGTATCAGTTTCATTCCCGTGCATTCGATATAGAGATTGGTCCGGGATGTGTTCAGAATTTCTGATATTTCTTTCAAGGTAAGAGCAGGGGTAAACAGCTGCTCTCCTAACAAATCCAAAACCGCAGTATACACTGGAAAACATATAGTAATATCAAAAAGTCAGCACCTATACAATCAAGAATAACCTGGACTGCAGTGTTTTTGGCTGAGCTGTTGTTAGTTAACCTAATATCTCTCTTTTTATTTATTAACACATATTGCATTAATAAGATACAATTTGTTAATTAGTGATTTGCTGGAATGCATTTTTTTAAACCTTAAAATTAAACTTGGCCTCCCCAACCAGATATAATAATAATATTGGCCTTCTCATCTGGCTATGACAGAAACGTGAATTTCCCAAATTGTCTGATTGCTCATTTGAAAAGAATGTGACTTATGTGTAGTGCAGTGGTGTGTAGTGTTTGTACCAGATCTCAGTATCATATCTGTTTGTGTTTGCTGGGGACTTTGATGCATCATTCTTTATCCTGGAACTTTCTGCAAAGGTTCTTGAAGATGAATTAGAAATTTGGTAAATCAGCCACACAGATGTCCCTAATGAGGAGAGTGACTGAAAGCCAATATAAATATCCAGAGAGTGAGCCAGCAGGCCTAATTGGATACTTGAAGAAAGTATTGATCTGGTTTTCAGGTTCGTTATTTTTGACATTGGGGAGCTCTTCCAATATTTCATCCTTTAGGGTCATTTCTGTTATCTGCTTAATGCACCCTTTTACATAGCTCAAAACCATGCCTCAATACATAAGATCACATCATGCATTAATCGATGTACCAAATTATTCAGTTACCCAGGTGCCTATTAGATTCACTGTACTGTTTTCCCATAGATAAGGACTCTGTGTTACAGAGCCGTGTGTCACTCTGAACCCTTGTTTAATATATGCACTGCACAAATGTATTCCCGATGTACAAGTGTATATGTTTATGTAGCCAAATCACCCTCCCTTTCTTCTTTCCCATGACTCCTTTTGTAATGAGTACTGAATTATTCATCCCCCTCTGCACTCCTGCTTTGACCAAATGATGTGGAGATCAGGACTAATGGATTTAAAAGAAGAGGCAGACATCCTGGTAAAGGAGAGCGTAGAGTGAATTTCGTGACCCTCATGTGCGGGATAACCTTCCGCTATTCACCACATTTTACTACTGAGCAAATCATTTTGGAAACTACCCCTCAGTTAATCATCAATTTCCTGCTTAATACGTTGCACATGTGTCTTACAAACCCTTTAATTGCGCACATCTGTCACCGTTGCGTCACTTTTGAGATCAGGTTATGTCATCTGTGTTATCTTTTAGATATTGTGACTGTGGACAGCGAATATGGGGCCACTTTGAGGGAGAAATCTATCGAGCAGAGGCATGAAATGACATCTCCTGGGCTCCTATTATAGCCATAATTTTAGTTAGATACAGTTGGTGTAGAGAAAATAATCCAAGTTGGTGGAATTAAAAATGCTATTATAATAACTCCCGGGCTTTGTTGTCGTTCCTTAAGGAGCATACATAATGGAAACTTCCGATGTGGATGTTTTTCTAAATGTCATTTGTGACTCAGTTGACTATCTACATGACTTTGATCACACTGTGGTCTAGATTTTCTGGAGGAGGCTCTTGCTGACGAGTCTCATGGGCGCCCGGTTAGGAAGACTGATGGATGCTCTTTACCATCCATCCCTCTCTGGTGACATGCCACATCCATCATGCACCTCAAAACTTTGCATAAGTCAAAAGCTTAAATAGTTTCTGCTGCTGTGTGGATCCACATGATTCCACCCTGTGTGATATTTTATGGCAAAGGACGAGTCGGAGGTCAGTTTTTTAAAGCAGTTTAGTTTATCATATTCATTCTAACCAAAACGTTTAATGGAATTTTAATGAATTTTGTATCGACTTATATTTTTTGTGATGTGAAATTATTTGCTCCATATGAGATATTGACCTCACTGTGTAATCTGAAGTCATTTCAGGTGTGGGGGGGTCTAATCCTGTCTGAATACACTACGTGATAGGAATTGTGAACCCTCACCCAGTCCCTGACATATACACATGCGCACATATATCAACACACTCTACAACATGTAACATAATAAGATTTGTTTTCTCCCTCGACCAAAGCACATCCTTTGCTCCAGAGACAACAAACAAATGCCAATGCTTTTTTTTATAGCCTTAATCTTATGAAAAGTAGACAGCGTATCAAAGCTGAAAGAACAAAGTGCCCTGCAGCGTAGTACTACATGGTGCAATCATTTTCTTTGCTATTCAAAAAATGTCTTCTGCTGGTGTCGTCCCAAAAATAGCTTTTTCTCTGAATTGACCAATCAGAAGCATGACAGTGAAACTTCAGTTTTCTTGTGTTATCTTATTCTTTCTGAAAGCCCTGTAAGCAGCATGTATTCCTGGAGAGTTGAGAGAGTTTTGCAATATTAATCTCTGTGTCTCTCCCTACATATTAGATACAGACGGCGCTTCACTAAACCCTCGTCTAAAAGAGAACAGATGGGCTGGGGAATGAGATCTGGAAGCGAGCCTGAACTGCGATGCTTTGATTCATCATTTGATTTCACTTTTCAGGGCTTTAGGTAGAATTCAGTGGAATGACTCACCAGTGTTCAATCCAACTCCACCAGACGCTTCAGTAATAGTTGTGTAAACTCTCAGATATTGGGATAATAGGTAAATTAACAGAGTATTAGAATAGGAGGTTTATATTCTGAGATCGTGAATATCACAGAACCCAAAGCCGGACCACCCAGACTAGAGATAAATACTCCTGTTTCTCCGAAGTGACCGTGAGTGATGGAGGATAGTGAGGGGGGATGAAATTACAGAAAAGTTGGATTTCCTTTAAACGGAAGAGTGACATAATGAACAAGCAATTTTGAAATATTTCCTAAAGAGATCTTTCAGGATTACGGCGAAGACGGCGAGTTGTTCGACTTCGTCCAAAAGCCCCATTCATCTCGGGCTCACAAACAGCTTGTCACAAACCATTTCTCTCTCATAGTACATGACCCGGGTTTGACACAGAGGTTGTTTTCCGTTTGAGGATTTCTCTTGCAGGCGCATGAGTTTAGGTCATCCCGAAGAAGTAAGTGTTGAGGAATGCGCTTTTGTTTTGACTGTTTGAAATACCGACACATGCTATTGCGTGATAGTATCCAGATAAGGTTGTTATGAGGTCTTGGTGTATTAACGCTCACCAGAGTTTTGGCTTGTACAATCAGTTTTTTTTTTGGTCTGCGTTTTATCTCTTTCCAAACCAAGCTGAGAGACGTGTATCGACCTGACGCCACCTCTTTGCTTTCTGTCTTTATCCATCACTCTCTCCTTTATCTACATGTTATCTGTGGCTGGATTTACCATTCCTCATGTTCATGTCCGACCTTTTCGTCCAATAAAGAAATGTCAGACAAAAAAGGATCATTTATAAAAACATGTATTTTTTTTTTTTTTTTTTTTAGCTTTGAGCTTGAACACAGTCAGTTCAGGTTTTACATGGCCAACAGGGATCCAGAGGTAGGATGATGGGTGTTAAGTTGGTCCCATAGCATCACAGCAGGGGGGAAGCCTCTGGTCGGTGCCCCAGTGTAATTAAATATTTCCTTGTATCCGTGCGCTCCGGCTCTGGAGGAATGTCTACTATGTGGGCTGGGGCCGAGCCTCGAATAGCTGGGTTATTAAGTGGTCCGCTGAGCCGGGTGATGGACGAGCTCAGGGGGTCCTAATGTGGAATATAGGTCTCTCAGGAGACCTTGTGTTTTCTCCCTGGATGTGCACGGGAGCAGGAAGCAAAATGAGAAACAGAAACACAATGAGCTGCCTCTGTGGAAAGTGTGATTGGTTTCTTCCTCTGTGTTTGATGATGATGACTCTCCTCGGTTTCTCTTCATGGAAAGATGTATCGCTCGTCCTTCACTTGGATTTGTTGTAGTGGTCATTATTGCTAAGTAACATAAGTCAGTTTTGTGTTGACAACTACTGGCGAGGTTGAAGCCTTCGATGAGCCAACTGAGTCAACAAATGCTCTCACATTCTTCGCTCCAGCCTTTCCAAAAACTCCTGTCCCTCTTTAACCTTATCTCCCACCTGACCTTCATTCTCAGTTTTTTCCTTTTTCATCTTCTTCTCCTCACCGTCTGCTGCTCTGATTATTTCACTTCGCCATAACTTACTTCATTAATCAACTCCCCAAGCTGCACTCCGCACCTCGCACATCAAGGGAAAATGTCACAGTGATCGGTAGCGCGTTTGCACTGTATCATAAGCTGTCAACAGGGCATCTCATCACCCCTTAACCAAAAGTGCTGCTGTCAGTTCGCTTTGTTGGATTGAAGTTTAAAGTCAAGCCGAGTTTGGTGTAACTGTGAGAAGAACTGGAGATGATGATCAACGAGGAAACTCAAGAGCTTAGATCACATTTTAATACATTTATTTAGATTATATTATGTCATGACCGCCAATGTTGTGTAATTACAGACGCTTTTTGTTTGGAGTAACTCTTGTTCTGTTGCCGACAGCTAAGTGCCAAATGCTGTCATAATAAAATATGTAAAAACTTTTTACCTGTTAATTAAAAAATTTGTTAAACTTGAAACATTTCAGTTCAGATGCATTCTTCCATTAAATGATGTCTGAGTTGCTTTGATTTGAACTGAACTTGAAGAAGCTCAAATGAGAGTTTTCACTTTGAATGGCTGACGCACATGATTTGTCAAGCCTCTAGAATCCTTTTAATGTGTTGTCCTTGGGTGAGTGTTATAATTGGACGGGTAGCAGATGTGACTGGAGGCAAAAGGCAGCTATGTTTTAAAAAGCTCATTTGGGTTTCGAGCTCTTCCTGTGTAAAGGAACTCGGATGTAAGGAACGACTTGACTTTGAAAAGTTCCTCGCAAAAGTTTTATTCTGAACACGTGCTTTGAAAACACGACGTTGTGCACCGTGTCAGTCATAGTTGAGTTAATTAAAATATAAAATAAGCATTCAAATTCAGTTTTATTTAATGTGAAAATGCCATTTGCCAACAATAATTCACAGTCTCCTGGTGGTGCAGTCATTTTAACAGCCATTAGCAAGTACCCCATGCACATTCCCGCTGTGAGAGTTTACAGCTATTAACTGTGGTGCACGATTCTTTTTGGGGGGTTATTAGTCACTAAATTAAACACAAAAGCAAAGACCAAACACACTCCAAAGTGGCATTACGTACAGAAAACATGCACAAGGAACTTATAACATCTTTCTCAGTCGGCAGCCAGCTGTGACACACAACTGGATTTGTCAAATATTCAAAACAATATTTTCTGATGAGAATTTGTGAAACGTGTCATTTAAAGGTTTTCTGCAATTTGGTTTTGATTAAAGTGATAGTTACTGTCTGCTTCTTACTGATGAAAAATCCTTTTGTGGAATGAAAGATTTTTAGGCATTTGAGGTTAATGTGAGCTTGATAAAAAGTTTGATAAAAATCGTGCAACATATTTTATAGTAACTCAGATTTAGTGTTTTGCTGCTGTCTTTAATTCTTCATTGTTGTATGTACAATTGTGTACTGCTCCATTGTTTCCGTGCAGTCGTGTTAAGCTCATGGTGTCTGCATCTGTTGTCCGTCCCAAGGCTTGAACGAACCTGATTCTATAGCTATTATTCGCCACGGTATTTGCACTCCATTTTACTACTGGTGCCTTGCCACTGCATGAGCGCCATCCCGTCTGAGGAGGCCCAGCACACAGCAGTCACTGTGTTCTCCATCCCATGAATAGACTGTAGGGGCCTTTGTTCCGGGGTGTTGTTGCCAGTCTAGCCCAGTGCCGTGGTTCATTCCAGTGACAGCTTCTTTCTGAAGATAACAGTGTGTTCCAGCTCAAGCAGAGTGGGGGCAGCTCTAAAATAGACCTGTAATCATAGACCCAGACGGAGAAAAGTGTTAGACGTGCCCTCAGACGACAGCTCTAATAACAAGCCGCAAAATCCAACCTGTGAGGCAAACTGTTTGAATGTTTACCTTGCAGGATGGTGTCCTTGTTACCGAGATGCTAAACCGTTCTCTGATCCATAAAAACAGCAGACTATCATTTCAGGTTGTCGTAGATAATGCAGCATGTGTCATTTATGTAGTTTGACTCGATTAATGCTGCAGAAACATTTTCAGCTTTGGCTTCGTGAGTCATTATTTGTTCCATAAGGCTGATAATAACGATCTGCTTAGTTTGTCCGTTTGTATATGATCCATCCCAAGGTCCTTTGTGGCTGTCAGCCAACATCAGTGCTTTTGTAGACCAGCACTTTGTCCATTAGTGTTTCCTACTGTCGTAATGATATCCAATTGACTTTGAATGTCTGTTTACTGTGTTGTCTTCGCTGCCTGTGAACCGTCCTGGCTCGCTGTCCCTGCATGAACCTGGCCAGGTGCCAGCCTCGGCTTCTCAGGTGTCTTTTGTGCCATGCAAATGAGATTGCCATGGCAACTGTGTCTACTTAATGTCGGCGCGTAGAGCCGCTTGACTGCATGCTGAAGGAGGGGTCTGATTTGTCAAGAGATCCTTAGCCCACCTGGTCGAGATGGAGGCTGTGAAATGCTTCTTTGAAGTAGGACAGATGGGCGTCGAATGATTAAATACAAGCTTTCATGTTTGCTATTCTGAACACGTGAAGTCAGATAATTCTTGCATAAATACCTTAATAATTGAATTTTATGTTTTAAGAAGCGGCTAAAGTGTAAAATGAAAATGTTATGGTTTTCAATGTTATGTAATGGTTTAGTGTAAGTACAATAGATTTTCAGCACTTGCCTGAATCAATGAAAGCAGCTACTGACCATACAAATATAGCGTGAGCTGTTCTGCGATATGTATAATCCTCCACACTATTCTCTTATGAATGAGCTGCTTCCCTTCCTCTTGCTGTGGAAATCTCGGAGCAGCCAGTTATTCCAAAGGCAACACGGTGCCTCCCTGACTGTACAGTTACACTGATGTGATGATCTGATGTGATCTTTTGTTATTCTGTGGATTTGGATTTTCAGCTCTCCTCTCGGGTGACCCAAGACGCTGATGCTTATCATGTTTCTGGAAGTAGAATTTCGAGAAGCGTCAGCATTGACTTGAGGATTATGTTGTATTATATAAGAGAGAGGAAGTTATTAATGTTATGCCCGTACGGGTGGTCCAAGCTCCGATACTTCTGCAGATTTCAGAGTTGTTTCATCACATGCTGGATTTGTTTTCAAAATGCTGTGTTCAACTTTTCCGCAAATGTGTGTGTGCATCCGTGAGGGCACACTTCTCACATGATCATTTAGTCATTACTGATTTTGCTGAAAACCCTTCCCAGCGCTCACATTTCTCTCTTAACAACCACAGCTATGATAATATTTCGTCGAGGGAAAGCTGATCCTGAGAACGTTTCCTCTGCGATGTCCACAGCCTGTGAGTGGTACAGCGCAAGCTTCCCCTCATAGCCAAGCACAACAAGGGACCGATCCACTGGAGGAAGTGCGAGCATGTCGCCGTCAGAGCATGAGAAAGGAGCAGGGCAGGAACCCCAGCATGGCCTTCCTCTGACAGCCCACATGGAAACAATGGCTTTTGGCAGCCTCTCTGTGGTTGTGGTCTTTCCTTGCTTCTAGATGAATTATGAGGCCAAGTGGTGTTGGCTCATTCCCATAAGGTTTATTATGCTGTAACACTGTGTTCAGGGTGTGATTGTAATTATTATGTTTGCTTTGACTGAAGCAGGTCAGGGAAGCGTGTTGTGTTAGTTTCGTATTCGATCCACTTGAGTTCATGTACAGGAAGGGAAAGTGTGTCTTTGCCCGTCATTATATCTCAGTCTCGACACACCAGCTGATTTTATTGATTAATATTACACATATATCAGAGGTGGTCGGGGTATTGTCAAGTCAAATAGGAGTCTAGATAAACAGTGTTGCAAGATACAATCTATGACATTAGATCAAGTATTGATCAAATGAGGTATTATGTCAACATGCCTAATGATGTGAAACCATCATTAGACGATATCCTCCTCCCATCTATGATCAGTTGTAATTATTTAGTTTGAGAATTACTTCTCTAAATGAATTTCCTTCTCCACCCTGACAGCATCACTCGGTGGTTAAATTCATCATGAGAGCAACTCGAGGTTTCAGCGTTAGAGTCGGTGTATTTATTTTCTCACAGTCCTCTCTTTGAATAAAGCCAGCGCCACTAACTTTCAGTAATTGTTTAATATGCAGGGGAGCACGTCAGACAAGGTGGGAGTCAACAGCTGAATATGAAATTGATTTGAGAGGCTCAAAGGTGTCTGGCAGTTTGATTAAGACCTCGGCGTTGATGTGTTGACGACTCAGCTCCGTGGCCTTGAGATGACAGGTCCCTTTCAGATATTCAAATTTATTTCAGTAGTTGAGTTTCCATGTAACATCATAGTTTTTTAAAAAAATTCAAAACAGCCAAACAGAGCCACCAGATTGCTACCGAATGTGCAGTAAATCGTCCTCCCCATGTGAGCAACAGATCATCTCGTGTGCAGCTCTCACATGTTTTATTCCTCCAGTGTTGTGCGACTGTTATTCTAACCCTGGAGTCGGTGTGATTGTTTTGAAGGCAGCCTTGCTACTTGTGATATGACACGTGAATATGCTAATACAGGAATGTGTCAGTCGAAGTCTCTCAGGCTCGGGGCTCGCACTCATTCATAATCAGGGTTGTTTATTTCTCCCCGTCTGTTACGTTGCACTATATGATGGTGTCGTGGAGCATATTTGTAAAGCTACTGTTTTTTCAGCATGTTCTGTTCTCCCACTGACTGACTGCTCTGCTTTGCATAGATGGTACTTGTGTACAGCTTGGCATATATTGCATAATTGGAAGGTTTTCACATTGGACTGTACTCAAAGTTTCAATCAGCAATTTATTACACAAAATTCATTGATAATGGAAATGATCATTAGTCTGAGCCCCATACTTATATTATAGTATTGGATGTTTGTCTCAGGATAAGATGGAGGCTGGCGTTTTAGAAAGAAACATGGCGTCTAGTTGAAATTATACTGTACTCGTGGCAGTCCCTTATCTCGCAGCTACCAGTCCTCCACTTACCAAATGACAGCAATAAACCTCCATTTCTACCTTATCAGTTTGGAGAAAGCAATGGTTCTGTGCTATAGTCTATCATCCGCCACGACTGTAGCTCAGAGACAAATTATTCTCACTGCGAATTGGATGACCCAAGTTTCTAGACTCCTACCCTTCAACACGCTGGTTCATTACATCCAGCTGTCGTCGTCTTTATGAAATTTTCTGCTTTCTGGAGCTTCCATTAGCCTTCTGCGTGACCCAAGGCAGATCTGATCAATCACTTCATCTGTTTGTCGTGGTCGCGGCTGTCTGCTCGAATAAAAATAAATTCTCAAAGAAAAAGATTAGAAAGAAAATGACTGGCGGTTTGCTTGTGTTGTATCTGTCTGCCTCTGTCTGTCTGTTCCACCCTGCGACCTCGGGCCGGCTCCTCAAGTATTAACTGCAGCTGTCTAAATGGATACACAAAACATATCCAAACATCCCTCCTCTCTGGGGCGTTTGCTTTCTGACTGAATCACCTGATGTAACATTGGGCCCTACCTATATTTTCTGAAATCGTTCCCAGAGAAAGGTGTGGTAGATGTTTCACAAAGCCTGAACAAAAGGGAGAACGTGGTGTGGCAGCCAGCAGGGATGTTAGTGGGTTTTGGGAGAGATAAGAGGCAGAGTAAAGGGCAACAGCCGTGAAAGTGACCCGATCACTTTCCTCTGTCGGAGATGACACAATGGCAAATGAAGGAGGGCGGAAGCTAGAGGTCCGCTGCCGGGGTTAGAAAAGCAACACGAGAGCATGCTGCCAACGATGAGTCCAGCAATCCAGACGCATGATAAAAGCGTGATCTGGAAACATGTGGCGGTGTTGATCGTCTGAGTGGAACGAGTCAAACACAGATGTTCATGGGACGTGATGGTACTGTAATGCTGAGGCAGGCGGGGGCCAAGCTGAGGACAAATTGATGGTGTCATTGGACAGGAGGTGAAAAGTTATAGGGAAGTTTTGACACCTTACAACTTTTATTCACATGTATTACACTTTATTGGGATGTTACTAATCCTGAAGGACGAGATTGTTAGGTCAAATACCAAAGTGTAAAGAAAAGAAAAAGAACATGCAGGTGACAGACTTTTTTATTCTTTAATGTGAAAATCCATCAATCCAAATGTAATGCTGTTGACCAACTCATCAATCCAAATGTAATGCTGTTGTTGAATTGTGTCTTCATTATGTCCATTTTTCTGTTCTGAGTTGTTTAAAAGACAACACCTCTATACTTGAGTGTTGTGTAATTTATTACCCCCATAGATTTAGTCAGCAGTGCGGTGGAAGAAACACATCACTTTTGTCAGGAGAAATGACTTGTGTCCAGCACGGTGTGAAAAATACTCAGCAATTTATACTTGGACAAGAACAATATAAAGTGTTTATGTTCTTCAAACCAGCAATGTGGAAAAATGGAACACAACAGAAACTCATTGCACTCTTTCGACTGTATATAAGATAGCTGCATAGGATTTGGCAGGATACATATAAAGGCCAAATCCATGATAACAGGGTTTGTCTGTTCATGCTTAGGCTGTCTTCTCATAGGAAATTCTATCATGGTCTCTGTTGCTGTTGGCTCCAAAAGTGAAATGTCCATTGTTAATGGATCCCTTTGTTTCTGCCGCCCACAAAAGGAAGCTTGTACTTCTGCCTGACTCCTCATCTTGTGACCTCAATTGTCCATTTATACTAATCAAACCTCTTTTACTATATCATTAATGTAGAGGTTACAAGTTACGCCGAAACCTCGTGTTTTATAATTTAATGTTTTGTTTATTATGTGTTGTTAATCTGGTGCGTTTTATTGCTTTTGTCTCCACAGTGACGAATAAGAAACCGACCAACGTATCCATCACTAAGGTCAAGCAGTTTCAAGGATCTTCTGCCTTCGTAAAAAGGTCGCAGTGGACAATCGACCAGCTACGGCAGGTCAACGGCATTGACCCAAACAAAGTATATCACCTTTATCCCCCTCCAACCTTTAGTTAATTTAACCAGGGTTAACCTGAGTATTGCTGATATTCATGTCTCTTTCTTACTGGTATTCTCTCCAAGGACTGTCCAGAGTTCGACCTCATGTTCGAAAACGCATTTGACCAGTGGGTTGCCGGTTCGGCAGGAGAGAAGTGCACCTTCATCCAGATCCTTCACCACACCTGCCAGCGCTACAGCTCGGCCCGGAAACCAGAGTTCGTCAACTGTCAGTCCAAACTGCTGGGGGGTAAGAAGATGGTTAAAAAACCCAAACACTACTAACTGTCCTTTGTTAGCGTTTGTGTCCAGAACACAGTGGCTCTGCGGTGCCAGACTCGCTGCTGTCATCCTGTGCTCTAAGCCAGTCTGAATCTGATTATGCATGATGACAGCCAGCACCTGGTGTGTATGAAAATGCATGCTTTATTCCTCGTACACAGCATCTGTCGGGCGCTCTGGTGAAGTGAGGTCACTGAGGATGTCCAACGAAATGCATCAGCAGTGACTCAAAGCGTCTGTGAAAGATCAACTGGTTTAAAGCACATAAGAATACTCACTACAGCACTGAATAATAATTCCCCCTTATTTATGTGATGTTGACACTTTTCATTGTATGCCTGGGGTGTGAGACTCATTATTTTCAATTGGTTTCCGCCCTTCATAATAACAACAAACATCACAGTAAGAGCTGTAACAGTTTCTTAATTATTGGCATTGATGTTAAATCTGTGGGAGGGTGGAGAAACAGTTGAATGCTAACCTCTCCCTCACACTCACTCTCACACTAATTTCATGCCCATCTAACAAGTGAAGATAGGCCCAACAGATGAACAATTCCCAAATGACATGTAAAATGTAAACATAGAACCGTATAATTGGTCTCATCCTGGCTGCAAATTTGTGTTTGTTGCCCAAGAGGTGAGGACTTCTGATGCCGGGTGGTGTTTTCCTCTACAGTGAAACCCAGTAGAGAATCCAGCATCCTGAGCAGTTTAATCAGATATTGATCTGTTTACCCTCAAGCTTCATCTTTGAGCACCATTCAACCTGTTGTATTATTCATGGGAGTATTTATGGAAACACATCCCGAACCCGCCTCCCGCAGGTCGTCCGTCTGCCCCGCACAAATAGATATTTTTGAAAACAAACAAAAGGTTTACGTCACCGGATTTTTAGCTGTTACACTACAAATCTTATTGTGAGTAAGTCGCAGAATGACTAATGACAAGCCGGCGTCTCTTGTAATTGTTAACATGTGCTTTTGTGAAAGCTTTCACTCATGGTGCAAAAAAAAAAGAAAAAGAGAGAGATGTTTTGGGGGATTTCTGGATGAAGCTTTGGGAAGAGTTGCTGAACACGTAGTGCGTTGCAGAGAGGTGAGATCAGGTCAAATATGTTTAGAAAGAAAGACGCTATAGTTGCTATCAAATTACTTTCTGTCTTTATGTGTGTGGGAATTTGCTCTCTATTCATTGATGATGAAGCTGCCTGTTCTCATCAACATATTGCTAGGTTGCTTTGACCATCCTCCTACTTGACTCTATTTCTGCTGGCTTAAACTGACCCTGGTGGATACTATAGTCTCTGTATGTGTGGGCGGGAAGGTAGTGGTGTCCCAGAGAGCGCTGAACCCGAGGGTCTTTAGAGTAGGATGGATTAGTGAATGCAAATGTTGCATGAACCACACGCCTCCAGTAGATGTGAAAATCACACTTAGAAGCCCTGTAGCTTTGTTTTAACAGCACAGAATCTAAGAAACTTGTGGACACATAACACTTGATATAGATGCTTGTAAAACAGATTAATCTGCCCACATGTACTATTTAAAATGTACATTCAAGAGCAAAACCCGTGGTCTTGTACAACCAACTCTGGTATCGATCTAGCTATTGACACCGTGCCGTACGTCTGTCTGGCCAAATGATCTGATAATGAACTCCTGGCTCCTGCTGAGCAGAGGATAGAGTGTTTGTGATAGGTGAAAAAGTTGACAGCTCACCACGCACATTGTGACAGGAGGAGGAGGAGGAAGAGAGAGGATGCCAGCCTGCTGCCAACTCTGTCCACTCCAGTTTAAGTCTCACACCAGTGCAAAACAAAAATCATGACGCTGCTCAGGTGTGGGACCATAACTGTGGTGGATTTTTATCTACAGTCTCCTCCGGGATGGCAGACCCCAGGAAACACAGACGATAGTTATCAACACTGTTCTTATGTACTCGAGAAGACAACAGTGTTTTGTAGATTGAAATTAAATTCTGGGAAGATGTTGTTTATATCTCTGCTTCTTTCCGCACCTTTTATATCTCCATCTATATCCACGCACCTTGTAAGTTGGCAAACTGATACTGCAGAGTTTTACATGCTCATGTTTGTGGTCCTCGATGGGGCATGTAATTAGTCTAGAAATAAAAGCAGCTACTTTGTTAATTGCCTTGTTATCAGTTCCGCTCGGGCTGCTGGCCAATCTGCTACATACCCTGTTATACCACAGTTTCCACCTGAGCTTTTCTGTCTCACTGGCGTTTATTTACCGCCTTGATTGTAGATGAGATGTGGAATCTGTGAGCCTGAAGTGGATGCTTTTAAACCCTCAACTCGTCTCCCTGCAGTTTACGCTAAACGCTCTGTGTGAGGGTTACAATCAGTGCCTGAATGAATAATTAAACAGTAACCAGTTTCACAGTTTTTTGCATGACATTTACAAATAAAACTCAACACTTAACTTGAGATTTAATATTCCATAACCGGTAACCCCTCTTGACTAATTTAAAATCATGTTTTTGAACATGAAAGCTGACTTGTGATATTTTCTCATCACAGAAGACCAAGCTGTAGGTTCAGTCATTTTCCGTTGCAAGGTCTATTTGAACAGAATGAGGAAAGAATTTGTTGCACACCAGAGTCATCTACTAAGACAAGGTAAGCCAGTATACAGCAATACTACTAAATTTAAACAGTTATTTCCTTTACTAAAAAGTGTTCAGTTCCTCCAGTTAAGTTAAGCAAGTACATCCTCTTCTAACTATTGATAAGGGACCACATCATTTAGCAGAAATTCCTAATATAAACTTTGCATGCATGGAAAGTAAACAGAGGGTCTGAGAGATACAGTTTGTCCCCCTGTGTCCCCCCCATTGACCGATAGCCTTCTAATCTGAGGACTCTGCTCCCGGCTCTCGGGGACTTATGTGACCCGTGTTTGTGTTAGGGCGATCCCGAAGTTAACATTTACAAACACAGAGCTTTCCTCTCTGGGAGCACAAGGTCAGCATTTCCCTGGTTCGTGTCGTCACTGTGTGGGGGTGGAGTACATGCTGAAAGGGTTTTTAAGTTTACATCCAAAGGTCGTGTGAGTTACTGTCCTTGTCCCTCACTGTCAGACTGTGTGTGCAAAGTCACTGACTAACACTGTGCAGAGGTAAATCACAAGGACGATCGGTGCTTCTTCCTTAATGGTTCTGTTCTTCTGTGTAGCATTTTCACAAATTAGCATTTAAGCTTAGTAAAGAGACTATAATGATGGGAAATTATGACTGTTTAATGCATTGTGTGATGCTGACATTTATCTGCTGATTAAAGCCACTGAGAGTAGGCTGTTCATGAATACCTAGTAGCTATTTTTCCATCAGTGTTGGCACCACTCCGGTACATTCAGGACAGGGTGTACATGTTTGTCCCTCTCATCGGTGTCCTTTGTCATGCTGGTTAAAAAGGTTTCGGCAAAGGCACTCTGGCTAAAATGAAAGGCCGAGCGAGCAAGCAAGGTCAAGCCTTTCTCTCACGGGCAGAGCGATCTCTTTGCTTTTCTCTGAGCGGTTAACCAACAGGTTGAAGGAGTCATTTAGGCAACACGTCCGCCTTACTCTGAAGTAATGTGAGTACCTGTAGCACAGATGTGACCTTAAAAATAAGTCAAATGGAGTTTAAGCAGAAGGGACCAACATTTTAATACAGATTAATTACTTAATGACTGTTTGTGATAGGATCATTTGTCATAAGCCTTGGCAGGATAACGCATTTTACAATTAACAATGAGTGGAGGGCCTGGATTCTGATGGTGTTGGAGAAGGAGAGGAGCGACTTTATAATGGTGGAAAGATAAGGATATAATTATATACAAAAGAAAGGAAAGAGAGAATTAAGTGTTTAGGGAATAACTGTAGGACGAATGTGGAGAAAAGTGATCGGGTAAAAAGCTATAGAGAAATAATAGGAGTGCCGGCAGGAGGGCTCTTTATGGGTGAACCTCTGCTATAGTTTCATTATGCGGCTGCGGATAATGTCAGGATTTGCATTAATTAAACTACAGCGGGGGGTTATCTTACAGAAGGAGCCGCATAACTGTGTCTTTAGGCCCCTATGATGTCGATTACATTAACCATTTCTGTTGAATTCTTCCTCTCATTTTATACATCCTCCCCTCTGTGCATAATCCATTTGAAATTGCCACATAGGGATTTTGATACTTAAAGACTCTGTTTCATTCACTGTCCAATTTTTTAATGTATAGGAAACTATATATAAACAAACTAGAATAAAAGTAAACTATAAAACATGAAGCAAGTGAAACATGGGTGGATGAGTTAAATGAGAAAACATCAAAAAACCAGACCACAGAAGCAATAAAAGAGGAATGCTTTGCTTTTTTCAGCCTTGGCCTTCATGCTGATTTTAAATTACTTGCCTATTCATTAATTAGCCTTATCCCTCCACTTCTAAAAACGTTGCTGCTGTCATGCACATAGAGTAAAAAAACACCCATATGTTGAATTAAAAAACAAATTAAAAGATGTTTCTTTATCGCAGTTACAATCACGTTGTAAATGCAGTTGTGGTTCGGGTAGAATTTATCACAGAATTGCAGATATAATATGGAGACATATTTGATAGTGTTTAAGTATTCCTCTCAGCCTTCCTTGTTTTCTTCCTGGCTGCTGCTCCTTTAGTTTGTGATAACTTCTAGAAGCACTGAAAATGAATTTTGTGATTTGGGTTGAAAAAGTTCTTCATGTTTGACAGATTGGAAAAGCCACATTTTGATTGTGTTGCAATGAATTTAAAATTAATATAAAAGACATTTTTCTTTTTTTTTCAGTGCGTTGAAATGTATTTGTGTGAATAGATGAGATTTTTTTCAAACCTTACATTTTTTTCCTTTCCTGCTGTTTACTGCTTGACATGTTTTTGTAAAGGAAAATCTAATCACACTGTATGGTCCTCTCTGTGAATTGGAAGCACATAAATCTTTAGTAAACTAGATGATGATGTTTTAAATTGCCTGTCTCATAATGGCAAAAAAACTGGGAGACCCAAGTTGAAAATAACAGCAATTACTGGGTGCTTCAGAGTCGAGAGGCTCTGATACTGTGTGTAGGTAAAGCTGTGAGTAGGTTTGGGATCACTTACAGAAATCCTCGACAGAATGTTTAATACGTTTCTTTGGATGAATAACCGCAGCCTCCAGCCCTCTGGTAATATCTGAGTAATAAGGAGAATTTTTGATGGTACTTGTTGAAGTGCAGATAAGTATCAGCTCCCTTATACTTAAAAGAAATTACTGTAAGATGCTCACTCCCTTCAAACACCCACATATATTATACCCCACAGCATCGTCCTCACACAGTGAACATATGACCACGTTCGCTGCCTGAGGGGAAATACTGAAGGCAATGTAGCATGTATAGTTTGAATGGATCTTGTTTTGTGTGGGTGTGTGTTGTTCTTTGTGTTAATCATCCAATCTAATCCATCCCATATGCTTGGAGAGTGAATGTGACTCGGCTGTCAGGATCCTGTGAAGTGTGTCTCCTTATTTTCTTTTTTTTATGTATTAATTTCTTCATTAATTAGTGCAGGTTTTTCAAGGTCTGCTCACATTTCTCTGCTATAGACGTTCTATTTTGAAGAATTGGTTCAACATATCACAGGAAGAATGTAAATCCGTTCCTCCCCCTCATTTGTCTATTCCAGTTCTCCCACTTCACCCCCCCCTCTCCACAACTGGAAAACTGCTCATAGCTGTATGTATCCTTGCATATCTTAACAAGGTGAAGGAGCAATAGTGAAACAAAGCAACAAGAGATGAGAAGAAAAAAGAGAAGTGGAAGTATGTTATAAAAGGTTGTCATTTCCCAATGAATTAGTCATAGTTACAAGTTGGTTTATACGTGTTTTTTTTCCAGATCACTTAAAAAATACGTCTCATATTAGCCTGTATATTACACATTGTCTAGAGTTTCAGTTCCCATCTGCTTCACGAGTATTTTGACCTTGTTTGCCATCTTTAACTCCATCCCCTCGTCGTTGTATGTGACTCGTAGACAGGCTGGATGCAGACTCCTGAAATCTCTCTGAGCTGCCGTCATTGAATACAGTGTGGTCGCAGGCTGTTTCAGCAGTGAGGTCTGGGAATGTGGAGATCAAGTCATATCTTGAATCCTGATCCACTTGAATCCCCTCACTTTCCAAAGAATGCCCACACGGTCAGAGTAAGTGATATAATCTGGGTATAACTACAAGGGGGCGCTCTCCCAGCTTGAGCTTTGGGGCTCTGACTCCAGCAGGATGACTGTCCAGATGTTGCTGCAGCGTGATCTGGACTCATTTATTTCCAAGTTTGACGAGTTCCATAGAGAGACGTGTAACAAATCAGTCTTCAGCTCCACAGCAGTGCAGGCTGTAATCTGCTGCTTACCACAATGCTGGAACAGGAGGGGTTGACTTCCTTCCTTGTTGTGTTAGTCTTTGCTCATATTTCCTATTTTCTGGAATATTTTTTGCCATAAAACAACTGGCCTTTTTGTTCACTCTCAATTGTATAAGAAACCGTGGCCTGTTATGATATCATGGAGTATAACAACAAAATTCCTCCTGCATTGTTGAGCGAGGCGTGTCAGGGATGTTCTAAGTTTTGGTTCTGTAGGTCGGTCTCAATCAAGAATGCAAGCTGACACACAAAGAGCTCCTCCTTTTAGATTCGCCCGCGCAACATTAGCGTAATTAAAATGCAGTGTGTATTAATACCAGCGAACCCTCCTAAGAAGCATAAAAGAGCCGCTGTTATCCCCTCTGATGATAGTGATGGCAGGTCAGCGCCCACTTCAAGTTAAGAGTCACTGAGGCTCAGAGTTCGGATCACAGCGATAACAGCCACATAACATAATCTACTCCTACACATTCAGCTTCATTCAGCTCCTGATGCCGCGGCCCCTTCGTAAGCTCTCCACAATGACTCCACCCTGCCTTCTCTGTAATTACATTCACCACCGGGGGAGCCCACGCTGCAGCCCGCCACTGATCTCTGAGAATGGAGAAGAAAAGGCACCGGAGAAAAAGAAAATGGTGCGCAGACAAATAAAGGGAGATGTTCTCTGAGTGCTTGGTGTGGAGGGGTGGTGAGGGTGGGGGTTATATTGAGGATGATGGGAGTATTACTCCCGGGGCTCCTCGGGAGAAGGAGAGGATTAAGAGGAATCTGTCTGAAGGTGAAAAGGTCTTATCCTTTCGAGTGAAGCTTCTCAGAGCACAAGGCTTTTTTTTCTCAAATAGAAGCAGAGCAGAAATGTGTTTTAGTTAAAGTAAACCAGAATCCACATTTGCACTGTTTGAGAATTACACATGAACTTTGCTTTGCTAATGGCTGAAGAGTTTCTAGTTGAGAAAGTAAATACTAGACTGTGGACACATCCTAATATTTAAACTTTTGACCAAATAAAAAAGGAACCCCAGCAGGTATGAAGCTTATCTCATCATGGGTCCAGATGTGTTTGTCATGTACAATGTCCACTATTCATTTTCTGTAATGTCCGGAAAAACCTCTGACGGAAGGGTTGTGTCTTGTGTTTCCATTTCCTTTTGTGTGCCCTGGTGTGGGTATGATCATCCATACATCCATCTGTGTGTCTTAGCACAGGTGTGTCTCAACACAAACGGCTTTGACTTTATCAAGTTAACTTCTTTTTGAAGGAACGCCAGCTGGCCTCGCCGTCTGCTTTCGGGCTGTCATTACAAGCCACTGCAGTAGAGCTATCCCAATTATCTGTCACTCAGCCTACCTGCCTCCATGCCACGGGACATACGCGCTATATTGCAGTTTCCTGTGGGAGTAGATAGAATCAAGCTTGTCAAGTCTTAATACAGTCAGTACCTTCAAGCTTTGCTTCGTCTGTTTCTTCTCCTCAAACTCATTTACTGTACATGTGAGGATATGGACCGTGGAAAATCAAATCTAGCTTTTCTTTTCTCTGGGTGGTTGTTGTGTTTTTCTTATTTTCAACTTGCCCACTTTATAGAGTTAAGGACATGAGTAGACTGTGTAGTTGGTGTAGTGGAATATCTAGTGTAATTTCCGTCCTGGCAATATTTTGAATTTAGTATTCATATTCAATATATTATAGTCAAAGTGCAATATATTTTACTTAGTATGTAATATGCCACATCTCATATTTAATCCATTAATGCAAGTCTCATGTGAATTTCTCATGTAAATTTGTGAATATATTCTTCTTAGACTGTTTAAATTGCTTTTTTTATTTTACTATTTAACTGCTGTACATTGTGAATTTCCCCAATATGGAAGGAATAAAGGTTGATCTCATTTTATCTTAACTTAAGTGTATGTTTGATTGAGGTGGCCATCATCAAATTAAATACACTAAAGATATACACTATATATAGTCATTATTTATTTGTCTTTTTGTCATGACCCTGTGGTGACAACTTCAAAATCAATGCAGATTTTTTCCCAAACTGGCACACTGCCATCAGGTACATCTTCATAAAATGAAAAATGCAACTGCATTGCCGACAAAGAGAAAGCATCTGGAAGATTGCCGCTCGTCGTCTGGTTCCGAGCCTAGTGCAGAACAGCAGCGCTCCCCGACGTGCGCTAGATTAATGGCTTGTCAGGGGGAACATCCGCAGGGCTGCCATGACTATCGGAAGATGTGTTCCCTGTCTTATATCCACCGCTGGGTCTCCAGGGCTGCCCATGGAGCCAAGCACATATCCTCCCTTTATTGCCTTATAGTTCAGAAAAGAGGAGTAATCGCAGAGCTGGCAGCACAAGTTGAAAAATGAAGAAAAGTAGCGGTGAATGTCACCAGGAATGACATGCTGTCTTAAAAAGAGACGTTAAATCCGGTGTTGCCGTAGCATACTTTGAAGTTAGGAAAGGTTAATTTCACTTGATCTTTCCTTGAAGTAAATCAGCTTTGAAGACAACTCATTAGCCACCTTCCCACGTTGCACCTGATGGAGGCCATTTACTTTTTCTCATTTTTTGTCTTCCACCATTAACACTAATGCTCAGGGTCACTGATTAAGCTACACCCATCTAATATCACAGGTCAGTGAAGGAATCATAATTTTGTTGTCTTTTTTCTCCTCTTTTGTCCCATTTTACTTTTCTTCTTCTCGTCTCTCTTCTCTGTCTTGCTTCCCACCCCCTTTATCTGCAGGTAACAGTATACTTCACTCGGCTGCAGACAGTGTGACGAGTGCTGTACAGAAGGCCAGCCAGGCTCTGAATGAGCGTGGCGAGCGATTAGGTCGGGCTGAAGAGAGGACTGCAGACATGATGAACAGCGCCGAGCAGTTCGCTGTCACTGCACACAAGGTGAGGCAATATGTTAGCAGGGTACATTATAATGCACAACCTCAGGGTGGGGCTCACTTTATGCTTTTTAATACAGTGCATTCAGATTCTGACTTGGAGCCCCGCCTCATGTGTTACACACATCTAGCTGTGATTTTAAAGTCATTATTGGTGCAGCCAGAAGATCAAACATTTGACTTAAACCTGACAATATTTGAATTTCTTTATTGTGACTCCAGCCTCTCTGCTCTCTGCTCTGTTGAGATCTTCTTTTTCTTCCGTCATCTACTCTTTCTTTTGCGGTTCTATATAAGCTCATCCTCCATCCATCCATCCCATATCTCTTGTTTGTCACGAAAACTAATTGCATGCTGTTTAATGAGGCTATTAGCATGATGCAATTTTTTTTGTTGTTTGGACTGCGAAACACAAGAAAAAAAATGTATTGCTGTGTTACGAGCCCACCTGATTATGATCATCATAACTGTCTTACTAATAGCATACATCACACATGCCTTGGCTTCTTGTACAACATTAGGCGGCCTCGCTGCATCGTCATGCTGTTAGTGTGTCGACAGGCATGTGCCATCTAAGAGCAATGTTGAATGCCCTACAAGTGATGGTGGGATAATTGAAATGCATTTGCAGAGCCGTGCACGGCCCTCGTTCTGCTCACAGATGAGCTTCCCCGCCGTGATGAATTACAAAAAACTGTGATTAGGAGAGAAAAATGCCTCGGCTCTGGTTGTTTTAGGAGAGAATGACTGCAGAACCCCCCGTGACGAATCGCTCATTTGCTGGCATTTCTCATTTCACTTTGCTGCCATTAGCTTTCATATTATTCGTTTTATAACTCGTCATTTGTCTCGCTCCGTATTATCAAGACTCATAGTGTTGCATGTCTGAGGGCCTCTGTCAAAGGAGCCTCACAGATGGATAAAGAGGTCATTTCTGACCATCTTTATTTTTCGGTTGTTTCTCTCTGAGGATGACGATGGGCAAAGTAATGTGAAAGATCTGAGTTTCTCTACTTTTCCAAGTCATCTGCACTTGTTGTACGAGGACCCCTGTACATCTTCGTGTAGCACTGCCAGAGGGTCACCTTGACTCTTTTTCTCTCTCTCACTTCACTCCTGCAATCCCATTTCGGCACCTCGCTTTTGTGACAGCAGTCCACTTCAGCTGCGCTGCTCAGTTTTCATCATAACTCCTCATTCCTGCATGATGCTCTACTGCCCCCATTTGTTCGATCTGTAGATTTCAGTTCTGCTCATTTTACAGCAACATACTCCAAACTCTGTCTAATTTGTGTGTGTGTGTGTGTTTGTGTAAATGTGTGCATCTTCCGTCCTCCATTCCCCTCAGCGTTGTGAATTAAATCAGTGGCCCTGGTTATCTCTCTAACGAGCCTCCAGCTGAGGCCATTTGAATCCTTGTTAATAAGACAAATAAGTTGTCTTGTCATTGCCTGATTAAAAAAAACACTGACCCCTGGCTGCCTTTAAGCATCTGTATAATAAACCTTCGCTAACAGCTTTCTCTCCTTTGTGGAGATCTCTCATCATTTCGCTCACTGTGCTTGCTTCTGCATTTTACTGAAGAAGGAGTCAGTTACAGATTTGCTCATAAGGCTCATTTAAAATTCTCACTGTATTATCCCTCAAACCCCGCCCTCATTTTTCTACAGCTTGCCATGAAGCACAAGTGTTAGACCACTGCCAAAACCAACCGGGGGGGTGGGGATCAACAATCGCCAGTCGCTGTACAGGAGAAGGATTCCAGATTTTATTCTTTTTAAAAATTTTAATATGATTCCTCTTTGTTAACAGTGTTAACATTTTAATGTTTGGGGTTATTGTATTCTGGTGTCATCTTCTGATGGGGACACGTTGAGCAGGGAGGGGGGGGAAGAAGAGAGGAGGTAACAAAGCTACGTCACACTGTCAGCAGAATGTTTAATGCTTCTGTTTACCAAAAGACAAGTTTCATACCACAACCTGTACGACTGTATTTGATAACCATGGTCACTCAGAATACTTCCCCCTCTTCATACACTCATGCTGTCAAGTCATTAGCAGCAATCACTCCAAGACAAGGAACAGCTTGTCTCACAGGTTATTAATTGTTGAGAGTTATTCCAGAGGACCGCAGTGATTATGCAGTCTGATTTTTGAGTGACGGACCCTCACACATGCATACCTGAAGACAGGCTTGGTTTTCTTACTTGATGCTTATTAGGTTGTATCCGGATAAATATTTTGGGAGAGTGACATGAAATAATAATAAATACTCCTCTTATGAACATCAACACATCCAAAAGTATTTATCTTCAATTAAACATTTCCTTCTCTCCTTTAATTCTTGGACACTACGGTGTTTTTGATGTGTTGCTCTGTCCATCATTTCAAAAGGAATAAAAACAGTATTAGTCAAAATGTTTTCAACGCCGTTTCATGAGCTGCATATGAGACTGAATAGAGTGGTTTGGTCGATGTAACAACAGTGAAATATTTCAGTCTGCTAGACTTGTGTACCATTCAGACACCAAACCAAAACTACGTGGAATACAGTTGCCAACATTTTTGGAAGTGTACTTGAAGAACTCTGTTTTGAGAATAAGATTTTTAAGTATAATAATTTATGTTAGTGGGAGGGGGAGAGGGGCAATTCAGTCGACCAGCTTCTGCATTGTACAAAGCAAAACATGTAATTCTTCTCGTACTATTATCTCAGTGTCTGTAGAGCTGATTTGTCCCATGATCGCGGGATGTTTTGAAATGACTCCCAGCTGTATTTCAACTTTAAACATTCAGTAGTCATTCTTTATGCTTTTGTATAATTCCAGTTGGTTCTAATGTGTATACTGATAGATAAAGGACAACATGTCCAATAGCAGCAGCAGCAGCAGCAGCAGTGTGCAGTAGTTTATTTTTGGTGTCATTGCGCTCACACTGACTCTAACTTTGGCTTCCTCACCCTCACAATCGAGATGTATTTGATTCTTTTTCTATCTTGAATTTTCTAATTCATGATGTTACAATGCACCGACAACCTTATCTTGCAGAGCACTGTCGAGTTCATACTGAAACGTTCCAGTTGCCTAACTGTTATTGTGCTTGTATTCCTCTCTCTAACACTTTGGATGTTTATTGTTTTAATAAAAATATATATACATATAAATGGTGTCCTTTTTATAACCAGCTTTAACAGTTCCATCAAACAATGGAATAAGAAGTTGTACATTTATTTTATTGGGTGGTCTTTATTGTTATTGCATTTGTGTGTTTGACTCTCATGGATTTTCTCTACTCATAAACAAGAAGCTGCCAAAAGCTTCAAGGATCGTTAATGTCATTTTCTCTGTCTGATCTGCTTGGTCTCACTTCATGCTTCAACAATGCTCATATCACACTGATCTTTCTCTATAACACTGTAAGATGTAAAATAAAGTACGATCCACAATCAGAATTAAATGGTTCTTTATTAGTGCCTTTTGCTGTTGACGTCTCACCTCAGTCTGCAAATCAGTGTTAACATTGTCTCGCTTAGTGTGGTAGCGGGTAACGCTGCCTCAGAGGATCAGTGAACAACAAGGGTTTCGAGGTTTTAGATACAGTTGATTGAAATACTGAGTGTTTTAACTGCTGGGTCGAGGTTTGCAGGAGTGGCATTATGTTGAAGTGAAATGATGAAAGTCATTCTTGGTCAAATTTTGCACATTTAAATATGACAACTTGTATCTTTTATATAATTGGAGCTGTCTCATTATTTGCTTTAAATAGTACAATATTATCTGCATGCTTACCTTTGCTGTCTTCTTTCACCAAATTCTACATTGGTTACTAATTCTATATTGTGTGTTATTTATTGTAGATGTATACTTTCTTTTACAAGTAGGGATATGATTTGTCAACCTTTGACAGAAAACTCTGTGTATCACTAAAAAAAAGTAATAAACTTTATATTTCTTCAAGTTGTGCAAAATGTTTCACAGCTACTGGTTTCCTCTTTAAAATGGCAAATTATGTGGGATTCCTAAACTGTTTTATTATATGAAGCAAAAATATTCAGATCAGAATGAGACAGCTGCACTGCGGTCAAACTTAGGGTGTGTAAAAGTGAAAAATATTTGAGATTGTCCTGTTTCTCCTGCAGAGGGCAATGTCCGCGCAATTCACTGTAAAGCAGCAAGTCTTTATATCACATTACTGTCAAGACTAAAAGTTGAGATTAGATTAGATGTGTGTGTATGTGCGTATGTGGTGTGCAAATGTGCGTGTGTGCCTCCAGGCAGCAGTAAATACAATAAACCAAAGTCTGTGCAGCTACTTTGCTGCCAAAACTTAACAAACAACATCCTTTTAGGTAGAAAGAAGTGGAACATTCACATTCAGAGTTATAAGGCTATCTATATAAGCATGATTTGTGAATCAATTGTGATTAAAGTATGGCCTGACAGGGTTAATATAGATATTATTAACAATCATTTTCCAAGTGGGAAACTAAGTCCAGATATATTAGAGGATGTTGGGAGACCACTGCAAGCTGGTGTAATATAGTGTGTCAGTTCCTATAGTTCATTATGGCAGAGCAATAGCACAGATGCAAATGATTTAGTTGTTGAAGATTTTATAGATTATTATTAATTTAAAGGAAGGTGATGTAATAGCATGCAAAACACAGAAGTAGAACTCTGCCTGACATTTGCATCTTGTGCATTAGCAGGTGTAAACACATGGGCAGTGATAAAACACACCATAGTAATAGTGACTAAAGTAACCAATACTAACTGCATCATATCCCTTTATAATAAAATCCAGCCATGTTTTTTGCTTTGGATTTAATCTGCTCAACCTCCCAGCATCTCAAAATTGACTCATAGTGCCACCTGCTGTTGTTTGGAGGGTGAATTTCTCAGGATATTTGTGAGAACATCCTCAGCACAATGGTGGAAAAATTGTGCCAAAAGTCACATTATACGTATACTTGTAAGTCATACTGTGTTTGAAGCATGCTGCATTGGAAGTTAAATTTGTATTTCCAAAAAATAATGCATTAGTTTGTCAATGGTGTTTTGTATTTGCAAACCAAAACACTGTTTCTTAGTGAATTGTAGCATTTATAAAACCTGTTTAGGTTTTGGCAGGAAATTGACTCCATATAACTCCTACAACAAATGATGGGGACTTGCCAGGAGAATTTAGACATTTATTCCCAAAGGCTTTAGCTGCAAAACTACTCGATCTGATGTTTGTCAGGTTTAGGTTTGCACCTATGTAGTGGAACAAATGGCTGAAGTCCAACATGTAGTTGGAATAACAGTTTTCTCTCAATCACTTTTCTTAGATTGTAATTTTCTATGATAGCCCACGTCCTCATAATCCAATATTCTGGTACAAGCACCATAAGAAATTCAACATTGTAGATAATACATTCTTGTAGAGCTCATTGTATTTATGCCAGAAGACCCTGAGCTTTGAGCCTGTTCACTGTTTTAATGGACTGAGAGGAGAAACTGATAAGCCTGATCGCTGATAAAGACTTATGGCGGTAGCAGAGTCAAGTGAGCCGAAATGAATCTTATCACAACATCTATGTTATCTACCTCCTCCCTGCCGCCTTTAATAGTATTTTAATCTTTCAATTAATGATGCGGACCAATCTGACAAGCAGAAGAGCAGGCCTGGTAGCAGTGCTGAAACACATGATCTATAGCTTTTAGTGCTGCAGAGGAAGGGAGGGGGGGGAGTAAGTACCTCATAAAAGCTCAGGTCCAGGACTTTGCAGCCATTTCTCACTCTGCCAACTCCTGTGAATCATCCCTGGCCCCTTCTTAAAACCCACCTCTGATCGTTCACCCCTCCTCTCCCACTTCAAGCAACACTGAGGTAGCAAGCATCCTCTTTTGTCCTCAAATCCAGCACACGTCCTGACTCGTGTCTCGACACTTGGAGGTGATTATTTGTCTCTAAGATTTTAAGCTGATTCATTGGACCGGAGTGCTGGAATGAATGTCTATTTACATGCATGCCAATGATAGTTAAACTACCTTTGTACACCACTGGAGGGCACGCTAGTCTCATATAAAGGCCCATCAACTCTATCAGCAACTTTATTACCCAGTAGTCTATTGATTAGTAGGACTGATTATTAGTGTGTAATTTCAGTGTAATGTATACATTGATCGTGGATTAAGGGCTGATTGAGAGCTGTTCAATACCAGTAATTGCTACAGTGAATGTCTTGACAGGGGCTTGAGTTACAGTGGGACAGAGCAAGTGGGCAGTGAAGCCATCAAACATCTTCCCACCCTGCAGACGGAGCACAACACAAAACATGAAGGTAGAAGATGTAGCAGAGGTTTCCACATTACCTGTCAGTGTTGTCTGGACAGTTGCTTTGTATGTGATAGAAATGTTGCATATTATCTGAGGTGGAAGAAGAATTCAGTGATCTGTAGTTAAATAACAGTAGTAATACCACATTTTAAAAATATTAGTAAAAGCCCAGCATTCAAAATATTACTTCAGCAATAGTACAGAAGTATTATCAAGGAGTAATGTTTCTTACACAGGAATCAGGTATATTATTATTATATATTATTCAATTTTTTTTACAGATGCACTGATGTATAAAGATTATTTTAATATTATATCTGTTCAAAGTGGAGCTAATTTAGTCTGTTTTATATCAACACTGCATCATGTTTTATAAATTCATCGTTTTATTTAATATACAGTCTTAATCTGCCTCTATGACTTTCAAACATTCAAATAAATGTAATGGAGTACAGTACAATATTGCACTCAGAAATGAAGTGGAGTGAAAGTTTAACAAGTTACAAAAATGGAATTACTAATACCTAGTAATACCTGTACTAAATGAGTAAAAGTACATCAACATTATATTCCACTTTCAACATTATTAACATTATATCTAAGTACACTAGTTGAGTAAATGCACTTGTTACATTTCACCACCACCAAATTATTCGTCATAACTTTTGATTTAGATTTAAATCATTGCTTTATTTTCACATGCAGAAGGAACACTGGTGCGGACGATGCACTGTAGATCCTTGAGTAATCTTAGCCTGTGACTGGAGAGTGCATCCGGCCAGGTGTCACCTTGAGAGGTGCACTGACATTCAGGTCAGCCGGGGAGTTGGTGTCACTTCAGGAGAGGCTCGTCGGCCGCCTGACTAACTAACTGGCTGGCCGGCCGGCCTCAGGGCAACTCCTTTTTAATCTGCCAAGCTCCCCAAAGCTCCACAGGAGTAATTACAAGTTAAACCCAGGGGTGAGAAGGCTGAATGAATTGGGACTGCACCTCTATTTCTCATTATCACATACAAATCTCTGCAATGATTCCTGAGTAGTCCTATTAGTCAGGACTGGATTTTACCCCAAAGTCAAAAGTTTAATAACTGCAGCAGGATATTGCCTGTGTCCCTCAGGTATTCTGAAAAGTGGGATACAGAGAAATGTGTCTGGACAGGAGTTCAACAAACTGGTTCCACTAATAGAAAGTGCTGCAAAACTTTTTCACATGATGAGGAAGAGCTCTGCCTCAGTGTGGTGTCCGACTGTACTATGTAAAAGAAATCTGTGTAGCCATTAAAACATGAGCATGCTCTGAGATTGAAACTTTCTGAATCTGTATATTTAAAAAGTTGAATTAATACAGATCTATATGAGTATATTAAAATCTGCTGTATGTCCACATATAGCCTTAGTCTGTCCACGAGGTTCCACTTGGTCTTATGAATTAAAGTGTAATGCAGTGATGGGAAGCAGGAGTTCCACCTTTGGAAATAATTTTCAGAATATATAGGAGCTACATGTGTTGAGTTATATATCTGTGGACTAGTTCAGGCAGACAAAATTGCGTCACACATGATATACTGTACTTGCTGCAGCATGCTGTATATCCACTGCAGCCTTTTCAATAAGGTGGTTTATTTCAACTGTTAAACTTCTGCCCACTCTTTTGCTCTGCTGCACTGCTCCATTTCTAAATTACTACTTTAACTGTATCAGTGCTTCATACAACTTCCAACAGTCTGGTCATGTTGTCTGTTTGTCTTAAATGTGTTCTTCAGCCCAGAAGAACAACTCAATGCAAACAAATTATTTGCAGCTCATTTGTTAAAGGCTCGGGCCTGTGAAAGCTGATGTCATGAGACTGTTGCTACTGTTTCCTTCCTCTCCTGCTGATCTGCTTGTGATCAACATGTTATCTGCTGGCAATTTCTGCTTTTATGCTGCTGCTGCCTTCTACGTTTGTGCAATATCTGTCTCCTTCTGTCCATATTTATTTTTCATAAGTTGTTGTGTTGCATGTGCATTGTAATGCTTTTACAGCAGGCTATTGATTCATATGAGTTTACTTCTTTGCAAGTTCTGCAACGCTGCTGCAAAGACATGCTGCTGTGTGAGCTGGTTTCTGCCTCTAGACACTGAATCTTAGTTCCTCTCATGTGGTGCTTATTGTCTCCCCAATCTGATGTACAATGCTTGGTGTGTGCTTGCAAGGAGTGATGAGATCGGAGGCTGAAAGTCAAATAGACAAAAACAAAATTGTACTGAGATTCAACAATACGTACAGTATAGAGAGAACAAAGTGGCAAAGAGTTCAACGAAGCTGGCTTTGGACAGGTAGACAAGGGAGTGTCCACCTAACATGTTGTCAACAACACAAAAGTAAAAGTGGTCCAATGTTGGACTGAAGTGATTAGTTGATTAATCAATGAGTTGATCAACAACAGTTTTGATAAACAATAGCTTTGGTCATTTATCAGGTAAAAACTCAAAGTGATCTATTTCCAGCTTCTCAAATGTGAAGATCTTTGTTTTGTATAATTGTTATTTGATTAGCTTTGGGTTATGTTTTGTTAATATAAGAGAAGCTTTTCAAAGATGCATTCAATATTTTCCACTATTTCATAGACTCATGAATTAATGAAACAAAACAAAAGGACCGATTCAACTATAATGAAAATAGTGGTTTGTTGCAGCCGTATTCACTGGTCATACATGGAGTGGGATTAAGACTGAAACAGAAAAATAGTAGCAAAGCATAACTTAAAACAGACAGAAGGATGATCAGTTGCATGGTGAAGATCACTGTCTGATCTTTTGCAATTTATCTAGGAAGAGTAATGACACACTGTTTACCTTGGCTCCGCTGAGTTATGTGCAGCCACATGGCACCAACGAGCAAGAGTCAGCACATCTGAGGAGTCTGTTCCCTTCCAGCACTGCTGCAGCTCACACTTGTTATGGTCACCCCCCCAATTATGCAAGCGACCACGATATAACCAGTGCGTTTGTGATGTTAAGTCTGGGAGAGAATTTGAGTTTTATGAGAGGAAGAGGCAGAGACTGACTGGTGGAGCTCGGGAAGTCACCTCAGCACCCTGCCCACAGTGACTTGGCAGATGTGTAGCGAGGCGAAGTGCACAACAGCTGCTTGCTCTAAATCGGGCCTCCCATTCTCCCCTCTGCCTTTGAGTTCCTGTGGAGTGCAATGTCAGCCGTGCTGGAATCATCAGTCATTATCCTGATATGTATCTACCTCGCACACTTCTCTCGCTCTCACACTTTTATCTTCATTAGAGCCCTTCCTTTTTTTTTTTGTACAAGTGGGTCGGAATTTACTCTGCCTTTGTACACCGAGTTGTGTTTTGTGCTTAGCTTTGTGTAAAGTGTAATTCTGCATCAGGTTAGAAAAAAACACCGAACACAGTTTGTTGTGTTTATTAATAAACCCAAAGGGATATTTTTGAGCTGAAGGCAAAAAAACATAGAGAGGCATCTTCTCTGCTTACACAGAGTATAAATACCACCTTAAGCTCCTGCTGGAAATTAGACTAGTTGCAGAAGACAGGGGTGGAGATAAAAGATCTGCAGTGACCCACTTCCTTGTGGACCTTTTTATGCCATTTATGTTCACAATACAGTACACACAGGATTACTGTTGTTGTACAAGGTGCAAAACATTAGTGATGCTTGCTGTTCCTGTAAATTGAGCAAGAAGCTTGTTTGAGCCTCGCAAGAACATGGTGTCTTGACATCTGTCCCATCTTTAAGCCTTGAGATCACAGTATAGGAAAAATAAAAAAAGAAAATGATTTTGTATGTAGTCGCCTGGGTGCATGAGTCTCGTGGCATGATGTGGCATCGTTATTGATCCAGCAGCTCGCTCCTCCAGTGGATCCAGCTGTTACATTATTGACTTGACTGAAGAAACAGATTGGCTTCAAACAAGCAGAGACATGCAATCTTTCCCTCTTCTGGGAGCACTCGGCGCTCTCGCCCCCGTCACATGGATGGGGTGATCATGTGAGTCACTCTCCCCCTTTTGAAGACATATATCAAACATAGTGTTTCTTTGGATCAGTGCAGATTCATAGACTGTTTTACACCCAAAGGTGCAGCTGGATTTGGGTTATTGTGCTTTCTGTCTGGTCACAAAATGACTCAGGACCTCATTGTCAACATTACTGTGTGAAATATTATCTCAAGTTTTAATGGAGGCAGACCCATATTTTTTTAGGTTTTTAAAACCTTACTTTAAATGTTTGTATTTTTATGCAAATTTGAGACTAACTGAATCCCATTAAATTTGAACTTAACTGACCTACATAAAATTAATCATATGATAAATAGCAGCACCCAATGTGTGAATGAAAAACAGGATGAGATCTGTATTAAAAAACTCTTTGGTTTGGCCTCAGAGGAAATGTTATGTTAGGTTTTTATGCTAATCTGGTGGCTGACATTGTAATTAAGCCATGTCCCAATTGTACAAACTTCATTTCAGATTCCTACCTCGCCTGTAACTTTGTTGTGATTTTTGTTCTTTTATGTGCTGTTTACGTAGGAAAATTAAAATTAAATTGCAAGATGATATTTATCTATTCATCCCCAAAAAAACTAAATTAATGAGGCCTTGGGTTTTGAACTAAAAATCTGAATGAAGATGATGTAATAAAATTCACATGTATATAAACATAAAAATCCTGCCACTGGCTTTTACTGATCGCAGGGCCATTAATCATCCTTGCATATCAGCTCCAGTTAGTCTCTGTTCACATTGATCTGTAACCTGAGACTGATTCAAAATCTGACCCTCTTGGTGTGTGTGTGTTTGTGTGTGTTTTGAAAGGGGGTGGAGGGGAAAGAATCAGTTCAAACATGACCACCCTCGATTTTATCCTAGCCTGAATCCTCGCCTCACTCGCTGTTGTTCCTTGCAGATATTCTGCCTTGTGATAGCTCGGTTTACTTTTGAAGGGATGTTTACGAGATCCTATAACATCTCTGTTTGCCGTGTGAGGGATGGCCTCTGACGCTGGGAGTGAGCAGGACATCAGTATGCAGACAACGCCCTACAGTTTTGCAGTGCAGGCTGCGTGAAGCCTCTAAATCACGGTGGAATATGCAGGGGGCGAGGGGGGGGGGGATTCATAACAAAATCTGTCACTTCCTGTTTGTCTTTGATACATCACCACAGCCTTGTTAATATTCTCCAAATTCCACCAGAGGATTGTGGGGTAGCAAGGCAAGTTATTATGAGTCTAGTGGAGGTTTTTTTTTCTCTTTGCCGCGTCTGGGCCGGAGGTAACCGCAGTGTGAAGCTGTGAAGCAGCAGGAGTTTGTATCTGTCTCTCAATCGACGTGGGAGATTCATCTCCTGGGCAAAGAGGCGGCGCAAAACTGTGTGTATCAGCAAAGTAACGACAACTGCTGCGCTGACACCAGGGGGCAGCAATTAACATGAATTAATCACATTGATTTAGGCTTCATCTCCCTCTGGTTAGAGCTCTGTCTTTCTCTGCTGCACAATGAGACACACACACACACACACCTAACCTGTTATTCATACATGACACTATCTCTGTCCAGGGTAATGGGATGATAATGGCTTCTTCTCACACATGTCTCCAAGCACTGATACACTTGAGGAAAAGGTCAACACAGGTCAAATAATGCAGATGAGGAACTTAACTACAAAAACATGAAAATGACAGAGAAGTAATCACATCACTAACCTTTCAGTTTTAACCCTGAGCATGATAGCAGTAATATTTTTTTGATTAAGATCAGTGCAGATGTTCTTGTCCTCTCCGTGCCCTCGTGTCTCTTCTTTTGGACAACATCACACCGAGAGGTTCAGCACACATATTTAACCACTGAGGGGCACTGCAGCTTAAGCTTGAGCCCCGTGGAGCGGCAGAACCCGGCTGAACCTTCAGGAGCAAAGAGCGGCCGCCACGGCGTCAGATGCTCGCTTCAGTGCCAGCCCCTAAAACTTACCCAGGATGCCTAATTCTGCTGAGCTGTCTTCTCCTTCCGCTCCTCTCTCCTACCGCAATACGACTTTTCCACCCAACTCCCCAAAGAAACTTCTTTACATCTTACTCTCGCGGCTATCCTCCTTTCCCTTGTCCGCCCTCCCTCTCCCGTGCTCTGCGCTCCCTCTCTTGCTCTATCTGTTCTCTTTTCTTAGAGGCATCAGGTCCAATCCAGCTGTAGTCAATCTAATCCCTCTAATTCAGTTAATCTAATTTTCTGGATATGGTCACACTGCTGATCTCCACTACTGGTCCTCTACAATCTCTCTCTCCGCACTCAAATCCCCCCGAGCCCTGCACTTTCTCACTTCTCTACATTACTTATAAAACTAACTGAATGGCACCAGCGGCTCATTTTTAAAGGAAGAACTTTTACCTTGCTTGTGTTTTAATCACAGTGAAAACAAACGTGACAGAGGTTGACATGTTGGCATTCGGGTTCTATTATGCAGAACGCACTGCAGATGATTCATCCTTATGTTGCTCTTTGTTTGCTGATGATTAGTGTTTAAGTCAGCGCTCTTTGGCAGCGGCAGTTGATGCTGTAGAGGTCATGATTTATGTAATTCGTCAAATCTGGCCAAGCTGCCCTCAAGGATTCAGACATGTAGACTGTATTGTATGTTTCAGCTTGAAAACTCAATGTTGAGCCAGACAGCTGGGATTTTATTGAACGGACAAAATTGAGTTGGACAATCCTGCAACCTGAGCTTCTGATTGTTTTCCTGGTTGTTCAATGGCAAAAGAGTCATTGATGATCCATTTGCTTTTCTGACTGACTTGAACAAACCTGCATCTTGTCTTTCTGTGCTGCCTAACAGTAACAGCCTGTACACATGCAGCAGTATGAACTGTTAGTTTCCAGCAGACTCGCCTCTCATTCAGTATTCATTAGAAGCTGCCAGTGTGCACTACATGCGTGTTTGAGGGATTACCAAGGTCTATTAGCAGATAAGAGGGACTTTCTCGGTGGAAATCGCTGGAGATAGGGTATGTAGGTTAAACATTATGTGTCCCAACACTCGCGTTTTAATCACATTCACGGATAAGCTCAGTGTTATGCGAATCTTCGTTTGAACGCGGCATCACAAAAATCACTTGTTTCATCGTGCTTTCCTGCTGCCACACCATTCTTCACCCCCCCCTACCCACCCCTCCTCTTTTTCACTCACTATCCATCATCTATCTGTGGCTGCTGGCTGCGGCACATCTCCGCAGTGATTGTCAAGAGAATGAAAGCATTTCATCCGCATGAAAAAATCAGCTTCTTTACACGTCCTCCTTTAACCTGTTATCGTGAAAAAGTACAGAAGAGAGGACAAAAAAAAAATCCAGTTTTGCGTAGGGGGAGAGAGGCAGGAATGGTGTCAGTCTCAGAGAGAGGATTAGGGCCAGGCCAACCAGACATTCACAGGAACTGCTGGGGGAAAGTGGGCCGAACGGGACACACCCTTGTGTCATATCTCCCCCGTCTGGATGTGTTTGTCCCGCCTGACAGCTGAAGGGAATAAGCACATAATATTCTTATACATGTCTGTCTTTTTTTCCCTCATCTGTCACTTTCTATTTTTTCTCCTCCCTCTCTCTCTGGACCTTTCTTTTGATCCTTATCCCTCCATCTCCCTGTTCCTTCAGCTGTTTCTCTGGCGGTCCGCTCCCCTCGACACCTGTGGCCCACTTGTGGATTTATGGGTCAACTGTCTGACGATTTCAGGTCCGTCTTATTTAAATCCCTCCCCAGTGGGTGTCAGAAAAATGAGTTACCTGCCGCAGCTCAGTTTGCAGAAATACAGTAAGTTACGGCCTGCTGTCCGCTCGGCTGATAGACTGCAGAGTGTGATTTGTGCAGCTCTGAGTTCTGAATGTCATGAATAGTAAGAGAGAGTAAGAGAGTGAATAAGTGAGTAGTTATGAACTTATATCCATTGTTTATTTGCAAGATCTGATGTGCTGATGTGTCTTTTCAGTGGTCTTCTGTGTGCAATAGAAGTTGAGAAAAATAATGTCCCACTAATGTCGCAGCCCTTCATTGGTCATTTCTCTCTCTTCCTACTTTTTGCTGTCTCTCTCTTGCACTTTCTGGTCTATCTCTTCTTTTTTTTCCTCAGCTCTGTCCTCAGTTGCCTTTTCTTCTTCGATCCATCTACTTCCCCCCCCAGTGAAATATGGACGTGTTCGGGATGACTGCAATGCAGCTGAAACAACAGCAATGGTCTTACTCCCAGATCAGACAAAAGGGAGGGCGGCCTGTCATACAGGCCTGTGTGGAGGTTTAAAGAGCCCCTGTGCTTTCAGGATCTGGATCGGACGGGGTCAGCCGAGCTGGCGGCTCGTCTGCACCAGCCAACAGATCCTCAAAGACCCCGCAGAAGAGAAGCTTGTCGCTCTGGTCTCAGCATGGGTACGCTGCCACTACAGAGAGAGGGAGATAAAAGAAGAGATGAAAAGAAATAGAGAGGTAGAGCCTGAGAAATAAAAAAAGAGAGAAACAAAAAAATATAAAAAATGTGGAGAACACCTAAAAAGTAATATAAGCCTTAAACATACACTAAAGTTTGACTCGAAGACATTCAAAAAGAAACATAATGTGGTCCAAAAGTCTGACATAACTTCACTCATATTTGGATTCTTCAAGGCGTGGTATTGACCGACTTAACTCCTTTGTACAAGAGGTCAGATTTCATTGTGTCTCTCTCATTGAAGTATGTGTTCAGATGACACTCTTGATCTCGACTTGACCTTCTCATCAGAGGCTTGTTGTGTTTTTAAGTGTTTCAGAATCCTCAAACCTTCTGATTAGATTCAGGTTTTTCAAAATGGTGGATGCATCAGTCTTAACATTCTGATGTCATATATCATAACAAACCAGTCAAGGGGAAAGTGATTTGTACTGATATATATATATATTTTACATTGGTGTCATGGCACTTAATTAAAAGATCTAAATGCTTCTTCCACTATTGCCCTTAACTTTCTGTAGGTGGAATATCTTGTGTAATGCAACTCCGACTTTTTCAATTCAGGCATTCAGCCGGACCCCTCCTCGCAGAATCCAATTGTGTCCCGTCTCAGTGATCAGCTCTGTCTGTCAGCGTCCTGCTGCCCATCAGCTCAGGATGACAGACAATTAGTGGCAGTAGAAATGGCTTTTGAAGCAGACCCATTCCCCCTGAATTCCCTTGTCACAGCTCATTGCGATAAGACAGTGACTGCAGAAGCACTGCAAGTGGGATAGCAGGGCAGTTACACCACGCATTCATATTTCAACAGCCACTTGGGCTGAGACTGACTTAGGAGGGAGCATACACACTCATGCACATGAACACACACACATAAACACCAACCACAGCACTTAGAAAACTGGTCCTGCTGCATCACACACACACACACAATTTCACTCCACAGTCTGTGTTTGTGTGTTTATTCAGCATAGTTGTTTTTTTTCACCCACTTGATGAAGGGAAAAAAAACAGTCATATTCAGAGTCGAGATGCACTCTGCCACAGCATGCCTAAAAACTACTCACTTATTCAATGCACAGAAGCAATTAGGAGAAAATGAAATCCCTGCATCCGTGTGGAGGATTGGTGTTTATTACTCTGGCGACGGAGCAAATTATTTCGGAGTGCTGTCACCTCTACAGCCGGGAAAAAAACAAGTCCCAAATGTCTTCTGGAAAATAATCATTTTTTCTCACTTTATTATCAGCTGAGATGTTGATGTGTTATTGGGTGTCTTTGGTAAACCTGGAAATGGGATGCCGGTCAGGGTCTCCTACAGTAAAGCAGGATTAGAGTCATTGCAGTTGACGTAACATGCTTTCTCAGTCATTAACCTGCAGCCATGTGTTACTGGAAATGAGTGTGAGTAAAATTGACCCTGAGAAAACGTGACTCATGCTACCATATATTTGTGTATGTACCTCATTTGTGTGTGTTACTCATCTGTTTAAGAAGCAATTTGTACAGGATAATGTTAGGAATAACAAACATAGCGTGCAGAGAAAGAGTTACATTATATTACCATGGTTACCATAGGAACTGTTTTTTTAATGTTTTCAATTCACATCCCACTAATTTACCGTCATTTATGCCCATTAACCTGAAGCCAACCTCACATTATGGAGCCATTAATATCCAATAAATAAAACAAGGAAATAAGTATTTTTCTCATTCATTTTTTATTTGTTCCGCTCATGGTAATGCACAGCTCCAGAGAGGGAAAAAAACGCATTACCTGACAACTTCATTTCTTCTTCCCTTAAAATGAATTATGCTGCTGATTTGTTTACTTCTAAAGAAAATACCATGACTGAGACACAAGTGGAATGAAAATTATTGAGTGGCTTCAGGTAGGTCAGCTATTTACAGCGCATTATTGGTATATTTCTTTATATAGGAACATTTTGAAATTTCAATAATTTAGCTTTTACCTGGGATTAAATAGGTACATTTGCAGCTGTAAGTACATTTATATTATATATGTACATTGTATGGCTGATTTATATACCTCAGCAGACAAACTAATATGTATGTATTTTGAAGTATGAAGGAGTTTCCAGTTTAAATTTACATTTTTTCTTTATCAAGTAAAAAAACTGTGGATTTGTTCTTGAATAGATCAAATGTAGATTAGACAGTTTTTTCCCCCCTTCGGATTAATGACCTTATGCTCAGCAATAAATCTTAACACCAGTTGTGAGCTGTGTACATTATTAGTGCAGTCCATACTTACTGTAAAACTCCAAAAGAAAGAAGTGATAAATTACGGCTGTGTAGTAAAAACTATGTGACACAGTGAGCGGTCAGGGATGCAAATGCTGCTCCCAGTACCTGTTTCCCAACTTCCTGGTCATAATTCAGAGGTGCCTGAGGAACATAGCAAGTCCCTAGAAACAGCCAGTTACCATGTCTGTGTTTGCATGAGTGTGTGCGGGAGTGAGTGTGCGATTGTATAGTGTGTGTGCTGTGTGGATTCAAAAGGTGTAAGTGTGTGAGCCCTAATGAGGACAGCTCTCCCAGGTGCAGCACTTGTTAAGAAACAGGACACTCTACAGTTTTAGTTTGTTATGTGGAAAAGGGCATGTATGCAGTAGATGGCTATAACTGCATATTGAGGCAAAGAGCATGAAAATCTTGAGACATAGTTAAATTTTTATCTACAGAATTTGTATATATGTGACACTTATTTGGTCGTAAAAATACTTTGAAGGCACAGTAAATTTAACAGTTATCAGTGGATGCATGTGTGTACATTTCCTGCATGAATGCGTTTGTATGTTCGGCCCTGGGAGGCACATTACAGCACAGGTACATGAGGTTACAGCGAGTGTCCCATGCTGAGAAAAGCACACAGAAGGAGCTGTGAATACTCAATGAAAACACCAGTGGATCCAGTAGGAAGCAACGCTCCGTAGAGGAAACTGGTGTCATGTGTGAATAGCGGGGGTTGTAGATTTAAAGCCGACCTTTGCACCTTGACCCGCTGCTTCTCTGAGTCTGCAGAGTTGGATAGTGTGCACTCAGCATCCCACGGCCCGGTTCAGAGGGAGCTGAGGGGGCAGAGGATGTGGGAGGTGGGAGGAGTTGGGACTTTTAAGTGAAGCTCCAGAGGTTGGAGGGTCAAAGGGAGGCAGCGGGCCCCTGAGACCTGCCTTGATCTCCGGGCCAGTGATGTGATGTGTGTGTGCTTCTCTGATCAGCAGTTTGTCTAGTGTTAGCATTTTTACAATGCGGTGCATGGCTCTGGTAAACGAAATTGACTGAGAAGACAATATAGGTTGTTGTAGAACACGTATTACAACAATAGAGGATGTAGCTCAGCCATTGTGTTCATGTCAGATTGATCATGTGACTTATTTTGTCCTCCTCATTCCTTCTATAATCAGCATTACTGTAACCACTAGAAACCTGGCAGGTACATGAATCTGTTCTGATGAGCTTTCATATTTCTTGTACTTGCTGAAGTGTTATTCAGATTAACACACCGGGACAATTTCCTTCAGGTCTTGGCACACTCCATTAGCCATTCTCAAGTGTATCTGACGTCTTCTGTGTCAGGAGCCAGGAGTTGTCATAAAGAAATGGGCTTGTAAGGTGCATCATCATTATCTCACATCACCATATCCACGTGGCACTAGAATGTATAAGTGCACTGGTGTATGTCAGTGAAAGCAAAGGTGGACATTATGTTGCACTGTGTTAAGGAACGTTAAGTAATTTATGACCCTTATCAACAAACAGGAGGAGATGATGTAACCTCATACAACTCGCTGTAGTTTTCACCAACCTTGTCTGAATTTGTTTGACTAGTTGGAGCACTGGTTAGATGAACAGAGATTTGTAATGCAGGTTTTGTACATATTCAAAGTTTTTACAAAAATGCACATCAATGCTTAAATAAAGGAATCTATGAGAGGTTTTTTTAAAATTGAAAATTCTCTATTTAACAACCTTGTCAAACCCTCGTTGATACAATCTATCATGTCCTTATGTAAGCAATACAAATGTTTGTTTATTTTCCTTTTGAGCCTCATGTGGGTCAGTGAAATATTGCGCTCTCATTTTTCCACATCACTAACCGTAGTTTTGGTCTGAATATTGTGCTCTGTTGTTTTGTAGTTCATTCAGCACGAAACCCAGCGCTGTGTGACTGCAGCCACTTTAATTCATGTTTACAACGCAGCGCCCTGAACATCGTGTGCCGCGGCCCCCGCGAGTCGCAGGTGCCTCTGTTGGTCTGTTTATCTGTATGTCTTCCCCTCAATGAACCTGTCAATCTCCAGTAATGGTGGCTTCGGCCTTGACCCTAACCCAAACTAAACATCACGTCAGAGCTGTCTGCCATTTGAAAACGCCAGCACACTTTGAGTCCAGCTTGAATCTCTCTTCTTCTTCTTTGGACTCAGCTGGTTTGGATAAAGGAAAATTATCCAGCTTTTCCATGCTATTAACATATTTTTTATGAATGCTCTCTCTTCCCTTAGTACCCATATGTTCATCCCTGCAAATATTCAGTTTGGCTTTTCTTGCATGCAAATAGTGCAAAATCTACCTTTTTAGCTTGTTAGTAATGACAGTATTTAGGATGTTTTGTCTGTATACTGATGGTCAGGACTGAGGAGAATATAAACACCAATCTCAAAATGACCTCAGCTTGCATCCTGAATCCTAAAGTGTTGCCCCCGGTCACCTTTCATCGTCTCTTCCTCCCTCCATTGCCCTCCTGACAAAGTGTCAGTCTCTCCTGTGTCTCTATTAGCCTCAGCCCTCCATCACCACCCCTCCCTCTCTCCATTCCTGCATCCACCATCCTCCCCCCTTTACCTCAACCCCCGGGAGAGGAGCGATACTGCTGATGCATCACCACCCAAGATAATTTGTTTAAATGACAGATTAGGAGGCTAACTCGATTTGTGTCCGATACGGTATGTAGTGTCTGTTACCAATCTAATAAAGCCAACCTCCCCGCCCCCATTTGCTTCTTCCTCTCAGCCCCTCCCCTCGTCCACGCACCCTGCCCCCGAGCCTGTATCTGCCACAATAAGCTTCCCAGCTCAATGAGAACGAAGGAGCCTCGTCTCCAGGGCTGTAACACGATCGCAGGCAGGGGCCACCAAGGCCTCCGCATTAATTGAATCGGGAGGCCGGGAAGCTGCGAGGTTTGGCGAGGCGCTCATTGACTCATTGATCGACGCAGAGGGGCCGCAGAAATATGCCTCGCAGTCGCGGCCAATCAATCAAACAATTAAGCCTGGTCTCTGTAGCTGGCTGTGGTCCATTTAAGTCTAACCTCCCAGCCCCCGGTGCTGCACATTCCAAATTAATTGCTTCTCGCCACAGAGTAGACCCACCAGCTCCCCTCGTCTCCTCTGCTCCCTCTCTGCACCTGGGGAACAGGTAACTGTGAGTCTGCATTTCACACAAATCCCATCTCTATAAAGCGTCTGTGTAAACTGTGACGATACACAATCCCCTGCTCTGCGTAAGAGATGCCCGGCGCCACCTGCCCTCCTTTCTTATACAACCCGAGCACGTTTCTTATTGGATTTTAGTGCCGCGAGGAATAGTTATGTCAGCCCTTGTGTCGCTATCAAGGAAGCCGCCGGAGTTAGGAGATAGTGTGTTTCTGCTAGTTCAGCGTGAGGGTCGCGCCCAGCAAGAGGAGGAGTAAAAGGCGGGGGGGGTCATTAGCGTGGCCTTTCCTTCTACATGCCCCTCCCTCTTCCATCTCCTCCACCTTCTCCCCCATCCCCTCCTCCCAGTCTTACAGGGCAGTAAAACCATGTCCTACAAACAGCGGCAGGAGGATTATTCCTCGTTCATGGCTCCGTGACTGGAATCCACAGCCGCTCCCCTCCTCGCCATATGGCATTATCAATTTTGTTCACTATGGCAGAGCCTGTCACCTTAAGACTGCGCTTCCCTGGCAAGCCGCCCCGGCTAGCATCTGTCAGAGGGGCATTGTGGGTGTTTAATGTCTCTGTCTCGCTTACACTCTGCCGCTTTCCTTCTTCCCACTTTTCCTCCTCACCTCCCTTCCTTTGCTTCCACCACCGTCATATCGGGGTGTAACATGTAGAAGGGTTTGGTCTAGAACCTCCAGGGTGTCTGCCCAAATCCCTGCTTCGTAACCTCTTACTGGCGCCCTTCTCTAGCAGAGATCGCCATGGCTATTGGCAGGATACGATAAATCAAAGGTGTCCCTTTTTTTCTTTAGGAATGTGTCCTTAATCTTTCCGAATGGCCACCTGGCCTGATTTGTGACCTTGAAGATATGTGTCTGATGCTGGGAGGGTGGTAGGATGTCACAAACACACACACACACACACACACACACACACACACACACACACACACACACTCACAGACCACGTATGCTCACACACTCACACATGCACACACACGCTCACATACATCCAGGCATATGACAAGTAGTGCAGTTGGCGTGTGGATGTCCTTGGGCTGTAAGCAAGCACACACACAGTCGGAGAAGTGAAGGACCTGGGATGTCACCAAATAAAGATGAAGGTGTTGAGGAGTAATTCTGTCATCCAGGAGGCATCTGATGCAAACAGTCACAGACAGACAGTCAGACTCCTGGATGCAGACACAGCTGATGGTCTTATAAACAGCAATGTGTAATGAATACAAAATGAGCTTCAATTCCTAGTTCAGCTCAGAATAGAGACTCGTTTAATGTTACACTGTTTTTCCTGGTATGTTAGAGTCTGCATATTTGTGTGTTCCTGCAAATCGAAGTTATTTATTTTTGATTATGTATGTAGGAGCATGTGCATAACATAGTTTAGAGGGTTTACCAATGTTCCCCTTGAGGTGGTTGCTTCCGGTGTGTATGTCTGTGTCTTTGTATGTATTCATGTACAAGCCTGTGTCATTTTGTTGAGATTGTCAGATGTCTTTTGTTCTACATTTCGTAGTAAGGTACATACTGGTTTTCCCCTATGAGTGGAAAAAAATGTGTGTGTGTGTGTGTGTGTGTGTGTTGGTAGTTGTATAGATCTTTAAAATACTTGTTTGAAAGTTGAAAAAAAATGCATATTTCATACAAAACCCCAGAACGTCTGGAGCTAACAAAATTTAAAACTAATCCAAAATATATAGATTCTTAGATATCTTATAATAAAAGGCAGTAGTTTTGTTTTTATTATCGTCATGAATGTGTTTTGCATAATGTTTCCATGATCAAATGATGCTCAAAAATAACTGTACAGTGAAACAAAATGAGTCCAAGGCTAGTGGAAAATTCCGCGCTTAATGAAATAATCATGAGAGAACTGAACTGGGTTTTGTCCTTAAATCTGATGCCTGGGTTAGCAGTGAAGCTCTGGTCTATTTCCTGTGTGAGTCCACCCCGCAGCTTCGTTAAAAAGGCTCCAGCCGAGCTCCCATGACGGCACCAAAGATGGAGAGAGAGAGGGGAGGAATGACAGGGGGCATGGTTGAACTTTTCTTTACTGTACTTCCAGGCTGACTTCTTTAAGTAGAACATTTGCACCATATCGAAATCATCCCAAGCATGGCGGCAGCTTATTTTAGCTGGGCAGCATTGATCTCATGCCAAGTCATTTTTAGCAGGAGGATGTGTCCTTTATCTTTTTGGAGATGCTGATTCTTATGAGTTAATATTCAACACATGGGACATCAGACTAGCTGTAACGAACCATGTGTTGCACTCAAAACTATCAGCACACTGGTAATTTGATGTTATTATATGGACTCTACTTGAACAAAGGCTTTCTTTCCATTTGCTGCTTCCTGGTCACAGAGATGCGTTAACGTCATTTTTCCTCTTACCTTCCATTCAGCCGATCACTGAAAGGCACTGATTTACCGAATTGGTCTTTTATCTTGATTGTCTTGTCTAGTATCAGTTGTACAATGGAGGGCGAGGGAGGATGAAAGCCAGCTGGCAGAGACAGTGAAAGCAGGACTCAATAGGAGAACGCCATTCGTATTATGCCCTCTTAATTTGTCTTTTTATATTCTCGTCTCCTGTTAGCTTCCAGAAAAATTTCCAATTGAATTGCACACGCTCTCACAAAGTGTTCACCCTTTCTTTTATTTTTTTTTGTGCCGTGGAGCCATGACAAGAAAATGGGAGCTTCTAGTGACTATCACACTTCCAATCTCCAATTAGCTAAAGACAGGAGCTGGTTAATTACTTCTTATAATGTTCGGCAGCCAGGCCTTCAGGCTCTGAGATGCATTCTGCTGCACTGGGAGGGTGATTCTGTCGGCTAATGTTTCCACATCCCCTGTACAGCCCACAGAAACAGCTCTGCCCGGACCTATTTTATTTCACCTCATATTCTGCTATCAGATGTTTAATGAGCCACGGATCAGGTCGTTTAAAGTTCCTAACTTTTCTCTTCTTAAATGTATGTGTGGTATTATTATACCTACATAAATGTTAAATCATAAGCCACATATGTGCTCTCCATCTCCCTGCCTTTATTAGCCGCCACAAAAACCAATTAGTGGCTCTGAAAGTCTAACTGCTTCTGACAGTGTCTCACCTGTCACACAAACGACTCCGCATTAGAGAGCTTGTTAAGTAGCTGTCCGTTTCCCTGTTTGTGTCAGAGAGAAAATAAGACAACAACTGGAGCACGAGTCGGGGGGATGCACGAAGGGAGACACGTCCAATTATTGTGGAAGGTAGACCAGGGTGTAGACATTTTGGCAAGCTACAATAATTATGACTGCCTGACTCATCTCAACACTCGACTGGAAGCTGACAGATGCATTTTGATGACTGATGGTTGTGTGTTTGTGTATTCTGACTGTGAGCTTGTGTGAGAGTGTAGAGAGAGAGAGAGAGAGAGAGAGAGAGAGAGAAGCATGTCCCATCTTTAGTTTTAGGCTCCGGTTCTGTCAGTGCTGACTGCTGACAATGTGCAGGATCGCTGCGAAAAGCTGCTGAGGAATCCCACAGGGATCCTATTAGGGACACTTCATCTCGGTGCTGAGGCTGCACTGCAGACATGTACAACACACACACACACAGAGATACTGTCTTCTGGATTCTATGTGACGTACTAACATTTACAACTGTGCCTGGGTCAGCCTTGGTCAGTTTTTCAGTTTTGTTATTCTTTGATGTGATTTTTCTTGATCTAAATCATAACTTTTAGTTTTTATTATAGTTTTCATTTCAACAAAAGTTCTACTCTGACACAACCTTTCACACAGATGCATTGAAAATATTTGTATATTCTTCTTTCTTTTGCTGAAAAACATTTATATTTCTCAAACTAGAGGGCTTGAAAAAAGCTGTTGTTTTGATATCAATACCAAAAACTCCAGTAATATATTGGAGCTGGCTTTGGAAAATTTTCAAACTCAATACCCAGCTCTAATCTTATTTTGATCCTTGTGTTTTTTTCAGTGCTCAAACCAATTCCCCTTTGTTCCCTCCCATCCCCCTTTTTTGTTTTTGGTGCAGTAACTAAGATGAAGAAGTGCAGGAGGTTGAGGGAGAGGCAGCGTACTATCGAGTCTTCTAAAGGGCACAGATTGATCTTGGTTGGAAGTCGTCAATAAATGACCCTCATGATAATCAAAGGCAGATCAATACGTGACCCTGTTGCCAAAATGCACATCAATACACAACCATGTTATTATCATGTAATGATTTAATCAAGCATGAAATGCTCTCCTCTAGAGTCCTCAAGCACCAGTGATGTGAGTATAAAGAGTGGGGTTGAGGTTGTAATAGTCAGAACATCTTATCTTTTGAATGAGGTTTGTCCAGTGATTTCTCTTCACATGGGACCGTTTGATGTCTCAGCATATGTTTATTTCATGAACCGAGAAACCCAGACAGGAACACGGCAAATCTGTGTTATCTGTGATATCCAATTTCCATACTGTTATGGTTAAATTCCCTCGGAAAACGCATGCTTGCGCAGGCCGTTGGGAAAAGATGGATAACATGTGGAAAATCAGTATCAGACCAGAGTTACATCCTGCAGAGAGCTCATGTACTATTTGATGCTCTGCGGAAATGTATGAAATATGAGAGGGATTATGAAAGTAAATGAACACATACAGCGAGCACAGTATCTGTTAAGTCTTCCCCCGAGGTCCTCTCTTACATTACTTCAGAGCGTTTGGGAGGGAGAGGGCGAAATAAAAACTGCCTGCTTGACTGATTGAGGGCTCATTTCTTTATTAGCGGATTTAGACTCATTAAGACTGATTTGCCCTGTTCATTTTCTGTCCTATAAGCCAAAGCGGAGATGTCCGACAGCCTCGGTGGAGTGGGGAGCACGGACGTACAGCGAGCTATGTGATGCATAGAAATGGAAGCATTATTCGCCGTGCAAAGGGCTTGGGGATTTACTTTTTGCGGGGGTGTTACGGTCACTGCTGAAAGAGAGAATAAGAGCTTTGCAGCACTCATACTAGTATAGATTTCACTCAACTACACTCTGCGGTTATTTGCCATTTTCTTTGTATTCATGAAACCTATGTCACTCTGCATGCCTTGGTGGGTGTTACCTGCTGAGGATCAATAATGGAAGTGTTACCCTGTAGCCACAAGCAATTGGTCTGCATCAACCATTAAGTCATTAATTATAATTGCCCCCTTCAACCACAGGTCTCTGCAATTTACATCTAAAACACACAGACGAATGCATGTTGCAAACAAATATACGCAAGCATATGCATGCACACACACATGCACACACCCTGTAGTATCAGTTTACTGCAGTAACCATCGCTGCCGTTTGTCTACACAGCTGTATACATAGCTTAAGCAGAGAAAACAGAGCAGTGCTCCAGTATTTGAATTACTGAGGAAGACTAGCAATGTGTTTGGCTCTTAGTCAGCCACAAGATGACCTTCATTCACATCCATCTAGACAGCATGGATCCCTGTGAAGAGGAGGAGGAGGAGGGGGGAGGGGGGGCAGAGAGGAGGGCGGTGATGTTTCCTTTCTGTCCACTAGCAGCATTTCTGTGTGTTCCTGGCTCTGAAACAGATACTCTCTCACACAGGAAGAGGTGGGGGGAGGAGGAGACCTCTCAAGGTGAACAAGGCAAAGGGATTCAAGGGAAGATATGAAAAACAAAAAACAAAGGGGGGTGGGGGGGGGGATAGAAAACTAAATTAAAAGAGATGCAAAGAATGGAAATGAAGGAGCTCGCCAGATGGGGAGACGTGCAGAGTTAGGAAGCAGAAAAAAGAGCGAGGTAGACGCAGCAGGGAGGGGAGTGGGAATTCATTCAGATTCATTTCTGTCCAACTCGCCGACAGAAACTTCCTCACCAAAAGCGCATTTATGCATGAAGCATCCAGACCCTCGCGCCACGTTGCATGTCTAATTAAGAAAGCTGATTTATTTTTTTGCGGTCAGATGAAAAATGCAGCGTGAAAACAGAGCCGTGGCACCCGGGGGTGATGTATAAGATGTTACTCTGGAGACCAGTGGCCATGCGTCACGTCGGGAGACCTTGGCTTCAAGTGATCAAAGGTCGACGCACGCATGTCATGTGCACGGAGGTGTGTATGCATAAACAACATGCCCATTCAAACATATAAAAACAAATTCAACCCCAGGCAAATGCTACTGTTCACTCAGCACATTTTTAATTGGCAAATGCAGAACCGAACATCAGATCACCCGTCGGCTCGTACGGTATATCCAGCACCTGCCACATACAGTGTGAGACATGCATGATGGATAGGTCACACGAGAGCGACCCATGTCCGTTTAATCATAGCAGCAGGTGCACTGAAGTGAGAAACTTCACACTGCTAAGGAGCCGAGATTGATTTGATGGGGGCTGGGAGCACAAACAATAGCACAGAGAGGGACGGAGGGAGGGAGGGAGGAAGCAGAAAAGGAAGGATAGAGTGACCAAGGAGGAGTGCAGTGAGTTTTTGTTGGTGCGGTGAACCTGATAATCATAAAACAAGTGATAAGGCAGGCAAACACAGAGGAGGTCGTCCTCCTCTCAGAAGCTCATTTACCAGACTCGAGCAGATGAAACAAACACATATTCGGTTATATTGTGTCGCCAGCAGGTGAAAATCGTGTCTCTGGGAGTAATCTATGTCAGTGTTGCCGGCCAGTGCCTCATTATGGATGTTGTCCAAGGCATCATTGCTTCTGCTGGACAGCATCCACATTCTCACTTGGAGAGCAGAGCATGCTCCACAGTGGTGGAGAGAGAGAGAGAGAAACAAAAGAGTGTGTTGAAACAGCTTCTTCCTGTCTCATGCAAACACTCTTATCTTTTACTACACCTCCATAGATATGTGTTCATACACGCTTACACAAGCTCTTTTAGAGATTCTGATCAATGCTTTTCCAGGTAATGTTCCTTTAGTTCGGTTTAAATTCTGTGTCTTAGTTTGCTGGTGTGAGTTGAGTCTACACAGGTCCCACTACTCACTCGCCTTTAGAGTCTAAGCTGATTGTTCCTCATTAGATGTGTGGATTAGATCAGGATTGTAAACCTGCTCAAGGACTCTCTGACCTTCTACCTCCAGCTTTCTACTTAAAAATTTAGTGTGGTAACAGTGGCCCGTCTGACCGTCCACCCTCTCACACCTGCTTTGATGTGTTTGTGTTTGTGTGGGTGTGGGAGGGATGATGTCACAGCTCAATTAGGCAACACTGATGCATAATTAAATATTGGAAGTCAGCAGGTTTTAGATACACTGATACTGCTTTTTTCAAGTACTTTGGGTACTTGCTGATACTGACTACTGAGCACACTATTTTTCCATTGTGTGTATATATGAATGTGACCACATCACTTGTAAGAAAAAAAAATACCATTATTATAAGAAAGACAAAAAGGGCTGATGGTGTCTTATAAAGAATTATCAGATTAGTTACAGTAAATTGAAGTAATTTGGGAATGTAATGTATTAACCCCAAAGCAGTCCGTCGAAAGAAAATGGGCCACTTTCTTTCTCATTTTAGGTCTATTTTCTCGTTTTCTCCTTGTCTCTGTGAAATAAATGAATGTGGTCAGAACACTCTCTTTCTCTCTCATCCTCTCTGTTTTCATTCATCAGTAGCAAAGCAAGCTGTTTTCTTCTACAGTCGACCGAGGAGCTGGAGGGAGCTGCACCTGTTTATTAGAGCGAAACCAATAGAGTTGCCCTATAGACAAGAATCAATTCTCACCGCCGCTCGCTTCTCTTATACTGCTTCCAAAGACCTGTAGTGCCTTATCTATAGATAATATTTGAAAATCATCCAGAATATTACGATTACTTGTATTGTATATGTTCATTTCTATGAACTGTTCTCTGTTCGAAATTTTAGAAAGTTGTGGATTCATATGCATTTCCTCATTTTTATTTACCCTGATAAATGATTTTATTTGGTTTGACTCTTCTCAGAATGTATGGTTGATATTTATGTTCATGCAAATTGTGTCAAAAATCCAAATCGTCAAAACGGAGCATTCAAAGGTCGAACACAGGAAGGAAGATAGGTAGAGGAAGGATGATAAGAAGACCATAGCAAATACTTCATCATTATATTTGTACTTTAAAAACAGACCAAAACCAGGTAAAAATAAATAACTAAATGAAGGCGTCATTAAGTTCTTTCCTTGAGACCTGCAGTATTTTATCTCCTCTTGTTCATTTGATTCCAATGGAGAAGAAGAAGGTCAGAAGAATAATCTGATTCAGATATGATGTAATCCAACTCCCCAAGCTGACGAAGCAGAGGCAAGACAGGCTTTATGTGCCTGCAGTGACTAATGTGCCTGTAAGCAGTGAGCTGTGGGGGTCATGGGTTTCCAGACACGTGTCAAACAAGGAAAAGACTCCAATCCCCCCCCAAACATTTGCTGCTGGTCCCGTCTGTCACATCTCTCATCAGGCCGACCGCTTCTTAAAACGGTTATTTAGAAAGACACCAGTCTATCGTGATCTGTGATGGACAAAGAGGCTAAATGAAACCCAGCTTTAGTTCCTCTTCGCAGAAGAGAAGGAGAGGTGGTGAACAGAGAGGAGGGAGAATTGATATGGACTTTGGTTTTGCCTTCAGGTTCAGCTGTGATTTCAGATCTGCTTTGACACTGGGTCCCTATGACAGCCTCTGTTCCAGCTGCAAGACACCCAACACTGACAGCTCAGTGTGTGTGTGTGTATGTGTGTGTGTTGACGACTGAAATGACTAACCCAACATACTCAAACACACACAGGATGATTCCACTTTCATGTTATTAAATGTACAGCAAAGTCATGTTTGAAACTATGGGCGACACTGGAGAAAAGACGTGAACACACACACACACACACACACACACACACACACACACACACACACACACACATTACATNGACATAGTCATGTGAGTGTGTGTATATGCTGTATGAACGCTTGCAGTATGTGTCTGGTTGTGTGTGCGTTTGCAGTGCTACATATTGTGTATTTTACCCTTTCAACCCTTATTCTGCACACACACACACACACACACACACACACACTAAAACTGCTTGTTGTGCATTCATGTAAAAGCTATTGATTTTCTTCCTCTTCATTTCTCGGCGGATCAATACACAGCCAGGACAATGCATGTGAACACGCAGCTGAAAATCAGGGAACAAGCCCTTTGATGTCTTTTTTTTTTCGGGGTTTCACAAGAAATAAAGACACTAATTGGTGGCTCGCACTGAGAGCATCATGTACAATCAGATCCACTGTTTTTAATGGAAATCCGCACCCCTACCTTTGATAGCTGCCACTGCTAACCGAGAGCTGGCCAACGCAGGGTTTTAGCATATAAATGATTTGTTTACCACACACTTTATTGTCTCAGTCATTACTGGTGTTTACCCCGTGGTTTAGGAATGTAATTACTAAACAAATTTATGACAAGAACTGCATGTACATCATCTTTTAAATCCCTCATCTGTGAGCGAGAGTCGTTTCATTATTATTATTGCTCTCCATAATTTTGCCAAGTTTTAATAACTCTTGCATTAAAAGGCCTCATGCTGCGATGGCCTGCGTGGTTTAATAATTGCAGTTTTGCATGGCATTAGTTGTTTAGCCCCACTGTGCTAAATTTACTTCTACACAATTTCATTACTATGTTCCATTAAATATTCATAGACTCTGAATGAGAAGCAGTTGAGGGTAATTAGGTGTTTGTTAATGCACAGACTAATCCTTTGTGGAGCATAAAACACTGACTGACAGCTGTCAGCTTAATATCTTCTGTTTACTGTCATTCCCTATACAGCTGCACTACCGCCCATCACACTCTGCCGTATATTTGCTATATATTTACTTAAGTACTGTGCAGACCTGATTGTGCATCCTGTATGTTGTGTTTGCTGAAATTCGTGACATTGCAGATTAATCGGGCTTAGGTATGTTTGTTCATTTATCTGATGATATTAAACATGTTACATGTGGTCAGGCTGGCATTCCATCTGTTGGGCCATCATGGAAAATGCCTGTGGTTGATTGGAAGTCATGATCCCATAAATCTTCCAGCTGTCTAGCGAGACTTGAAATAACATTATACAGCTGCTGCCTGATGACTCTCCATGACTTCAACTTGGACATGTTTTAATGTTATATAACATTATTTTGTGTCGTGAATTTTGTGATGAAATCCAGTGATTTTAAATGACATGACACTCTGAATGATTGACAAACCTACTACGTATAGGGTTCCCAACATCTTTATTCACACACATGAATTAGAGATGCGTGTTGGTGGGGAGGCTATAATTGTTGAGACATCCACAGGGGAGGATGGGGTGGAAAGAATCAGGGAGTTTGGAGGGAGAAAGATGAAGGCGGGGAGACGGGGAACACAGTGAGCAGACAACACCTGCTGCTGTCTAAAAGACCGCTGTCGCCACTCCTATCCCATAACCCCCCTTTTCCTGTCAACACCACAGAGGAACGCAGCCACACACAGTAGCAGGTGACACCTCCATGGCCCGTCACAATAATGCAAGTATGCAAACACACACACATTCACACCACAAGTATATATGGGCGTCCTTGCATCATGTCTTCTTCAAAAATCATCTTGCATGTGACAAACTCAACATGAATGTCCTTGAAGATCTTTCTGTTTTTCTTCACAAGGAGTTTAAAACTTCTTTGTTGGGCGGTGTAGCTTTGCATCTGTGACATCATTTTACTGCTGCCGTAAAAAAAAAAAAGTGACGTCAGCATCATCTCTCCATCTACAGAGATGTTGTCCTTGACTTCCTGGCATCCTTGCTTTATGTGCTGCAGAGGGAGCAACAGACTAAATTCCTAGATGGATTGGTGGCATACCAGCACGTGTCTGCTGTGACTGTCTGGCGCATTGCTGCTACTACTACTGGAGAGTCTGTCATATGTATGTGGAGTAAAGAGCTTCCAGAGACACAGTCTATAAATTGCAGGCCTTAAGTGGCTAAAAGCTAGAGATGTATCTCTTGACAGACACTTGAGACGTTCCTCTGTTTCCATGCTGCATTAGCCATGCTGGTACACTATGAGAAACTGCAGCATGTGTGTCTAACATAGCCTTTACAGGCATGTGTGCATACACAGGCTGAGCAGGATGGGTGCTAATGCAGCCTTCAATAATGAAATCCATAAGCAAATAACTGATATTGAGATGTTATTGTCATGACCTCAGATTTATAGCCAGCAAAATTCCTCTTCAATGCAAGCCCTGGAATAATTGATCTCTCCGGTGCCATACATTTTAGATATATGTATGGCAAACCTCAGCCTGGTTGACTATATTTCGTCATGCTTCATGCAAAGCAAATTTAGATAAGAGTTAAGCACAGAGAATGAAAAAGTGGTTGGTTTTGATCTCATTACTGAACCGTGATGTAATTATCAGGGAAGATGACTTCTTGTAGCAACACTAGTGATGATAAAGGTTGCAGCAAGGGGACAGCAACATTTTGATAATAATAGTAATTTTTGATGTAAAGTTTTTGTAGCCACACTAACGTCATGGCTACGTGGATGGCAATGTCAGTCTGTCAGTCAGTCCAACACTTTGGTCCAGATTAAGACCTGCAGCTGAAATATATGAATCCTAAGAATTTTAATGATCCTCTGACTTTTTCTCTTGTGCCACCCTGAGGTTCATATTTCTGGGTTTGAATGAGATGTCGCACTAAATTTTGATGGAGTTTGTTATGGATATTCATTTCTCCCTCAGGATTAACTGTAATCACTTAGTTGATTGCCTGATTTTTCATCCAGTGACACCAGAAGGTGAAACATCATTTGGACATTGTATTGATAATATTGAACGCTTGAGAATCTGCACTCATGCACAAGTGTAGACATTATTCATGGTACAGTCATACAGAGACAAGAATATGCATCAAGATGCTCATGGCTGAGACTGAGATTCTTGTAAAATTGAAAGGAGCGTGTACAAGTATTTGATCTTAGCAAATATGTAAAAAAAATTATTCCAGTCCCATAAAATGTTGACATTGACATGAAATGTGCCGGTATATAAATCCAACTGGGCCAGCTATCCTGTCATTCCTCTACACACACACACACACACACACACACACGCACACAAACACACACAAAGCTGTCCAAAGCTGACAAGCTCAGCAGGACAGGGCCTTCTTCCTCTTCATCATTTATTCACCAACACAGCACACTGTGGCCGGCACATCCTATAGAGCAAACATTTATTCTCAGCATTCTTCAATTTCCCCCACAAAGCTCTTTTCAAGCTCGGCTAGGCCTTTTCACTATGCAGTGTGCTGGCCATATTGGTTCCATGAGCCAATTTCGGTGGCCAGCATATAGTGATCCGGTCAAATAGTGCTGAGAGGAGATATTAGTGTAACTGAATACATACATGCTTGGACAGTATTATGTATGAATGGACAGGTCATTCATTATGTATGAATGGATGGACAGGCATGTATTTCATAAACGTGTCTCCTGAAGGAAGGTCTCAGGCCTGGTCCACATGCGCATGGATAATTTTGAAAATGGGATTTTTCCTCCTTCATTTAAAAAAAAAAATCTCTACCATGCAAGCACTATTTTAAAAAAATCTCCATCCATATGAAGTGCTGTCAAGAACGAACAGGCAGTGATAAACAACTGACCCTTTCTTTTTATGTTTACCATAATTAGATCAATAAGAAGTTATAATGGAAATGATCATTTAGACTGTTGTTGTTACTGATCCCTGCCCCTTTCACCTTTTAGCCAATCATATGCTCTCAGCTTTTTTTGCAGGCTATGCAACTTCATTGACTAAATTTGATAGCAGTTTCATTTATTTTCGTCATCAAATTAACTCCTTTCTCTCTCACCTGTTTGCCTCTTTTAAATTGCAAAGTGCCAAGTTCTCAGTCTGCAAAAACAAGCGACACAAACATTTGAATCACTTTGAGCGAAGGCATCATACTGTTGTGTTTTCCATTGAGAAACTGCACACGCGCTTTTCACATCAAAGTCACTCGCCAGCCCCGTTCCATAGTGAATTGCCCATCATGCTTGCGTCTCCTGAGTCGCACCCTAATGGCATTCATGCTTGTGTGCCTGCTAGATAGTTTTCCCGATGCAAATGGAATTAAAGCAATGGCCACATCATTAGCATGCCACTGAAGTTAATAAGTGATGGTGAGGCATCTTCATGGCCCATTGGCACAGTGGTGAATGGAAAAAAGAATGGAGGCGGTATCAAGTTTGATGATTTCCCTCACGTGTCTTTGCCATGCATTTTTCATCTGCCTCGTATATCAGGACAATAATGCAATTTTGTGGAAAGGCTTGAATTAGCCGCCTTTCATTAGGCTCACCATGACAACCTTTATCAGAGCAGACCAAACATTTTCAAAAGCCTGTGTGATATCATATGTAATATTTGTACATCAAGACAGAAATGCTGGTTTTGTGAAGAAAAAATTAGATTATGAATTATTGAAAACTCATGTGAGGCAACAGAGCTTCCATCGTGTGGGTCTTATACTGTATTCTTATGTGATAGTTTTTTAAGCATGTCAATGAGTGTTACTAAATGTGATTTACAATACCCTGAGGAAATGAGATATTGCATATTGAGTGAGAAATTGCATGTGTATGTTCTCCAAAATGCATTGTCCATCCGCATAGTAGGAGCAAGACCCTATTCTGCCATAACCCTGCTGCTTGTTGTCTTAGATAAAGCTCTCAACATCTGAGTCTGGGGACATATTGCAAGAGGAGATATATGCCATAAACAGCCAATATGTTTCTACAACTGCTCGAACTGCCCTCTAAGTCCGTTGGAAGGCAGTAAAATATTAGAAACACGCAATATAATTCAGTTCTACACAGCAAGGCTGGAAGAGTAATGACCAAATGTACAGTTTTCTATTGTACTATCAATATCAGTCGAGCTGCATCGTAAATCAGGTGGGTGGGCAACATAATGAAAATACAGGAAATGGCCACAGTGCTGTATGTACAGAAAAGACAGCAAATAAAAAAGCAGGAAAAGGACATGCTAGTTTAAAATATGTTGCTGTTTTGTGATAAATGTCGTGGATATTTATAAGCTTTATTGTTGCTAATCACTTCCACGTGTCTTTGAAAAATACAGTATTTTCTCTGGTCCAATGAGAAAGAAGAGACGATCATCTCTTGTTCATGAAAGTCAAAGCGGGAGACAAACGGTAGGCAGGAAACTGGAAGCCAGGTGTGACTCATAGATTGACAGTCACAGGAGATGCTCCGGAGCAACGTGAGTAAGATCATGAAATGTAGCGCCTCGGTCCGCGGGGGTTTTATGAGCTCTGCGTCACTCACCCACCCAGCGCCTGTCCACCCCCGAGGGGAGAGCAGAAGTTCCTTACCCGCAGCTTGAATTTCCCTGCCAGGCTCCGACGATGACATTGTCCCCCAACTTGAATCCCACTGCTCTCGCCGCTCTGACCTCTGACCTTGAGCTGCTCGGTTATGCACAAAGGCCACAAAGTTCTTTCAGAGGAGGGATGACGCTGCAGACTTCAGACTGCTCACAGCTCAACTGGAAAAACTTTGCTTCCTAAGTCACTATGTACCAGGCGGGCATGTGTGGCAGACGCTGAGAAGCGGCGAGTTGTGGAAGATTAGTCATTTGAGTTACAGAAGGATATAACAGGCTGAAGGCTGCAGTGGCTCTGACATATGGAAGATGGAGTTGTAAGAAGAAGAAAAAGGCTTGAGCTCGAAGGGGCGAAGGTCATCAGCCCTGTCCAAGCTGTAATTTCCTCCCGTAACCATTCTACCATCCTCTGATTCAAGTATTTGTCTGTCTGTTGAAATACTGCATTATCTTAAGTGCACACATTGTATTTGTGGTTTTAAAGTGTAGCAACATTAAAATAACCATTCAGTAAAATTAACACCATCCATAAAAGATTATTTCAGAGTATCTCATGCTTCCCCTTTCCACAGAGCACTATCACAGGGTTGTACCAGGTTTTCAAAGAGCTCCACCTTCCCAGGAAGCTTTAAAGCATCCTCTGCACTGAGTGTCAGGGCGTGTCTCTATTTCCTCTGAGGAAACATTGTCCTGATGTGGTTCTGGAGCAGAACTGGGTGTGGCACCCTGGGCTTTTGCTGCAAAGGTATACCCCCTCCTGAACAGGACAGACGGAAATATTGTCAGAAGCCGCAGCAGTCTCCACACACACACACACACGCATACACGCCCTCCTCTTATAGCTGTTGGTGCATACAGCTCACCGGCAGCAGCTGAGCTCCTTGTCGACCTTGAGGGATCGATGCAGAGGTGGTACAGCCGAGCTGAGTGGCCGTGTGGAAGCTCATAAATAAGAATGAAGGATGGCCCCAGGGGCTCAGGGTGAGGAGGGTGTGGGGGGGCATCACGAAACACCCCACCACCGAGAGGCACGACACAGACACTCTTCTGCCCAACGCCCCCTCACCCATCTGGAGATTAATTACGCCTGTTTCCACATTACCATCCAGCCCCCCCCCTCTGGGGAACCTTGACTCCTTCAACCCCTTGCGCGCTCGTCTTCCTCCACATCCACCCACACACTGTAGGCCGCGTCAGGGAAACGGGCAGGTCACTGTAACTCAATCTCGCCTTTTACAGCTCAATGAAATCCAGCCGGCTGCAGATTACAGTATTTATGGTACTGATACTGTGCCTTAGAGCTCCAGAATTCATATTCTTGTCATCAGTTGTCATTTAACACAATTCTCTTTCTTCCCACTGCATATCTGTAATCATATGTGCAATGCAGGAGCAGGCGCTGGAACTATTTTTCCCATTAGCCTGCCCTGCATGATGACAGCGCAGCGCTCATCACTCACCACTCTGCCCTCAGAGCTTATGCTGCCATTTGATATTGATAGGGCCCTTGAAAAATCGCCCTCACAGAAAGCATTCTGCCAACAAGACCCATAAAGTGAACTGTGGATCTATATAGCGGGTTAATGGAGCTTTATGCCTGCCACACCGTACACCCTAATATATCAAGCACCAATTACACAGTAATGGTGTTTTTTTTTTGAGACAGCATGGAGTCATTTAGAAACTGAGTTTGACAAAAGAAAATCTCCAAATCCACTCACCAGCTTTTTTTTAATCTGTGCTTTATAAAAAACCTTGACGGTTTAATAACTTCTAAGTGGCAGTCATCTTAAAGCTACCATGTCTTACATTCAGAAAACCATTGTTATTAATGACACTGGCGGCTGTCAGCATAATCTTCCTGCATCCTCCTGGTCATCAGTCAAAATTGTCTTTGGCAATACAAAGCGATTAATACATGTAAATTGCTTTACATTATTACATATTGCATGTTTAAAGGAGACAAGATGTTACAGCATATTCTAATTATTTAGTGCCACATTTTGCTGCTCATGCTTTCCTCGAATACTTTAATCATTCTCATTACATTAAATTATCCCTATAGACACTAGGCTGATTTTTATTATTGGTGATGGACATAAATCAAAGTACTAATCTTTTTTATTCATGTCACATTTGCCCTATCAGGTGTGATACTTTTCTGATACCACTCCTGAGTGCATGTAGATAAAATACTGAGTTGAGTCAATTTCTGGGGAAGGGACATTTTCTGTGCAAGCTACACTGCAGCCATAAAACCGAATGCCACGACAGGGAGAGCAGCTGACATTTCGGCTAACCTTGTAATAAAGTACGACGTGACAAATGTGCTGACAAAGTATCTATCATTCTGTTTACTGCGTTGGAATATGAGAATCATGTGTTCTGGCGAGCGGGATATTCCTTGAACCAGGGAGGTATTTAGCAGCCTGGCCTTTGAGGTGACCTGGTAAAAGGTTGCCGCTGTTGCACCCGAAATCCCTGCAGGCTCTTCTCTGTCATGAGGATTAGAAACGATTTTAGAGCTGTACACCTTAATCCAATTTAAGGCTCTGGTCGCTTTTTCTTTGAAAAGCCATGTCAAAAGTCATAGGGCTAGAGATAAGTTTTCCCTTGTTAGTACAGTGTACATACTGTACTTCAGCTTACAGTGAAACAATGGTTAAAACATCTTCTGTAATGTGACATATTGACATATTTACAAGTGGAAAATAGGAGGAGGGTTTAATTAGATTCAATTGGATCGCTCAAATGTCAGACTGATGAGATGGAGGACCTCCTCTGATACGACCCTCATCTGCATTGATAGATCAGGAGGAAGAGGACAAGAAAGAAATGATTAAATTAGACGTCAATCAGATCCAACTGTGATCCAAGCACACATCAAAACAATATTGTGATATTGCTAATATAGCTGCTACTACAACCCTGCGCCTTGTTAGTCACCCCAAATCACACATGATGGAATAAATTAGTGTAAACATCTCTGAGTTATTGTAACATTTCACAGAAAGAGAAAAGGAAAGTCCTTTTCCACAAAGACGCCGGATTACACCCTGACGTTTGTCTTATTTCACTGTGTGTTAATTTAGTTGGATTATTCTTGATTTGTTTATTTACAGGGGTCAATGCACATTCATTAAGGCTGACCTTTTGAAAATATCAATGCAAATGTGCCAGGCTTAGTCAATGCATTAATTTGCACTTGTGGTCTCAACACAATTAAAGAGACCAAACAGATAAAAAAAATATTCCAAACAGTAAAGTAACTATCAGCAAAAGAGAAAGTAATGACCCTGCATGGTGTTTTTAAATAAACACTGAACTATAAAATATTGGTGATAATAATGGTGAGTCTGTGCATTGTAAGATCAATACTCTATTATTTCTACACGTACAGTACCTTAATAGCAACAGTGTGGTGTTCTTCGCGTCAAGCCTAATTAGAAGCTTATTAATGGTTCAACTCGCTGTATCTGTATTTGGCTGCATTGTTAACTTATACATAGCTCACAGGTGTTTTCCCCGAAGGAGCTGAGATTATACCAAAAAATCTAATTAAACACACGCTCCCACTCCTCCCAGGATGCTATGAAGAAAACATAAAAAACTGCTGGAGATAGAAAACAGTGTCCTCAAGCCAGATCTGGCGCCCTTTCATTGTGCTCAGAGATAGCGTAAGGCAAACTCCAGCTCGACGTGTGAATTAATGATAAGGTTTGATGAGGGGGATTCAATCTGATCCTCGCCTCAGCTTCCAAATCCACCAGAACCACCAAAAACTAATGATCAGGGTTTATCTTTTTTTTCCTCCTACCCATGCCCAAAGTGATAGTGCTTATTAATTGCTGCTGCAACAAAAAAATTCATAACTTTGTACTTGTGCTGATGCTTGTACATTTACCGGCTTTATCTAGCTGCGCTCGCATGACTCAGTGCTTTTTTTTTTTTTTTTTTTCCATTATATTATTCTCTTTTTTCCTCTGCTCATACCCTTCAGTCACTGTCTTTGTCTTTGTGCCTGTTTTTCCATCTCTCTGTCTCTTGCCCTCTCTGTCCCTCTCACTCGCTCTCTCTCATTTTTCTGACTCTGAAGCCGATATGGGGAAGATGGCTGACAGGCCTGCACTGGGTTTCTCAGTGAGAGACATCCTCCATAGTCGCCTCACGTGCATGTTGACTGCGAGCTGATTGTTGTTGTTGAGAACTCGTGCCCACTCGCTCTGTCAAGCAAAAAACCTCTCCATCATTTCCTTCCTTTCGAAACTTGTTGCACTTTTTTTTAACGCCCTCCCCAGAAGATTGATTATCCCTCAGCGTCACTTAAATATCACCTTCACTCTCCGAGATCGAACAAAGTTTGGAGGGAGTGAACGACCTCTCTCGTACTGTTTATTTCACATTAGAGCCTCTGTCTGACTCGGCTCCCTCTGTCTGTCCAAACCTGGAAACCTCTCTGCAAGGGAGTTTCGAACAGCGTGTCCCAGAACACTGTGGAGTTAGCACACCTTTCATCCCCCTCCTCTGCACTGCAGTAGGAAGGGTATATGCTCAGTGCTCACTGTTTGCTCTGCTATGTATTGATCTATCCATAGGCATGCTGCTCTTGAAATAGCACAGACAGAGGCGCGGGGGGAGTCGCTGGAGGGACAAACACCCGAGTCGAATGGAAAAGCAGCAGGATGTTATGTCAGTCTGGAAACCACACCCTCTCGCTCTGTTCGCGTCTCTCTCCATCTCCTGATCCAGAACAAGATGACCTCTCCGAAAACAAACCTTGACCTTTGCACACCGGGGACTGTGGTTTACTCACCGCCGGTCGTTGGCCTGTGTGGTGAAACTCTGGATCCGCTCTTAAACACAGAGACTCTGCCATAAATCAAAAGGAGTAACAGTTGTTCTCCTCTCCTCTTCTGTGAGGTTATTAATGATGTGAGCTGAGCTGGACAAAGCTGAGAGCCTGCTGCTGCTGCCAGGATCTTCCCCTCTCAAATCCCAGTGTGGGCCTCGCCTTGTATTTAAAACCTCTAATTCTGTGCAGCTCCATGGTTGTGTGTATGGTGCGTGTCTGGATTTGAATATGCATGTGCACGCTCTTTGCTTTGTTTTGAACAAAGCGATCACTTTGACACATCTAAAAAAAAAATAGTCTGCTTCATGTGGAAACAATGCAAATCTCATAATCCTCATATTTGTGACACGGCATGATTAAAATGGGAGCTGGGAGTGAAAGAAAGGAAAGCATTGTGATGTGAAAACCACAGAATAGGGAGGGTTGAAGCATGATAGCACTTATTGCCGGAGAGAGACGGGTGATGGATTTTCCTACAAACATTAATATATGTGCAGAAAGGGCAGTGGGAAGACCACTTGTATGGTCTGAAAAGTGTGAAAGAGAGGATGTCTAGTGAGGGGAATAGCAGATGGTGAACTGGCATCTGTAGCCCTTTAGCTGTCTGTGGAGGGAGCCCCAACCTTCAACCTTCTGACACTGGACAGAGGCATCAAAACAGAGGCCTAGATAAGTTACATCATCTTAATGGTGTTTTAAGCATTTGCACTGGATTCTAATGGTGATGACTCCAAACAGTCACGTTTAATGCTAAATTATTCTGGCTTGTGAAGCGACGGCACAGCAAACGATTTTTCAGCTTGTGGACGTGGAGCCGACCCGATACTTGACATATCTTAAGGGGAAAGAAAGACAGAAGCAAACAGACATGGCAAATTAACAGATTTGTGTTGCAGGAGAGGCGACATAAAGTCGGCAGCATATAAAAGAGACAAAAGATTGTAGAGTGTTAGATTTTAAAAAGGGGTCACACAGTCGACACAAGTGAGCGACGTCGAGATATGAAAAGGCTGTGTTGGCGCATTAGCTCGTCCCTGCAGCCATTATGTGCACACCATTTTGAACACTCTTAATAGCCTGTGCTTTACTGATTTTATTGGCCCTCGAGGTTGAATTAATGAATGCTTGTGGTATTAAATATGAAACCGCAACCATGTGACATTCACAGTACACGCACACACAAACACACACTTGAACAGTATTAATGCAGTTTAGAACACCGACCTTAAACTAGCCGACCCAACATTGTTTGGTCATTTAGTTTGATGTAATTGATGTGAGGTTTTGTCTTTTGTCATATTTTTGCGCAATGTAATTTAAAAACCTCCCAGTTTGTACCATTATTAAACAATATTTCGATGTGTCAGGTCCCCAAGAAGCTGGTGCAGCTGGCTCCTGGTGAAGGGAAACTTGCTTTGAATACATGTACAAACACAGAAAATCACATTAGTTCTTTATGTAATGTTTATGTGCGTCATCCACTCTTCTATCCATCTGTTTTTCTTCTTCATATCTCTTCCCTGAGGTCAGGTGACATGTTCAGAGTCTGGAGGATCTTGGAGGTCCGGTGGGAACCGATGAGGCCCTCTGGATCCAGTCTCCTCCTCACTCACTAGAGTGTGATTTGTCTGTGCAGCCAAATACTGGAAATACAAAAAGTTGTGTTGTGTAAAGTCCTTGTAAAGCCGTTGGAGTAAAGGATAAATCTCAGACAGCGTCAGTTACTGAGACCAGCAAGACTGTAGGAAGGGATACCTTTGTTATCACAATGCAAAGACAATGACATCATCCCCATATGAATATTGCATTTTTGTGATATTGCAATATCAACATTTGTCATTCATGTGACTTAGGATCATAGTAATTACTTAAATTAATAAGAAGTTCTTGGAGGAATGCTTGTTAGTCTGAAGGAGCCAATGTCAATTAATAATTGATTCATGGCCTTTTACTCACAAGTATAAATCACTTTGACATTTTATGGCCTTAAGTCAAATTATTGTATTTCGGCACCAAGACAAAAGACCAAGAAAATGTGAACAAGAGGCCAGGAAATAAGCTGAACGTGTTGCTGTACTTACTGGCAACATTTAGAAAAGATCTGTAATATTAGAAAAGGTCTCATGGAATTAACGTCAGTGCTGTATTATTGCAAGGTGACGTATTGTATATGTCAATGAATCATTGTAGGCATCATTTAAAATACAGAGAAGGTAGGTCTCAGGCCATATATATTTACATTACATTCATTTAGCTGATGCTTTTATTGAAAGCGACTTACAATATGATATATGCCTTCAGTCAGGTTTAAATCTTACCCGCTTTACTCTCAAACCAGGAACTATAGGTGTGTTTCAAGTGAGATTCTTTTAAAGGAAATTAGACACTTGTAAGTGCTGTTATCATTCAGAGGCTGAAGAATACAACAGAGTGGTGAATAGGAGGAATCTACAGAAGCAAGCTAATGCTACTGAACAGCAAGTCATAATCAGCAGTCATGCCCGTTTGTGGCTCTTGAAAATCCCACCTCAATTATAGTGTAAGGTGGGGGTGTGCTTGAAAAGAATTCGTTTACACCTCTCAGATGGCAAAAGCGTACTTGTCCTGAATGGCCGCACTTGAAGGTGGAGTGAAAAGCTTTCTATAATTACGTGTTTAGATCTGGGATGGTGCATGCTTTTGGACCTTTGCAAATCTGGCCGGTTGTCATGTGATTAGTTGTAAATATGGAAGTGCTGGTTTCGTGAAGTTGCAAAAATTATTGGCAGAAAAAAGTCAAAAATTCATCCATCCAACAAACACTTTGGTTGGAGCATAACTGTGCCCTAAGAGCTGTTATAGCACAAAGATTCATTTTATAGGCTGTAGTGAATGTTTGTTAGCATACTATAGTTACTGTTTGTTACTGTCTTGATGATTCTCAGATTTGTACTGAGTGTCCAGGAAAAGTGCTTGCAAAGCTCATGTGCCTAGAAAACTGCACGACACTCCTGTCATTTGTTATAAACCAGTGGACTTGCTGTCTAAACACCAGTTGTCAGTATTATTGATGGTGGCTAGTGACCCTTGTCCACCCAATGTCAGGCGGTACAGTGAGGACAGAGAGCAACATCTGAGACTTTCCTTGTCCTCAAAACAGAGGAGGAGAGCAAGAAGATACTGAAAGCAATAAATAGAAACTAAATGAATGAAATGAGAGGTATGGAAATATTTAAAATTTGGTTCAGTGTCAACCAAGTAGAGCAGACAAAACAGGCGACACTGGATCCAATGAAAATGACTTTGCTGATGTCTGCTGAGTAATAGAAGTCGACGTCCGCGGGTGTCAGCAGAATTTTTTATGGAATCTCCCCCCTCTCAACAGGGTGTCACGGCAGATACTTCACGTCGCCGGGCGGACGCAGAGAATCTCTCCGGCCCCGTCGCGCTCTAACCTCTAAAAAAGGCCGACATCAGCAGGGTAACCTGTCAACCCACATGGGTAGCCACTGACCTGGCTCGTGCTTTCAGGAGCGGGACGCAGTCAACAAGCCTCACCATCCACAGCCAGTAAGACCACACCAAAAGAGACACAGTATCCCATGAAAACACATGTATAATTCATTCTCGTCAGAACTGTGCCACTTCCAGATTTGGCTTTACGCTGATGTGTTGAAACAGGATTCTGTGACCCACAGTACCGTCTCTGAGTGTGTGTGTGTGTGTGTGTGTGTGTGTGTGTGTGTGTGTGTGTGTGTGTGTGTGTGTGTGTGTGTTTGCATAAGCCCATCAGTAGACACCACATGAATGCAAATTTTTGTATTCTCAAGGCTGTTGAATACAGGACTCGGTGTAAATGCCAGCATACTGAAGGAAATTTGACTGCAGTATATCGATGGTGATATTGGAAAGACAAACCATGGGGTTAATGACTGGGGCTGTAACAGTTGGGGGTGAAGGTACAGTTAAAAACACAGAATATAGAGGATCATTTACCTGCAGCTGTTCTGCTTTTTACTAAAATGAAAGATATAACTGACAAGAGGATTATTGTATTCTTGCATCAAATCAAAATTCCTGTAAAGTCCTGTCAGGACGTCTTGATTGATTTTTTTTTTTTTTTCATTAAACTAAACACTTTTCTCATCCATATATAATGTATAAAAAGCAATCAGCCATAAGATTTTTTTATCTAAATGCAACATTTTTGTTTTGTCTGCTTTTTTCCCAGGATTGTATTTATCTTAGCAAATTGGCAGGAAGCAAAGTTCTGACCTGTGGGTCATAAACCATATTTTGTGTGACACACCAATTCCAGCTTCATTTGTAGTATATTGGCGACTTAATCCTAACATTGATTCTGACCAAGTGTTTCAAGGTGGTCTGCAACACTCTAATTGCCACCGATCTTCTCACTCATTTTCTTGTCTAGTCTGCACATCTGTCCTGTGTGAATCCATGTGTGTTCAGTGTGTGTGTGTGTGTGTGTGTGTGTGTGTGTGTGTGTGTGTGTGTGTGTGTGTGTGTGTGTGTGTGTGTGTGTGNGTGTGTGTGTGTGTGTGTGTGTGTGTGTGTGTGTGTGTGTGTGTGTGAAAGCTTTGATCTTCCCCCGGATGACTTCTGGTGTGAGGGTGGGAAGCTCATTAGCTGTGCCTTTCACCTGTCTGTAGTAGACAACAGGAATAACCAATCGCTAATTAAGTCACACGTGATTACAATGTTCTGTTGTGTAGGTGAGATATTTCATGCGGTGTGTTGCACAATGCAGAGATGTGTAGAGAGCTAGGTGATGGAAATGATAATAAAACAGACTGGATTAGCGTGAAGGCAAGGTTGACTGTGACTTGATCAGTGCAACAGTGAATGTGCAGTATCACATAAAATCAAGTCACTTTTAGCTTGGTCCATTCAAAATATATTACGTCTTCACAGTGAAGCTCTCATTAATTGTTTGTGTGGAAAATAATTAGAACGTCATGGATTATACCTGAGTAGCATGTATTTAATATAATCACATGATATTTGTGCGCTAAAATTGGAGGATCATACTTTCCTCTATTTCACATCTGTTGCAACAGCTGGTGTACTCATGACATTGTTTGAATGCAAATCTATATATTGCTGCTTGCCTCAGCCTTTGTGCACTAGCCACAGAATAGTACATTACGTCACATCATCTTAAGATTGCTGGAGCAGTTTGACCGCATTTTTCCACTGTCAGTGGACAAAGGCCTCTGTAAAATGTTTCCAGTAGCTTCTTGAATTCCTTCCTGGAAAACTGCTGTTGTGGAATCAAACCTAAATTCTATAGTCGACTACCTGGGTTTGTAATAATCAAGGCTGAGTGCACTGCAGGCCTATAGAGTGCACTTAGTGTGACATGTAAAAATGCTCCCCTTTCTCTGAATTTACGACTCTGCACAATGGTGCACAATAGGTAAAGCGTTGGTTCGATGTGAGTTTGCCTTCGCTGTGGCTCTGCTGCATTGTTTCCATGGTGTGGAGCTTTGCAGAAATGAGAGGAAGTGCGTAAGAAAAGCTTTCCAGGGCGCTGGGATGACGTCCTGCTGTATTTATCACCTGCTCGTCCTTCCTCCTCTCTCCTGCTGAGCTAGGTGAGTCACACACACACACACACACACACACACACACACACACACACACACACACACACNCACACACACACACACACACACACACACACACACACACACACACACACACACACCCTCTCCAGCTCTCATCCCTTCGCCTTTGCTCTCTTTCTCAGTACCTCGGCTACTCTATCGGTCACACTCCTTACTTTTTTTTTTCATACACTCCTCTCCCTCCATCTGCCTCTGTCGTTCCTTCTCCTCCTTGGACTCTGGTCTAGTGTCAGTCCCTGATGGATGAGTGGAGTTTGAAAGCCACTCATTGGGATAAATGAGTGTACTTTCAGAAGTTTCTCCAGCCTCCTGGGAGGTGCAGAATCCGGGAGCGGAAAAGAAACGAAAGGGAGTCGGAAGTGAAAAGAGAGACAGAAAAAGAAGGAGATAGGGGCAGGCCGAGAGAGATTGTACATCAAGAGGCTCTTTGTACATTATTAGGTCGATATCTCAATCTCAGTCTGCGATGCAGCTCTGCCGTGTGTTATCAGCCTCTTCTCCCTTTCCACATAGAAAAGCCTTCAGAAAACCATTTACTCTTCTTTCTTTGATGTCAAGAGCTTAATGTCGTTCTGAGGCCTTTCTCTCCACATTAAAACAGAGATTCCTGAGCTTCCAGATACATGTGATAGTGGTGGAATTGTTACTGAGAGCTGATGCAGAAACTGTCCCGCGGATATTAAAGTGAACTTGAGTGCACTCTTATTAACTTTTTTTAAAATTTTTTATTGTGGCACAAAAGGTCAAGTGAGGGGAAATACCGGAGAGAGATCTGCTTTATCCTTGAGGAGAGAGACAAAGAAAGAAAGATTAATTTCGCTAAATGTATTTGTGACGATCTCCAGAAGCCCCTAATTAATTATAGCCTTAACGAGTGGAGAGAGAGAGAGAGCGCACAAATTCCCCCTCTAGCCATCGGCCACGTGTTCAGGGATTTGATCTTGTCACTGTTTGTTTTAGCATTTATTAATTTTACACCCTGTACAAATAAGACTAACTAGATCGTCTGGTCTTCTGGATAACACTTTTTAGTATATGCTGTGTTTAACAGATTTGCAAACATATACAGTATCATGCACTCATGGGTGTGCGCCATCTTGTCTTGGGTGTGCTCGACGTTCCTTGTGCTAAGTCCAAATTGCTCTTTCTCATCCTTTGCCAATTTGTCATTTTCAAAAGTATGGATTAAAGAATTGTGAGACTGAGATTGAGTAAACACAAAAAACACCTTGTCCTCTTTCCACCCTCTTCTCTGATGAAGGAATTGGGCCACAATCCACGACAGAGATTATGGACATCAAACCTATAGCGAGGATGAGACGTGTCACATCAGAGTAGTTAACGATGGTTAATGTTTCAGTCAACCTTTATCTATTGCTTTGGATTCATATGTTGGTGGTTATATCAGACATGTCACAGAGGACACACACACTTATTGAGACCTTTCATCAGGTGTCAGCTTGTTTCTTGAGTAATCTTGTTGTCAAGGCGGTCCAAGATTTATAGTCAGGTACATACAGCATATTTGAAACATTTTGTCTTTATTTTTGATATCTATATATGTTTGAAAAGTCACAACATTTCCACAGAGAGTAGACATGCCTCAGTATGCCTCAAATCTAATCATTTGTATAACACGCAGTCCGACGATCAGGGTTTATAATTTCTGTGAATGTCTGCCCTTGAAGGCTGCCATCATGACCTCCCTGATCTCTTTCTCTGAGAATTTTGTGTCTTTTGTGTGTCAACTTGTAGTTTCAATGCAATGAATTTTACAAATGGAGATAATGGCTGGTAGTGTCTCCTGGCGTCGCAGTCATTCGTGCATGCAAAAACGATGTTATGAAAGTAGAGAAAATTGAAAGAGAGAGCTTTAGGGACTTTTGTCCCTTGACACATGGACTGCTGCTTAAAGTAGGTGTGACTGCTGGATTGCTTGTTTCTGAAAGTGGATGAGACCCCCCTCTGCTGAAGGGGACCCAGACTGCTCACTAGAGAGAAATGTGAACTCGGGATCGGGGCCCCTCTTATGGCATAACATACATTTTGACTTATGTGATACTGATCTTTCTTGTCACCTGTCTTCCAAAGTAAATATTATCTGTCAAATTATGATCAGCTCTTATAAATAATATCCAGTAACCTGATGTTCTTGTGTTCTTTACACATATAAGCAATACAATATTTTCTACCCCTTAACCTCATGACGTCTCATATTTTGTCCCCCTTTCCCCAAGACCTATGATACAGTTCTCTGCCAGAGGAGCGTGTGATTTCCAGTTTGAGGGATTAGACTGTAGCCCGGTTATAAATCTTCCACTGCTCTGATTTAGTAACCATGAATCCTGCAGTCCTCTGACAGCTGTGATTTGTTGATTTAATCAATCTTCTCCTCATAGACAAACAGGCAGATTTGAGCTGTTTTATATTCAGTATCCCTGTGCAGTCAGGTTCTCTTCTCCATATTTCTGTGTAGCTCCAATCTTGGGAGTTTACATTATTTACAGACCATGCACTTTTTCTGTGTTTTTTCATTCTATTTTTAATGCTTGAATTCTCTCCATTTTTATAAACATGACATCATTGATTCATTGATCACTTTGATTATATGTGCAGATGAACTGTAGTGGTCCATCTTCATTAATTGCTAACTTGACATGATTAATATTGAAAAGCTTGAACCGGTGAATCCATTAATAATACTGTTTTTGGACGTGATTTATTTTGTATTTTTAGGGTTATTTTCTTTAGCTAATCCTCCCGGTTTCTAGCGTTAATGCATCTTTATTTAACAGTCAATAAGACGCCTGGCCAAATAGGTTCTGAGCGAGATGTAATAAACAGTGATTGGCTGTTAAAGACCTGCCCTGGCCTGGTTTTTCAGTTCAGATGGGAACAGGCCGGCTGGTGTTCAGCTGCAGGATTGATGGAGCACCAAGATCCAGAGTCCCATCACACCACGGCTCACCCCGGTCTCACATGCCAATGAATTAAGTTCCCGACTGCCCTTTCAGTTCCTATTTGCTTATTGATCGCAGATTTTCATCAGTCTTAAGTATTGAAGTATTGCAGGGAGGAGGGTCATGAATCTTATGCCAAATAGCACCACAAGCTATAAGTTAGAGGCAAAAACAGGGGCTTCTTGCCCAGTGAAAGCTCGACCTCAACCTGTCAGGCAGGGGCTAGTATTGTAAATCCAGGCCTGAAGCCTGTGATGAATATGTGAGGATTGGAGTGATGGCCTTAATACCACCACACTGACCTGCAGGTTAATCACGATGTGCTGTTTAAGCAGCCTAGCACCAGCAGGAACACACCTAAATACACCCACCCGCACTATTCACACACACATAAACACAGTACACCTCTCTTGCACTTTTCACTACATAGCTGTGTGTAACTAATGGCACAACAGTACATCATGTCACAAGCACACCACACTCTATATGGCCTACACTGCTTGTCACAGTGTTCCCAGGAGAGAGGGCGGGTCTCTGTCACACTGACCTTTCGTTTTGCTGAATTAGTCAGTCAGTGTCCACCCTCATGGGGGAACTACATAACGTAGGGGATTACCCATGGTGGTACATATACTGCACTCAAAGTATCTGTAAGGTTGCTATGTTGCTGGGGAATGCATATGTGTTATTTGTGAAATAGTATGAAATAGTGTTTAGTACTTTACACTTCATAGAAATCGAAATCGAAAAGTTTTTGACTCAACACACACAATACTCAAAACAACACAAATTTCTTAAAAATGAAAGACAGAAATATCTAATTTACAGAAGTATTCTGACCCTTCATTTAGTACTGGGTTAAAGTACCTCAGGCAAGTCTCAAGTTTTCTTGGAAATGATCTTTGCTTGAGATTGATTGATACACCTTTCTTTTGAATGTTGCTCCCATTTTTCTTGGCAGAATCATCAGCCAGGTTGGATGGAAGTGTCGGAGAACAGACATTTTCCGATCTCTCCTCTGTTGGGTTCAGGTCCAGAATCTGACTGGGCCACTTTGGGACAGAGGACTGGAAGCTACCACTGCATTTTCTTGGTGTTATGCCTTGGATCATTGTCTTATTCTGCCCGAGCTCCTTAACACTAGAAAAAGTTTTCACTCAGGATTGCTCCATATTTTCCTGCATCCATCTTTGCTTCTTATCCTGATGAGTATCCCAGTCCCCGTCGCAGAAAAACATCCCCGCATCATGATGCTGCCACCACCGTGTTTGACCGTGGGGATGGTATTAATGAGATGATGCTCAGTGCCTGGTTTCCTCCATACACGCCACCAAGAAGTGTGACCAAATGGTTCAAGCTTCATTAGTGGTCTGAGAGTTGTTCAGGTGCCTTTTGGCAAACTCCCAGCGGGCTGTCATGTGCCTTTTAGTGAGGAACGGCTTCTGAACTCTCCATCTCATTCTTAGCCACCATTGGTCTTAGATCCAGGAAGACTGCTGGTGGTTCCAAACTGTGCCATAACAACATCCTGTCTCTCAGGTCTAAGGATAGTTCTGTTGATCTCATAGCTTGCTGTTGAGACACATCATCAACTGTGAGACCTTATATAGACATGTGCCTTTCCTAATTATGTCCATTGAGTTCAATTAGAGGTCACAGATCACATACTTCATTTGCAGTATTTTCTTAAGACTGATGAGAAAAAATGAATTGATTCCATTTTAATCTGAAACATGAAAAATGTAGAAAACTTGAAATGGTCTGAAAACTTTCTGTAGGCATTGTATATTCCATATTCATCCTTACAGCCTCACATATTTTTGCAGTGCGTGCGTCTAATTGGCTGCCTGCCCCTGACATGTTAAATCACTGTCACAAGAAGACGAAACGTTATGTTATGCTTTTGGTTGAATTAGAATCATTTAGCCTCCTTATATGCACGCTGAACATTATCCCTTAAACTGCATTGACTGCACATGCAAAGCAGGCCTCCCATGTGAGCGGGCTTTCGTTGCATTCACATTATCTGGAATGAATATGCTGACGAGACATGCATAATACATGAGGAAATGGGTGTTATTGTAATGCGCGTTTCTCTGTGGCAGTCCCCTCTGCCTCTCCGTGTAGTCAAAACAGACACTTGCATGCACTAAAAGGGACGTCGCAGCACTGGAGGCCCATCGCCCTTGATGCAATGCCAAGGAGGGAGGGAGGGAGGAAAAAAGAAAGAGGAGGAAAAAACTCAGAAGCCCAGAGCTGCAACTCATTATTGTTGGCCTCTCTCTCTTTCTCCCTCTGTTTTCCCTGCGTGTTTTCCTGTCCTCTTCGCTGTCACTCAGCCTCTAGCCCTTTTTTTCGCTAGCGTTTTCCTCTCTCTCCCAGTGGGTTCCCACCAGTCAGTGGATCTGCCCTGGATGCTGGCACTAAGCGCTAATTACACCGTCTATCTCACCACACTGACAGCCGTGGCCAAGAAGATCTCTGCTCCCTTGTTTGCTAATCCACAGCTGGGGAAACAACACTTCAGTGAATACTTGCCGCCGAGTGATGAGTTAAAAGTTGACGTGCAGCAGCATTACAACAGCTGACGGGAATTCTTGCGCCGTAACAAAGCATCCGTCGCATCTGTTGACATAATTCTATGCGATGACATGCGTTCAGATTCCCAGCCGTCTATACTGTATAGATACTGTAGATGATTTGATTTGATGCAGTGTCTTGTGCGGTATGCATAATGTGAGTGATGCAAGGTGGAAATCCAGCAAGCACATGTGTGGTCAAGCAGCCAATTCACATGCACATGGTGCGTTTTCCATGTTGCATAACGCTACCAAATGAGCATCAAGTTGCAGATGTCTGATGAGAGGAGCTGGTAAAAAGATCTTGAATCATTTACAGTGTAATCCACTTTACTACCCCTTCTTCAGATTGTAAACTCCCCCCAATCCTGTTACTTTAAGCCTTCTTTTCCAACTCCAGGCTGCAGGTTGCCCAGCTTATTGCCCGTTAGACTCATAGCCCCCGCCATGTGTCCTAGAAGGAACCGTATACCTTGAGGGAAGCGCCTGGGTGGTTGCGGTTACTCACGAGCGTTGCCATGTTGGTCACGTGCTCAGCCATGCTGTCTCGTCCTACAAAACAAGCCGAAGCAACAACAATGTCAGTTTGCTTTGCAGTGAACCCGCGTTTTCTAAAGACAATTCTCCATAGTGTTTGTGCTTTATTCAAGGGGAGATAGGCATGGGAGACAAAAACAAGCCAGATTCCAGCCCACACCGAGTAAACACATTCAGTCTGCCTTGGCCCATTTACTCAAAAAAGGCTGTTTACAGAAACATTGTCACTAATATATCAGCTTTGATCATGGGTGTATAATGCACTTGAATAAAGTAGAACAACATATTTTCATGGCCATTGACTCCAGTTTATCCTTTGAAAAACGCTGCCCTAATTCTTGTATCAGTCAGTTTTTACTTAGGGGCAACACGATGGAAACTAAAAACACAGTATAGACATAATACTACTAATACTACTAATAATAATATAAGGTGAACTACTTAAATCTGGCAGACACAGACCAACATTAGCAGTTATTTGAAGCTCTGTTTCTAGCAACCAATTTCCTTTTACCTCTGTTACCGATCTCCACCCATTCCTAAGGAAAATATCTGGATCTTCAGCTGCTAAATACTTCAGTATGTTCACCAGATGGCCTATAATTTTGTTTCTCTGCCATTTGGCGTTTTGCAGATTGTGCAGATTTAGCTATTTTTGGTGGAAACAGCAACAGATGAGCACTGTGAGTCTGAATAAACCAAAACAATGAACTCAAACACACTAAAATACTTTGCCGAGCTGAGGGAAACTGCAGACTCGAGTGGAATTTCTCTGTGGGTTTGACACTGTGAGCGACACCTTTCACATTATATATAACACATTTTTCATTTGTTATTTATAAAAGTATTGATTAATGCAGTTTTAATGTAAAAATGTGGCAGGTGAATCCACAAATTTGCGATCAGGCTTAAGAGATCCATTCCAGACAATGACCGTTTCTCATGCTAAGGTCATCTGTGTTTTCTGGTTGTCATGCTGCCCTTTTCCCAACCCCTGTCGCCTCGTGCCAAAGTCAGGCCAATTAAAAGCGCTTTAATGAGATCTTGGCACTGTAACGCGTGTGCATTGTGTCTGAGGGAAGAAAGTTATTTAAAAGAAGCTTAACCACAATCTGCCCTGCAACAGGTTCTATTATTCCCTCGTGTGAATCCAAATCCAGAAATTTAAAGGTCTTCTAATAACCTGAAAATGTTTGATAATGGCTAGATCATCTAATTGCGTTCAGGATCTTTATTAACTTTGACAATTGAAGAAATTATGAGATGATACCATAAACACCAGCTCTCGCGTCTGATGGTTCTTAGTTTGCTTTGATTCTCCTGCAGTGCTTGTTGTGTTGTCACAGCACGGCGACGGCAGAGGGTCAACGGGTGTGACAACCAGTCACCTCACCATCTCTGTGACAAGTTGTGTAATCATGCCTGTGTGTGTGTGTGTGTGTGTGTGTGAATAATATGTTCTGTATATCACTTCCCCTTGAGGGTAGCTTTTCAGTGAGATATACCATCACACTGACGGGAGTGCTGATCTGCAAATGGGGACAAGATAAATGCACATGTCATTCACGACCACATGGGATCCCTTCTTCACATGCCAGGGGACAGGAAGTGAGAATCAGCCGGGTCGTGACAGCGGACAGCACATAGCAGGTTAAATAGCGGAAGCCTTTAAGAGTTCTAGCCCTTTAAAGCAATTGCTGACCTGTGCTGTATATTACAGTGCAACAACTGTGGAAAAGATCGGTTTGGGTCAGCTCCATCTCCTAAGTCAAGGTGATGTAAAAGAACCCGAGTCCTGTCTAAGTGAAGCCCTGCTGACTGCTGACCTTTGTGTCTTTTCCCATCTATCATGCCGGGCTGTGTGTGTGTGTGTGTGTGTGTGTGTGTGTGTGTGTGTGTGTGTCGGTGGCGAGAGATGCTCGTTTGCGTGCCAGTCGGTGCATTTGGATGTGCGCGTGCGAGTGAGGGATCTGTCTTTGTCGTCGTGTTGCGTGAATGAGCAATCTGTCCTGCTCATATTCAGCCAAGCATATCCAGCCCCGGCCCCGGCCCTGCCTGTGGTGACAGGAAAGCCGTGGCAGTTTAAATCAGTTGACATTGTTCTGGCAGAGGGAAGTGCTTATGCCGAGGATACATCTCTTTGTTTTCCGCCATCTGCAGCAATAAGAGCAGCAGCGTCCCTGATAGATGCCAATCCAGGTACAGACGAGAAGGTGAAAGGAGCGGAGGAAAACAAATGCACAGGGTGCAGTAACACATCTAACAATGAAAAAACATAAAGGCAGTGATAATGCATCTAATAGCTTTAGCAAAAAATCCTGTGTATCAGAGGTTCAGTCTGACGAGTGCACTGTGATCTCACTCTCCTGTAGTGTATCCTGTATGAAGGGGGAAGTACAAAAAAATCACATGATAGAATAATAAGCTTTTAGATGAATTGTGTCTGTGATAAAGGCCTAATCAATTCAAGTAATCACTTACAGGAATAATTCACCATGTTGGGAAATATGCCTTTTCATTTTCTTGACAAGAGTTAGATTAGAAGATTGATAGGAATTAATATATTAATATGAATTAATTTTCAAACCTTAGACACCATGTTTTCATAGCTGTACTATATCAAATGGGAGTATTTTAAAAGTTTGTGCATCTTCCTTATGCACATTTCCCCAAAATTCACCCCGACCTATTTGAGATATCAATTTAGATTTCATTCCCATTCATGTGTTTTATTAATGTTTGGTTGCATAACATGATTTGAACACACGAGTAGGTTTGACAGTCAAGAGAGTAAAAGAAATGTCGTCAATAAAATAAGATATAGTCAAAGTATTAATATAAATTTTAAGTTTAATTCACTTGGATTCTGGAAAATTCTGTTATTTTCAATCAATGTCTTATTATAATTGTGTCCATTCTGATTATGGATCGTACTAATTCACCATCTTCAATTTAGAGAATCAGGAGACACAAACTCCAGCAAAATATTGAATATCTAGTATCATGTGATTCTTCTTAAAGCTTTTCAAATAAAATTCCAACTTCAATTTCACATAAACCCTTTTAAATGTTTGTCTGAGTCAGCTGAAAAGTAAACAGAAATTAGCCTCCTTGATGGAAATAACCCAAGTTTAAATTCCCCTTATCGGGGGCTCTAATTGCTGTCTGTCAATCACATCCTGCCGCCCACTGACTCAGCTGGCTCAAATATGTTCTAATTACAAGTCTCCATAATTAAACCACAAAAAGTTATGATGGTTCAGTAAAAGGACAACAGAAATGTAATTGTCACAGCTGAAATGTGTATGAGGTTGCTCCATAGATCGCAGCTCCTGTCACTCTATTGATGCATGTGGTGAAGAAAATAGTAATAACAGGGATCAGCATTCCCACCTGTGGTCAATGCCGAGGTGCACGTCACCTCAGAGGGAGATTAGTGGTGTTCCTGTCTCCCGCAGGGATAACGGTGGTATATACGGCACAGTGCAACAGATAACAGAGCTCAGACAGACAGTTGGATGTGTTTATCAGTACCGGAGGCGTTCCCCAAGGCTCCATATTAATGCTAGCCTTACTCTGCATCTTTATGTGGTCGGCTTTGGAGACCGGCCAACTCATTTCCCCCTTTTTTTCCACTTTACTCCACGTCCTCCCTCCTCCTCCTCCTCCTACCTTTTCTTCCTCTTCTCCTCCCTCCTCCTGCCTTTCCTCTTCCCTCCTCCTCTCCTAACTCCTCCTCTTTCTGATGCATGCCACGGCGTACCAATCATTCTCTCTGCGTGTGTCAAGCCTATCCCTCCAGGCTGATTTACTACGCCGTCGGGGGAGACAAAGGTGCAGGAAATGGAGGTCAGAACTCATCGTTAGTGGCCAATGAATTCTTAATTAGGGCAACAAATGGTGCAGTGCCTCCAGTGTGGCTGGAGCGCTCCCAAAGCACCAGAGATCGGAGGCCAGTCACCTACACCGCCCGTCTTAGCTGATTACACGCCGGACTGCGGCAAACACGCATAACCATTCTGCTTTAGCGATAGCGTCTCCTGCATTGATCACACACATACATGCATGTACTTAATGTGGCAAGTGGAGGGAGTTTAAGCAGATTTGAGCTTCAAAACACAGACAACTCCTTCTTGTTCTTATATACGATATGATTGGCTTATCGTTGTTTTACCATGGAAGGCACCCTGAATAAATGAGAAAACGCAGGAAGGCCCATTATAAAGAGACTCCCAGCAGGGTGTGAATGGGAATGTGCCATGATAATGTGGGAATACAGCTGTGTGCGTCTGACTATTTATGTGCATATAATGAGGACACCAAGATTGCAGCCATTTTAAAGTGCCAAAAGATCATTATTTTTTCCGCTGCCTTCATGCAACTGAAGCAGAAACCTCTCTGAACAGGGTTGAGACAAGAGTGGCGAAGAGAAGCAGCTCCCTTTAATGACCAGTGCTTTTTATAATGTAGGTCATGATTAGCATGAGTTCAAGCATGTTGTAATTTTACTACATAGCAGTGTTTAGTTACAATTTCCTTGGTTCTCTCTCATTTAATTATACATTATAGCGAGTGTGACATGTCTTACTGGCGTCCGGTGGGATCTGACTACTGTGCTATTTTGTGATCTGGCTCGGAAGAAGACCTTATTAAAGTTTGCAGGATTGTCTATATCCCCATTGTCATCAGTTTGAGACATTGTCAGGCCCGCATTGTAAAACATTTCCCTTTTCCAGCTTTCTGGCCCCAAGGTCTTGCAGTAAACGATCCAAGTCAATACTTGTCTAATTAGCAACTTCACTTCTGCCTGCTTGTCTTGCCATATACAGTGAAGACAAGACTACAAGTCACGATATTAATCAATCCCTCCAGCAACTAACACTGCTTTTTCTAGTGTTTGCCACCTGTCATGCATAAAAAATCTTGATTGCAAAGGGAATAATAAACCTTCTGATGGTTGTACAGACACTTGCCCTCCCCCGGTGCATGTGTTATTTTCACCTGTTCTTGCCATTTTTTATCTCCCTCCCATCCCTTCCTCCCATCTGTCCTCTCATCCTCATGCGGTACATCAAACGTCCCCGGCCTGACTGTGTGCTGACAGGCAGCCCACTGACAAGCTCCCAGGCCATTCTGAGGGGAGCCGAGCCTCCCTTCATGAGGCCCTCGAAGAGACAATGTCACAGCGAATCCACTCTGGAGGCTGGGCGGCGCAATCTGCCTCCTTCAGAGAGCACACGAGAAACAAACCGTAGGAGTTCTGCTTCGTGCATCTGTAAAGTGTAAACCTGACAGCCACCTAGAGTGACAATGCAAGTGTTGAAAGAGAGCAAAATAATATGAATTTTGAAAATCCGGTTAGTACAATCAGTCAGCCGTTACAGTTTCATTTCAAGCACCCTGTATACCCTGTGATAACCTTCACTTGACTGGTTGCTAAACCTCTCCCCTGAGCAGTGATTGCCCAATAATAGCCACTGTAACCAAGCACAGCAGGCCTAGGAGGCTTTGTGTTTCTTCACATGCAGATGCAGTGCACACAAGGCTGTAGTAAGAGCAATATTCTGCATTGAAAGTCTGTGGTGTTTTTTTAGCCTGTCCAAAAAACATGAGCAAAAAAAAAGAATCAAATCATCTGTGTCTGCACATAAGCTGCAGTCGATCCATTTTACTTCCAACAGCAAGGAACACATCATATTCTGTTAACTACATCAGTATGTGGGGTTACCTTAAAACAAGCCTTGCCCGGGACTTGCTTTTCCACTGTATAGTAATGTGTAGAAGCCAGTCACATTAACATATAACAGAATTACCAGGTAGTTCAAAAAGTTTTTTCTCCTGTGAAATTAAAAGTGGAACCATATTGTTCAAAAATATAAACAATTATGCTAGAATTAGATAACTTTAAATTTTCCTTAATCAACACTGGGGTTAATTCATTAGTTCGACGTTGCAATACAAGAACAATTCTGTTTCTTTATTTCTTTGTCTACTGGCAACATTGCATATTATTTGTTGAGACTAACTTTTTGCCACAGTCTTTTATCACAATACCATGTAACTCATGAAGCCATTAAGTGCATATTTAAGATTTTCAGTTTAAAACGAATCAGCTGCAAATATTTTAAAAAATTGACGGCGGCAGTGTTTTCAACCAAATCCACCTGCAGCCGGCTCATTGACCAGACATGAGAAGCCTCCTTTTTAAAATTTGGTTATACATCCTCTTTTAGTTCACCTGATTGTATTATGCACATTTATTGCCTGAACGATGCCAAAGCAGCTAATCTGCATGAAAGCTTCTGACATATTTGCTGATATCATGCACTATCATTATAGTTTCAGAAATCATACATACAAATGTATCTACTTTAATTTTATATATAATGATTTTTCATATCATGAATATGTTTTTACATATGGTTTGTAAAGAGCTACCAAGCCAGAAATCACTATCAAGACCTCCAAACATGGTTGGTTAAAATCCCAAATAATTAAAAGGAACCGGAGGATGATTGATAAGTGAGGTGAGGTGGGGTATTGCCCACTCAGTCTCACTCTGCAGATTGCTAGATTACCTCAGCTGACTGAGCCAGGGGACAGGTTAGAATAAGAGCAGCTCCCAGGAGCCTTTATGTAATTTCATCCCATGTTGGTGAGAGCAGAAACTGGGTGGTTGTTTCCATTCTCTTCATTCTTTTCTGCTGTGAACAGCTGGCGTGATTGAACATACAATGTGTGTGTATGTGTGTGTGTGTGTGTGTGTGTGTGTGTGTGAGTGAGTCACATGACTTCTCTCCCAATCTATTATTGAGCGCTCTGCCACACTCTGACAAAGTCACAGCTGATTAATAAGTAAAGACAAGACCCCAGAGGTTGAGAGGAGCCCTGAGCAAATGACAAAGAAATAAATTCATTACAAACAGAATTAAATCTTCCAAACTAAAACTTTTCCTTTTGTGAGTTTCTGGCTTTCATTTGCCTCATTTGTTGTCGTTTGTTTCATTTGTCAGCAGCTAAGTACTGCGATCGCTGCTGCCCTTTGGCGAGAGCTGCTCTGAAATCATCTCAACCAATCAATCTCACTTAACTTTCCTCAGAGCCTCTCTTTTGTATGCCCTATGGAGAGGGGTTATATGTGTGTGTGCGTGTGTGTGTGTATATGTGTGCGAGTGTGTGCAAGTGGGGAGGGTGGTGCTGAGATGAAACTCACCCTCCACAGCCCCCATATCTCTGCTTGTTTATGAAAGATGAAGGATTTAACATGAAGATGTGACAGCGAGCTACAGCTAAGAACACGGCTGTCCCACTATATCTGATTATCCTCACACACACACACACCTTCTGCAACACACACACACACACACTTGCTCGCACACACGAGGGCACACAGGCACACGTGAAATATACACACAGTGACACACACACACACAGTGTCATCTTCAAAGGCACCCAGAGGCGGCATGGCCGACGTGACAACAGCCCTAATGAGCTCGCCTGAGTGGGTGACCCTGTCGCCTGGCGAGAGGAGTGGTGTCGCCATGGAGATGCGGAGGCGAATGGTCTGAGTCATGGTGTCATGCAGGTGTGTTTGGAGGGGGATTAAATCACCTTAATTTTGTTTTATGCTTTGCATATACAGTAGTAAAATATTGACAGTCCTCTCCTTTGATTAAACCCCTAAAACCTCCCTTCATCAAAATTAGATGAGAAGAATTTTTTTTTCCCATGAAACAAAACCCTTCATGTCTTACGTTGGCTTAGATCTAACTCTAATCTCTGCCTTCATGTAGCATGCACAGATCTCAATCGTCTCCACCTCTATCTCCGCCCACCCCTCCACAGCTCGCCTGCAGCTTTGACTCTACTTATCAAACACACACCCCTCATTTAATTCAGCAGTTTAACTATCTGAACTGAACATTTCCTGTAACTTTCTCCCAAAGCCGTATAAAATGTCCTGTCAGCATTTGACATGAATCATCATGCAACTTGGCAGGCTAACATTGGTTAAGATTATCTAGCACACTGCAGATTTGTTGGAAGCAGTCAACAGATAAAACACACACACAAGAAACTAAAAAAACAATAAACTTGCTGGTTGACCAGAATGTTGGCTCGTCCTCACTGTGTCCTCAGGATAAATGGATGGAACCGCGTCTGGCTTCAAAATATGTTTAGTGGCAAAAAAATTGGTGGAAGTTTGGCTCTTGTATTCCTGATTTCTTACATACATGAAGACTCACTATTTCTGCTTTTGTATCTCTGCCACTGAAAACAGAACATAGTGAAACTTAGTTTGCAAAGTACCTCCTCTCCTCTGATGTTGTCTCGATTCACCATATCTCCACCCTGCAAGTTGATGGGACTGGTTGTTTGAATATGTGACATATGAAACCCTGACTGTCTGCATCTGCGTTTCTGAGACTCTCATTGGTTCACCGAGGCACTGTCTGTGTATTTCATGTCGACATGTTGATTTTCATTAAACGTGATAAACTATTGTCGTGACGGATTAGCTTGTGAGAAAATTCACGTTTGCACTTAAATTACGATTTTACCCAAATGAGCTCATGATATGTCAGCTCGTTTCCATATTACTGTACCACAACATGGCTTCAGCAGCCTGAGTGAGTGACCATTATTCTGCCTGACGGGACCGTGCATGACACATTTAAGGGATCGAGGTGTGTAGCGATGACTGTGCTCTCCCCAGTCTTTCATCATCTTCGGCAACAGAGGGAGAACGAAAGAGAGACAGTGAGAACGAGAGGGTGTAAAAAATGAGCGAGCGACAGAGGCGAGAGGAATGCAGAGAGCTCCGGGGTCCTCAGTGTGCTCGGTGATGATATGCGGGGTAATGAACTTCCAGACTTTATGCATCAGAAGCGTGACGCTCAGCATCGCCTCGACTGTCAGCGATTTCTGCCCCGTATCGGTGAGATGAGGGCCCCTATAATCTCCTTCCATCCACTCCATACCAGCTTTTGAGGCTCGCTCTGCCGACTTAAAGCCTGCATTTCATTTGTCAGCCTAATGGTGAAATTTGTAAGGAGTTTAAATTCATGCTTCTCCTGGAGGTGTCAGGCGGAGTTGTCACCGGTGTCACCGGGGAGAGAAGCGAGCTTCTGCTGCTGCTGCTCGGTGTGAAAAGTAATCACTTTAAACTTGGACAAGTTAGAGCCGCTTAATGGAGGTATAGCATTCAGTGTATGTCTCAGTATACTGTATATTAATGATAATGACAATTAATCAAATGCCACAATTTCTAATTCCCACACTTACAGGATAGTTCTGCATTATTAAAACTTCAAACTTTTGTAGTTCTTAATTTCTTTTCTGTTGGTTATTATAACATTGTTCTCAAAGTAATAGCTAGTAAGACAGTGATATTGACAAGTCCAATAGGGCATGAGTCATTAGTCAGACAATCAGGCAGGTCGCGCTTTAGCAGTAATATCTAAAACACTTTATTAGGAGGTAAAACCAAAAATGAAGCCTTGAGAGATGTATTGATCAATATCAGTGTCATAGTCAATAATCACGTGTTGGAGGGGGAATCCATGTCCCAGTATGGTAGCTCAAATCTGAAGTCGCTGTATGTTTGTAACATAGATTTTAGGTTATACTTTTACTTTTTTGTCACTATTTTGTTTCCCAGTTTCCCAGTTTTTTTTCCTTTTAGAAATGTCACTACTTCGCCACATTTCCACATCTCACACATTGTTATGGATAGTTAAGGAATGATGGCCTATGACAATAAGGCTGAAACTGTAAAGATTCAGATTCATGGTTTAAAAGGCAGACTGACACAAAATGCTACATAGACACACATATACACACTCGTATACGTTTACTGTAGAAGCCCTTTTTTCTTGGCTGGCAGCGGAGAGGAGCCGGAGCCTCTCTCATCGCACATGAATAATTAAAACAGAAAGAATGCCTTTGCTTTTTTTTGCAGGGTCAGCGCACAATCAGTCGGAAAGGTCGAGACCGGGGACACTGTTTTGAAGGGGGGAGGGAAGGAAAACAAGCCGGTGCCGCAGATGAGAGAGAGGTCTGGTGCTGAGATTGGTTGACGAGGTGGAGGGAGGGGGGGAGGGGGGTGAAACAGTGGTCGAGGGTTGAGAATGAGTTGAAATGGATTCTGAGAGGGCGGACGGATCTTTGGAGGTATTACAAAAAAAAGGATTGATATCTTGGTTTGGACTGAGAAATCGATCATGACTGCGAGGGCGGCTGAAAAGACTATGTGTCTCTGCTGTAGCGTTATCTGTCTTTGTTCTGTGTTGTCTGTCAGACTCTCTTAGATTAGACTCCATTTGAATGCATTAATGTTTACATCCCTTTTTACATGAAGCAAACCAAAGATTGCGAGGAGGGGTATTAGTGAGAGTGAGCTCTTGCATGCATGCTAATGAAAACATGGAGATGTGAGCGACAGTCCGTGCGTACGCGTGCATGTATGATTGCCTGTGATTCCAATGTTGTCACTTCGGCTCCCATGCAGCAACCAGCGTGTTGGAGGAGATTAAACTCTGTATTAGCTTTGATGCTTTTCAGGCTGCGTCAGGAGAAGACTGAAACATGGTCCTCACTCATTGCAGAGAGTTAAATACTCTGGTACGGGTGCAGAGACCACTAATAATTCATTTCACCTCAGCCTTAACATGTTTTATTGATTTAATAAAAAAAAGAAAAACATTACAGTTTGGCTCAATATTTTAAGCCTTGTTAAACTTACAGACAGCATATATAGAAAAAAATAATAGTATGCAAAGAAGACTTTTTGTGACTCCTTAAAGTAAAGCTATGTGGGAGCCATCGCCACCAGTTGCACACTATATGTACTGATGAGTGATTTGTTTTCCATGTTATATCTGAGTAGTCTCTACAACATTATCCAGGATTTGACCCCTCCAGTAGAAATTGTTACTCAGCCCGTCAAGCTTTCCAATCTAGAATGACACATATGCAGTTTAACAGTGGCAGATTAATCCATCTACACTTATACTAAAATAGAGCTTCAGTTTCAAGCAGACAAAGCCATCGGCTGAAATAAAAACCATCTGTGGCAGATTTTTATTTGCAGTAACTAACAAACTAATTAATGTTCGCCCAGCACGTCGGATGAAAAAGTCTGTCTTCAGCTGAATTTTTAATGTTTTCAGCTGACTTGTATTTAAAACAAAAACCCTATAAAGGGATATTAAATATGCACTTTATGGCTGAATACTTTGTATATTGCTTAAAATACATATTCTGCTCTGTTTTGATGTTGACTATAGAAAAACATAGTTGGACAATTAACACAGAGTTTGCATTTATGCTTTATTATTAGTTTACATTCAACAAGGTTTCTTTTTTTTTATGTAGTTTGCAACCCTGACGCGTTGGGTTGGAGTATAATCCCCAAAACAAATGGAGAAAAGAACGGAGCCACTATTGTTATCCTCAACTCCGACATAATATCATCAGCACTCTGAATATGGATTTTCTTTTTTGAACATAACAGTCGATTTTATGAGGGATGAGGAAAAAGAATATTTCTTGTCGCATAAATCTTTTTTTTTTCCTATTCGGTTAATTATTTAATGACCCCTAAAATTTATCTCTCCTGCCTCATGCATAAAAACTCACGACCAACCTCCCTGTTTTTGTATGGGATTATAGGACAAGCCTTAATTATCCCGCGTGTCCTGTGATGATTACCTACTAGCCTCTGAACGAAAGATGAACCTCTAGCCTGATTGCTGAACTCTCTCCCTTCCCCGGCACACACAAACACAGACTTTTACATGACCTGGTACCAGTCCATGTGTCCGTCCTGCCCACTCTAATCGTCAGTCTGCAGCCTGGTTCAGCAGCCGCTGGCACCTGTCAGGATGAAAGACATGGATTAGAGACAGAGAGAGAGGGAACGTGAAAAGGTTGGGCATACAATACCAGCATCACGTGTCCCGTTGCTAGGGAGGATGTGTGTGTGTGTGTGTGTGTGTGTGTGTGTGTGTGTGTGTGTGTGTGTGTGTGTGTGTGTGTGTGTGATGTAAGTCCAACACCGCTGTCAGGCCTAGCTGCAGGCACAATAGGACGATATCCAGATTTGTGTGTCTGTGTGTGTGTGTGTGTTTTCTCCAGGACTCATGTGTGGCTTATATGATTGCGTGTGAAGTTTAAGATAGCTTGTGCCTCTTCTGCTGTGTTGTTTTGGAAAAGACTATCACTACGCATCATGCTCACCCATAGAATCAAACAGCCTTACACACACACCGCTCATGCTTATCCCCTCCCTATTTCATGTCTAAAAATAGCCCTTTTTCTCAATGATCTCTCTGCTTCTCAAAGCGGCAGGCTGTAAGACAGGCATGTGCATGGGGTTAACTGCAGCCCATCCTCTGAAGAGCTCTCTCTCTGTCTCACACACACACACACACACTCAGAGCAGCCCATTCAGGGTGCAGATGGCACCTAGTGTGTGTGAGACAAGAGACCCTGTGCACTCAGTTGGTTAACAGGGAATCGGGCTCATTGACATGCAGGCAGCGCTTCTCCTCCAGTCCGGGAGCTTCACTGTGGAGCGAGCTGGGGAGACAGTTAGCTCACAAGCTATGACGGCCATATGTTCATTACACCCTGACTTCCTATCACCCCTTGCTGCCCTTGGAGAGGATAATATTAGGCTTACAATTAACATACCACAATCAAGTGTAACAGACCTTAGTTGAGTGGATATGCTGGATGTAGACGGAGGCTTTGAATATGATATCAAAGTAAAATGCTGCTTCTTTTCGGCTGATTAATAATTTAGATATTAGTGCTTATGCAGCGAGCAGCACATTTAATTTCGGTTTCCAACCAATTATTCTGTTCTATTATGTATTCAGCCTGTTCCCTATTAACTTACTGTCCAGCCATCCTTTTCCAAAACTTCTTCCATGTGTGTTCATTCAGGCATCCGCACAGCAATTGTGCAAGAACATAAGGTTATGAAATCAAAATTAAATGAAGGATCATGGGAAGGATAAGGCTGGTGTCATTTCATCTTTGAATGATTATCTATCAGTACTAAGTACTAAGTGTTTGTCTCATGCCCTCCTTGGTCATTGCAGCAATATTAAATACACATGAAAGAGTCATGTTGCATAAGGGTGATATGTTCTTCTATTGTGATGAACATTAGTAGTTTTTTTCCTCTTATGCCATCAAACTATCAAAACAGCCCATGTTTCCGGCCATGCCTGACTATGACCTACTCTCCAGAGATTGAAAATGTACAGCTCGACATTTCTTTATTGACCTTGGATGCAGCTGTTGACAAAGAAATCTCTCACTCAAGCTGTACTCATTGTCTTGTTCTGGAGCTTTTAAATTTCTCATGATTGAACGCTGAGTTACAGATTTGTTTCAGAATTTATTGCACAGGTCATGTTCATTGTAATGAAGAAATAATTCACCTAAATTCTGCTTTTGGACGCAGATGTTTAAGCTGCAGTGTTAAGTATGGTATGAACTTGCAGAATTGATTCGCGAAGGACTCAAAGCGCAGGAACAAAACACTACGAAGGGACAGTTGTCAACATAAAAGTAGGTGATGTCCTCATTACGGGGCAGCTGCACAGGGCGTCGGGCAGGTAAAGAGAAGGTCATTGTGGTGTGATTCCAGTCTGTTTGAGTCTAACAAGCAGACAGGATCATCCAGTGGGATTAGTACAGCCCAGCAATCTCTTCAACATGTGCGGCGTGATCATGAGCGGTTCAGAGAAATGGGCTGATTAAAGGTACCTATCAGCACTCGTACTGGGAGTGTACTCTAGGAGGCTTTCGTTTTCAAGTAGCTCAGAGCGGAGAGTTGTTTTCTCCACTTTTACTTTTGCACCTAATTTCTCTTCGGTTGTCTTTCGTCTCCTTCGTGTTGTGACTTATGAGCCATGTCGAAACAAAGCCCCCTCCCTCACACTCATTGCCCAATTAGTCAGGCCATTCATGTTCACATCTTTTTTTATTGCCTCACGCCGCCGTGTTAATTAATAAAATCGTCATCCCTCATAAATTAGGATAATTTCTGGACTGTGTGCGTGTGTGCATAATCGGCGCCTCTACAACTGAAGCGCTATGTGTGTCAGCAATAGCCGAGCTCCAGCAAAGTACCATCTATCACTCCGCTCAGCCAGGCTTCAATAATAATTGGGTTAGAATAAATGGGCCATGATTTTGGAGCAGAGAGGGGGGAAAAAAAGAGAGGAGAGATTGCCAGCCAAAACAAAGCCATAGACAATTCAATAACCAGGCCCCACCCAGAGAGGCGAGAAGCAGAGCGGCGAGGCACAGCGAAGCAGAGGCTGCAGACACAAAGCGGATTGATGTCCTGCCCCTGAACAGGGCCAGTTCTGAATAAAGATATATTTGTTACCAAGGCGGGGAGGAGGCTGCGGCCCTGAGGCGGTGAGACAGAGTGACACAGCACAACTCTGCAGCGTTTCATCAGATGATACACGATGGAATGCAGGGAAGTTTTATTATGGGAGAGAAGGCAGATGCTGATGGTTTTGAATGCAATGAACAGAAGGTGAATAAGTGGTGGATAAATCGTGCGAGACGAGGTGCATTTCACTTTATGAAATGTATCAAGTGTATTATCTTAAACGTTGGACTGTGGGAATGTTTCTCTGTCGCTATTATAGAACATTTAAGGAGCAACAGATCATGATTTTAACGACTGGTGCTGCGTAGAGTGGTGTTTTCATTGTGAGGAAGGAAGGAAGAAATTTATAGGTGATCCCATGATTGTTAAATTTCGTTGCCACAAAGCAACATGTTTACTTTCAAGTACAGCATTTTTTTTTGTTTCAACTTAAGTTGCCTTCTACCAAATGTACTAATTATGGTTATGATGGGTCAACAAATCATTGGTCTTTAAGGCAGAAAGCTGCTGTTTGCTTTTAGTTTCCTACTAACAGTCAGCATTGGTTTCTACGTTAAGGAGTATTGAAGCTGTTAAGACAGTTAGTCCCCAATTTGTTGATGCCTTTGAATGAGGATGACGTCTTAATACGCAAGACTCATACACTGACAAACTTGAACAAATGTGAAGCAGTTATGACCCTATCAAAATAAAATGATGTTCACTTCACAACAAATACCAAATTATCTGTGGCGTCTATTATAAATGTTATAAAAGTTTTGTTCCTTGTGGCAGAAAGAGTCTTTCATGATGGAAAGCAGAAGTTCTAAAGTTGAGAACGACTTTTTGATGAGGACAGTAAATCCTCAATTTCATGTAGGAGGACAGTGAAAATGGGAGCAGGGCAGGCGAGGGGAGAGAGACTTCAGATGAGGATGAAAGAGCTGAAAGTAACTTCCACTGAGGCCTGTTCCAGGGTACCACTGAACATCCCATGTGTCATGTGACTGCCACAGACACCAACATACATTTACTATCCTGTGACAATATGCTTCACTTACTCATTCAAAGTGTGAATGACAAGGTAGCAGTCGGTCACTGTGTGAAATCTTCAGTGCACACGCTTACACATAAACACACGTGTGACTCACCTACAGATAACGTCTGCAGGGATGGAGACAGATAGAGGCAGCCTGTATTACTGCAGCTCATTCTCCACAACAACGCAGGCAGATTCCACCTTCCTCCAGTGGGTTTGCATCGGGATAGAGATTAACACTCCTCCTGTTTTTCCGAATCTTTTATGGCGTGAAACAGAGTAGTGGCTCGGATACGGTGCAGGCAATGTGTTGCATCGCCTAAAGTGGGGGTTTTGAAGTCACAGATAATCTGCTTTTGAAACAATGAGATAGTGTTGCTTTTCATTCGGCTCGGTTTAAGCCATGCTCCAAATGAGGAGAGGGAGATAGTGTGGATCAAACGTTTTTTTTGTGTGTTGAATCCCAAAATGTTACAGCTCTTTAAAGTCACAACAGCTGCAAATTCTTCCCTCTATTGTGCTGACTTCTTTTGGAGATGGTGGAATTTAGCATTTTTGGACAAAAATAATCCTCATGAAGTACTGATCTCAAACATCAATGGAGAAAGAATCCAGGCTCTTTTTTTAACAGCGGGAGGCTGTATTTTAGCTTAATCTGCACATTGGTAGTCTCGGGCAAGGAAATACAGAAAACTGCAAAGTATAATGAACAATAGATGAATTCACAGCAACTGAATGAGTCTTAATGCTATGATGCCTGTGAGTAGCTGTAATCGAGCTACTGATCTGTTTTAGGATTATCATAATAAGTTGTGATGGCCTTGAAGGAATTAAAGGTTTGATATATGCAAAAATCGACAAAGGTGATTGTGTGAGAAAGTTTGATAGACCTACACAGACCTGGTTGATCTCTGCATTATATTTGCAGATTGCTGAATTGTCTGTTTCTGAAAGTTACCAGAATTGTTGGATGCTGTCTCCCAGTTCTGCTGTAAGAAAGGTGTGTGGGCGTTTAGATGCAGCTAGATGATCCAATATTCACCTGTTTGTCAGCCTTAATGGTGATGACATTTCCATTGCTTTAGTCCTGTAAGTTTGCCTGATTCACCTGTAACTCACCTGATATTATCATTCTATTTTTTTCATAGTGTAATGTTATAATTGTCTTTCTTTGCTGTCTTTGTTTGCCTGTTTACAGTTTCTCAAATCTATGGATAAGATAAGATAAGATATTCCTTTAACCATCCCACAATGAGTTGCATGCCCGACACATTGTCCTTTTGGAAAATCTGTGATTAGACTGATTTGTTAAATTGGCTTCTTGAACATACAATATCAACTGATTCAGATTGAATTCACATAGACATACTGACACCATGAAAGTAATGGATGTGCATGGACAGTTGTTTTTATAGTCGAATAATAACCGACATGTACATACAGACAATTTCATTTGTTTGTAAAAACACATTATGGTTTTCATCCAGTAATAAACTCCAGAACTGAACTCTTGAACCTGGAACATAAGCCTGGCTGAAAAAACACACTTCATGCAGCGATGCAGTATGTATATTTAATTCCCTCATTGAATGTGCTTACCAATGCAAGGGAATTATTTATTAGGTCAGTTTAGTCCAATCCATATCTTGCTTGCTGGTAATGGACAGCTTTTTATTACTTTTATTATTGTCATTAGCAGGGCTGTGATGCATGAAGCTCGCTGGAGCTGCAGAGCATAAATTCTAAATCCTTTTGTTCTGCAGCCTTTATTTGTATGGTAATGTTTGAGAAAGAGGTGTGAAGCTGAATGACATTTCTGTATTACACCGAATACAAGCCGCGGCGTGTGGAATACCAACTACAGCATTAGGATGTGAGGGCAGAAAAAGGACAAAGCAGGACACTGCAGAATGTGTCAGAACAGAGATCAAAACGAGATGTTACTCATTGAAATTTTAGTTAGGAAAACTGCCTCAGGAAACAAACAGTGCTCAAAGTGATTTGTACACGGCAAGATCTTTGTGGTTTTAGTGTGCACACGTTGCTCGATGTTGGAGGACAGGTCGGGGGGGTAAGAGGGGAAGAAAAACTGAAAGAGGCAAAGGACACACAGTCCTGAGCAGAGCACACAAATCCATGTTTGCTAATGGAAACGGGCCACGTCTCGGCCCTGGCACATTCAAAGGAGCCACGAACTGTCGACGGTGCTTTAATCTTCAGCAGGTGCACAAACAGAGAATAGAGACGAGGAAGTGGGAAACAAAGGTTAAGTGGAAAAAAACGCTTTAGAAAATGGAAACCATGGCAACTTGCTGCAGGTATAAAGTGACTGCCTATTACATAATACGACTCAACTGGCAGCCACTCACTCACAGTTCGATTAATGAGCAGCAGTTTGGTTCTATCAACGCAATTCAACACAGTCATTCACAATAACTCGTCACTAGTCATTCTGGATTTTCATGCTTTCTTACCTGGGAGTCACCTCAAACCATGCAGCCAAGTGTCGTTGTCATTTTGACAAGTGAGTCTGATCTCTTTTGTAAAAGCCCCTGAGCTAATTGACTTTATGAAATACAGCAATTTTGGAGAATATCCTTAGACAACTTAACAACATTTAAAGTTTCTATACTCATTATTCTAGTAAAATAGGATCAAATGGGTGTAAGTAAAATGGGTTGCTCATAGTGACAAGTTAATGGAGATTCATGGAGTCACCCAACTCTGCAGCTTCCCTCAGCTAAACAGCATCTTTCAGCTCATTGTTTTCTGGCCTGCATGAATGCTCCAGTTGCTTTGCTTGATGTGTAAAAAGTGACCAAAAAATTCTATTTGTTTATATTTGCGATTGATTCATTTGAATTGTGTTGGTTCATTGCGTCCCACGGGATCGGACAAGGGTTGTCTGCCCGCTCTGTGTCACCCGTAAGTGCCCATAACAACATTTGCACGTCTGTGTGTGTGTGTGTGTGTGTGTGTCTTCTGAACGCTTGCATGTTTGTGTTGTGTAGTATGTTTGCAGTCTGAATAGCCTCTGGCATCTCTCAGAAACGGAGTCGGGGACGAGAGACGTTGGCCACAGCTGAGCTCTGGCACTGATGAGAAAACAAGTAATCAAAGAGACATGAAGAAGAAGAGACGCTCCAGATTTGTGATAGGAACGAACTAACGAAGGATGGGAGGAGGGTAGTTTTTCACGCCGCTTCAATGGGTGGTCTATCCCACTCCTGACGCCGACCGCAGTGTCTGACAGGCATGGCGTCTCACTAGACAGCTGTCAGGCTGGATGTGAGAGTGCGTTTACGCTCCTGCAGCTCCTGCGTTACCGTGGTGGCAAAATCGAGCAGATACAATCTCAGACTCTTCATCTCGAGTCAGCTCATGGAGTGTGAGAAAGCAGGCCAGCCTCTCCCGTTCCCCTCCTGTAAAACTGGCAGCTCGGTCACTGTATATGGCGCCGTAGCCTCCTCACACAAACAACAACAACAAGCTGAGCCGCTGCAGTTTGGAGCCCATCATGCGAGCGTGACATGTGTTACTCGCTCTCGCTCAGATGTGTCGAGCACTGAATGATGCAGAAGGTGTTAAAAGCCTCTGGAATGAGCTAAGGAGCTGCACATACCTCTGTGCTCTTGCAGCTGTTGGTGTCTATAGGTGCACACAGAGAGGTGTGGCCCGGACACGCTGTGAATTTCTGACTGTCAGGTAAAGAAAATCGTGGTGACATTTCAGAGGACTGAGTGCGTTATGCCGTCACTTATGTGATATTAACATGCATAAAAATAGACTGCCAGCAGTGCAGGTTAGTTACAGTGGCTGTGCAGTGTAAGTGAAGATGTCTGGGAGAAATACAGTGAGATCTTGCAGCAGAAGTAGAACAATGTTCTTTGTTCCATAGTGATGCTTCACAAATGAAATGAAAAACTTCTTCACCTGAGAAGTCATAGATATAATCTATAAAAGCCTTTGGCCTTTAAGTCAGATGCATTAAAGCAAACTGAATTCTTGTTCAACTGAAGTCGATTTCGGTTCAGATCAGTTGTTGTCTGTTCAGGCAGCCTCTCAATACAGATTCAGACCAAAGCTATATGCTCACAACTATACTCGGCCATATGGAATATAGGAATTAAATATACTACAGTTGAAGTGCTGAGCTCCGCTTAATGTGCCTTCACATGCATTTTAGTCAGTCCATTGTTCTGCCCTATATAAATGAGCACCATCTGCAAAATCGTCCAAAAGAGCATTACTGACATGTGTTATCTATTTCTGTTATTCATGTTTTCTAATTGACAATATGCCCGTATTTGAGTGACCTAACCGAAAGAGAGAGAACAGTGATAATTATGCCACTGATTTGTCAAAATGAATGACAATTTTTTGTTTTCTGAACCGTGGCCTCAAGCACATACTGAACTGAGTTTTGTGTACACCCGTTGGAGAGAATAATCAAATTAAATTAAAAACAAAGTTGCCATTGTGTACTTTACAAAAGTGTCCATTTTTCAAAATTACTTTCCCGTAGGCTACAATATAAAACAGAAGAGAAATGAAAGTATGTCACTAGCTGAAGATGGAGAGTCTCAGGTGAGCAATGCAATGACTCAGGAGTGTCTCCCATGAGTCTCTGATTGAAGACATCCATGAATCATCACTTATGGGGCCAAGCTGAAGTTTTTTCCCTGTGAGTGTGTGTTTGCTTTTCTATTATATAATTCTCAATATTTGAGATGGACATCGTCCTGCGTCACCAGCTGTCTGTCAGCACCAAACGACTTCAGGTTTTATCACTAACCCGCTCCCGCCTCCATTGTTTCCTGCCGCTTGAGAGGCCGAAGTGGGACATGTACGCCGGGACAGCGGGCAGGAGAGAGGGGAAACTGTTTGGCTGATTGGAGACATCGGTCCTGAGGGAACGCTCCCGGCCTTTTGACGGAAAAAATGACTGACAGTGAGTGCTTGCTCGGTTGGCAGACATGAGCACCCAGAGGTGGGTGAGTGGAGTGGGCCAGGATGGCAAAAGACGTGCCAGAATGGGGACAACAAACAAGGTCATGCAAACTGTGTCACCATCAAAACTATAAAGGGGCAAAAAGGCTTTTGAGGTGATGGACATGTACTTTTTAAAAGAGTGATAGAGCCCTGGAAAATGTGGACCCCAGAATATTTATGTTTAGATACACAGAAACTCTATATTGTATGTATAAGAAGGTATAAGAAGTTGTAGATGGTGAAAAAGTTCTTAGCATGGGTTTGGTTTATCACAAACATCTTAGTGTGTTGTACTCCTCTGGTGAGAGATCTGTGAACATATCAACATCACTGGAATGGGCAGAAACACAGGAGATGATTATGTGGGTTTTTAACAAATATAATTTTATTAGGATTAGAAAACAGTGCGTTGCAAACATCCATCACAGTTTGCAGACCAACTACGTGCTTCACCTTTGGCCTTTGCTGGTGTTGGTTTGTCTGTTTGTTTGTTTGTTTGTTTGTCTGTCTGTCTGTTTGTTTGCAACATAACTCAAAATGTTTTGGACAGATTTTGATGAAATTTTAGGAAATGTCCTTACTGGGACAAGGAACAAATGATTAAATTTTGGAGGTGATCCGGAAAACCGCCATTATGCAAATGTGGATTTTTGGGTATAACTATTAAACTAAAAATGATATCAATGTGATTCCAATTGCTAAGGTTATGTTTTATGGTCCAGGAATCCATTGAAATAGATAAATCAAAGGTAGGACTAATATTTAGGGGTGTAAGTCACAATAAGCTGGGGGAACTGTGCTGCTTGGTGGAGGTCTGTGCTCTGAGTGTTTTTCTAGTTTTCTTATGCAATGAGGTATTGTCGCGTGCATGCACTTTTTTCACTTCAAAATAAAATATCGGCTTGTTAACAACTGGTCTGATCACCTGACCAGTCGAGTTTCTTGCACCTCTCTTGAGATAAGACGCAAGTTGAAATAAGCTGGATTCATCCTTTAGGTTTGATGATGAAAAGACAAATTGGTATAAGCGAAGGTGTGTGACACAGTGTAGTGTAGTTTCTTTGGATGACATTTATACACGGTGTAAAACACGACCTGTATACTGTATAATGCTGTACACGAAGCTCGGCTCTGAAAGATCTCTCCAGCCTGACATCTTCATGCTGGAGCACAGTTGCACCTCAGCTCTGATGAATTATGCAGGTCAGGATCATCCCAAATGTGTTTTTTTTTTTGAGGAGGGGGTTGATTTGGGTTTCTCTTCTGTACCCCGTGTAGTAGTAAACACTGCATGATTTATCAAAGGCTAGAAACAGCTTGTATGACTGCTGCAGGTTCCCGCAGAGGAAGGGAGCAACTTGCATAAAAGTATGGGGCCGCTTCGAGCTAATGCTGCGTGGCGTAGGCTCCGTCTGCATGAGTGAGGTCATATCTGCAAACGGGGAAGCTGTGGTGAAGTCATGTCTGGCTAGCTGGAAGAGACAGCAGTCTGGGAGAAACACGCATGTGGCCTCATCCGACGCTCCCGTGACTTCACATTTTCTTGTGTTATCTCTTTCTCTTTTCTTGCTTCTCTCGCTCATTGAAGTGTAATTTTATTTTATTTTTTTTCACCCTTCCTCACATATCCTTTGTTCCGGCCTTGTTCTGATTCCACCCATGATGAGGCACAGGGGTGATGTAATGCAGGTCTACACTCATGAATGTTTGAGTGGAAATTTCACACTCTATTTCAGTCATGTGAGAGGCCAGTGCGAAGCCGGGATTGACTGAGCATTTTTAATAATAAAGTGAGTTGAGTGTTTGTTTGTGTGCAGAGGCACGTGTGCATGTGGTCTGGTCTTGTGCCGCCAATCCAGTAAAAGAAAAAGGAAAAGTTGTAGATATGAGAAAATGCCATAGAGTGCAAATTAAGACTACATTTTGAACGTTAGATTCACAAGGGCTCACATAAATTGTGTTGCATAGATCCTAATTCCACAATAATTAGTGCATTTAGAAGACATTAAACATATGGAGGCAGCCATAAATCTGTAGCTTTTCTTTATCATGCATGTGTGTCGTGCAAACATTTACATACATTTGCATATATTTACTTATATATGTTTACTACTGACATGATAAGCGAGTATGAATTTCCAACAGTTTTAATATTTGATGCATCTTTGGAGTCATTTAATAAGCAATGTTTTATTTTGTTTTATATGATTTCAAATTATTATATATTGAATATCTTTGGGTTTTGGACTCTTGGTTGGACTAAACAAGACATATGAATTGTCATTTTTGGCTCTGACAAAATTTAATGAAATTTTCCACACTTAAACGCTTGATTGGAAAATTGAAAATGATTCCTAGACGCTGCCTTAAAAATGCCAATGAAGAAAAGGAAAGATCAGCAGAAAAAACCTGAGTAGGAAAATGTGTAAGGGCATGAAATAAATGCTGCGTGTCTGTGATTACATCTTCAAATGTCGGTGTTTATGTTCACCTCTGGATAAAAAAAAGAGCGACAGAAAGGAGCTCCAGTAACCCAGAGAGAGACTGATGATAATAGCACAGTCTTTGCCAGATGTGTGACGTCTCCCGAGGGGGAACCCTGGTGCACTGTGCTTCAGGATTAATCGTTTGAATAAAAGAAAACATAATTAAAACCTTCCCTCATGCCCATGCAATCAAACAGAGAGAGAAAGAGAGAGAGGGGGTGGGGGTGAGACAGCTTTGATGGATAACCAATTCCAGCCCCCATCCCCTTATGCACCACACACACACACACACACACATGCCTTTAGCCGAGATGACATACTGTACATAAGTACAGAGAGCGCAATTGATGGCTCCTGTCTCTCGAATGCAGACGGCGTCAATTTTTCCTGTGTGGCGTTACAGCAGCCAGGAGGCGGGATGGCAGCTGAGGTTCTGATTGTGGCATGAATCAGCTGGGCAGCAGCCTTCAGAGGGAGCGGAGGCAGTGATTTTGTCTCTTAAAGGTAGATGGGTCTGTTAAAGGCCTCCCATGACTGCAGCAGGTTGTGACATGCATGTTCAGTGTTCGCAGGCAATCGTGAAGCATGGTCGGATATATTGTGTGGTGAATTTCCTTTATACTTAGAGAGGTTAAAACGTTTTCTCAGTGGAGGGATGAAGGAGAACAGGAGGACAAGGGGAACAATAAAGGAGCATGATGAATGATAACTGCATCTGCAGGACTGGAATTGGTCGTCTGTGGCAACTTCATCCACTCCATCAGATTTAAAAAATGTCCAACTCAAACCTGTGAATTTTAATTATAAGCTTCATACTCTTATATGTGAGCAAACTATCATCTGCCAAAATTTGAAAGACCACTGATTAATTCATATGAGACTCTATATTTTGATGGACCAATCAGAATTTCTGGCATGGTAGACACCACTTGTGAGTCTAATCAGATCAATCAGAGTACTGATGAAGCCAATTAACTGTTCTGGAGTGTAAGAAAGATTTTGTGTCTTTAAACTTTAACGGATAATTCTGATGATAGTATTCTGTATATTTCTTTATCACAACCCACGAGAGGACCAAATCAGCGATGCTACGCTAACAAGTGTTGTCTGTAAGTCATGTGTAGCTTGTTCCTCTGTGCCTCCACTGTTGTCCAAAAACTATTAAAAACACATTAATGAGCTGCACTGTGACTGGGAGCGATGTTCCTTCATTACAATGAACATGCACATACTCAAAGTCTGTGGCTTAAAATAGTCCTCAACAAATGTGATTTTTACTCCACTTTGAATAATGTTTGCAATAAGCTGCAGTGTTTTAGGAAATTACTTTGTTCTTTTTAGAATTAAAACCTATATTTTTGACCCTGTTTTGAACATTTACGTCTTCTGTAGGAACAAATGGGATTGACATTGAGCACATTGTTGATTCTGGTCTAATAACAAAAAACAGAATATGTTATTTAGTCACAAATATGTAATTTTATAGAAGAAGATTTGAAAACAAGTTTTCAGGCGCTTCAGTCTTGAAATGATCAAAAGTAAAGAACATTTTTCTTCAGTCAGACAATTACATGAGATGTGTTTCTTTGCACTAAAGATTTCCACCCAAGCGGAACAGATTACTATATAAAATACAATTTAATACGGATGGTTTTAGTTCATATGCCTCCTGGCTGTTTAAAAAGCTTCCTCTGCAATCCCAGTAAGGACTTGGCAAGCTCCAAACCAGCACTTGATATTCATGAGGTGATTCTATAGCCTTGTACATCAACGTGGGGAGTACACGGCGTTCTGTCCATGATGTCTGGACATGTTTTATTATGTGTGTGTGTACATGTGTGTGTGAGGGAGAGAGGGCGCTGCTTTGTTTAAATCACGGCCCGCACATGAGCAGAGCTTCCGCACGGAGGACATTCCCTGTTCTGCAGTGTGTGGTGCTGCAGGGGAGGACTGTGGGGGACAGCTGCTCGCTCAGGTCATGTGAACCCAAATCTCTGTTTGGAGGGAGACCAGCTTGTCTCCAGTTGTGCCTCCTAAGGCCATCGGAGAGCTCCCAGACAGAGCCTGAGCCTGAGCAGCTCTCACCGGAGAGGATCGGCACCAAGCCCCTTTTACACGCCAGTCGAAAGAAAACACAGAAATGATAGAAAGAGAATAGACTTCAGTACAACTGGGAATGGATTTTTAGCCAGTTTCCATCTTTAGATACCTGAAAGATAAATATTCAAAATGTGATCCTGTGATTAGGCTGCAGAAAATGCAGTACAAACTTAATAAAACCATCAGTAAGTAAGGTATGCAAATTACTAATGCATTGCTAATCATGATTTAATGCATGTACGGATACATGATGAAGAATGAACATCAGTACTGATAAATGATAAATGAAGATGGCATTAGTTCATGTGAGCACCTAATGCTTAATGGATCACGGTTAAATCAGATTAAATATAAACCAATTAAATTGCCTAAAGCTTCTCCGGCTGTTGCGTTTGATTGACATCTACAAACAAAATCAATTAACATTTAACTTTATTGATACATGATCCAGACACACACTCAGGGCAGATTAAAATGTTGACCATACATGTATTACAGAGGCTTATACTGTACATACAAATCTGGGATTACAATAAAAATGTACAGTTAGAAATATACTAACTTGGGACAGCAGCTCGGTTCTGTTTGTGCATGGGTGTGTTTCAGTCTATGTGTGTGTGTAATAATAACTATGGAGTGAATGAGTTTTTTATTATGAGCTACATTCCCTAAATTAAGGAAAAACCACACAAGGTATTTAATTGTCAGATTTTTCCACTTAAAGCATTAAAAGTAACACAAATAAATAAAAACAAAACTATGAGATATTTAATACTTATTTTAAAAAGAGGCCAATACATGTCATATAGCATATTTTTTAAATAATATTGAGTATCAGTTTAATAGTTTAAAGCCGCTCTGCAAACGTGTAGAGAGATGTTGTTATCAATAATGTGTAATTGCCACAATGGATGAAACCGTGTACTGTTGTTATCAAGTCGACCATCACAGAGCTGGACGTCTGCCAAGTGAAATCACCAGAGCCCGGTTGGCCGGTAGCGGGAGTAGCCTTTTAGCTGGGCACGTTTCCCAAAGAGGGAAACATTGCACTTGTCCTGTGCAAATTAGCACGATCAAAGTGCCTTTAAGATTGAAGATCCTGTGTAACATTGGACTAACGTGTGTAAAGCTGCCATTTTGCCAAGATAAGAACAGAAGCTGTTGTGGACATAAAGGGAATTGTCTCATCTCACTGGCAGAAAATTAGGTTTTAAGACTAAATGACTTGTAAAGACAGACATGTTTTTTCTGCAGTGTGAGAGCATAAATCAGCTGATGTCATGAGAAGCCTTCAGCAGGTAGAGCCCATCTGTTTGTTGCTGGTGTATTGATCCCACAATGCCATTAAGCCATTTCTTTAAGGATTCCACTGCATCAGCATCCTGAAGCTACGGCACCTTCCTCTGCCCTCGCCGCCTTCGGGCACGTCCACGTCGGCCCCACCACCCCCCGTAATGATTTTTGCCTCTCCTGCGATGGAACATAACCACTTACATGTGTTTGATCACGTACTGTACCTAAGTAGAATTTTGAAGTACTTGCACTTTACTTGACATTTCCATCTCTTTACTTTGACTCCACTACATTTGACAGCTTTAGTTCTTAGTTACTTTGCATTGACTCTGCATAATGAGTACTTTTACTTCAAATACATTACACAGTACTTCTACTCATGTAAAATTTTAAATCAGAGTATTTCTATGCTGTTGTGTTTGTACTTGGTGTGTGTAACTGTTCTGATAGTCAAAGTATAATGGCCACATGAATTTTGATGTCATTAATTGACCCTTAAGATTCTTTTCTCTTTATATCTCATTTATACTGTTGTGTTCCAACATCGAAATCCAGCTCGTTAATTATGGTATGAAATCATGGCAGTGTCACCTTTTGGCTGTAAAGACGAGCTGGCATGAAAGAGCTGAAAATCATTAGCACAATCAACATGGATCTAATCCCAATTCTCACACTTGGCCTTACCCTTCTTTTTTTCACGTTTTCACGTTTCAGTTGGTGATCGAGGGGTAGTGGTCATCAAGCCCTCCGAACAGAGTGTTCAGCAGGTAAAAGAAAACTCCCATAATGCTTTCAAACCTTAGGCAGTTTAACATGAAACATGGCTCCCAATGCAGAGAAGGAAGTCCATATTTTTTAATCTAATTGACAATAGATTCATCTGTTTTGTTCTGTTCTGCAAATTTTGTCAGAGTTGCCACTGATGCAATAGCTGATAATACTAGTAATCAACAGGCTTTACTATAAACTGTGAAAGTACTATAATGTTATAATCATAATGTTCTTTGTGTCGTCCGTGGCTCTTGTTGCACGCCAAAGCCCGGCTGCTAGGACCTCGTCCAACTCGCAAATTTACACCATTAACGACACTCAGATTACAATTGATCTCTTCCTGATCAACTGAAATTTCATGCACACATTTCAAGTGGCTTACAGCTAAGTCGTCTTCTGGCACACAGAGCTGTGTGAGTTGTGGTGCGTGGGGGGGAGGTGTAATGTGTGTGTGTATGTGTGTAACTGGACGGCTTGGAAGGAGGGTCTAAGACACGATTTCTCAGTCTAATTAACGCCTCAGCAATAACAACACCAGCATACGTTTCTACATAAATTTCCCAGCAGCCCTGTTTTCGTTTGAAACACTGAGAAGGGAGCAGCTCAGCATGTGCGCTCGGAGGCTTATGGGAAATGTGGGTAGGGTGTGTGTTTGAGTGTGTGTGTGTGTGTGTGTGTGTGTCCTATCATAGGTCATCTTGGGCAGATACTGCATTCAGACACAGCAGTGGGAGTATTTGTGGTCCATAGTTAGACTGGCAGCTTGGGGTCGGTGCCACCATCTGCATCATAGCGCTAAGATTTAAATTAAAAGTTTGATGGTAAACATACAGGATGCTGGTATCTCTGTGAGGTTTTCATGCATATGTGACAGGTTTATAAGATGAAAACCCTCACATATTATAGGATGCATTTGGGGTTATATTGCTGTGATTGAGGTGATTGAGATGTGTGGTTCCCATGTTTTGGAATATCAAAGACATGTCTGATAGTGACAAGCCTACATATGATCTACTACCTCTCTCTGGGTGAATGTTAAATGAGTGATACATCCAGCACCTTTACAAGAGAATGAATGATGAAGATGATGATGCTTCTTTTGCATTTAGGCACTAAAATTGAAGCATATATCTATGTTCCCAAGCTCCCATGTTCCCCAGCTTAATATTATGTTAACTCACATTAACCCTCCTATTATATTATATTCTATATCATTATATTATGTGCCATATAAAGAAAGGGAACATCGCACCCTGGGAACACAGGAATGACTCCATTGAAATCATCTTACAGAACACACGAGTCACAAAAGGTGTAATTTAACAATGCTACACTGCAGACAAGAAAAAAACCCTCTACATTAAGGTGCAATCCAGCACAGTCCTGTAATAAATACCATGTGAAATACACTTTAAACAATGTGGTGCAGATTAGCTCACCGTTTTATTTTATCAGCTAACAGGTTCAGGTTCAGCTTAAGGTGAGCTGAAAGAGGTGCTGATTGAGCTCAGTGGTAGTTCTCACATTTCTGCCGTGTTGTAAGGAGTTTCTAATGGTGAGGTGGACAAAATATTAGAAACATTTTCTTATATGAAGCAAACCAGCAACACTGCAAAGTAGAGCATCAACACACACCACAGAGCTGTCAGATGTAAACAGAAATTAAATATTTCACTCACAGGTAAATATTAAAGTGTGTAAACGAGAAAAACAAAGTTGCAAGATTTTTTCTGCTTTCCTGCTATATTTCAGGGATCTTTAGGAAAATGGCGTACTGCTGTTTCAAATTTATCCATCATCCTTGTAATCAGCTTTATACCAGTAGTATTCAGTGGAAGAGGCTATTTATAAAATGCATTTGTTTCTGTTGTATAGGTTCATGTTGCAACATTTACTTTTATTGATCTTGGTTTTTCAAAAGGAAACACAAACTGTGACTGGATTTACCTTGAAACCATTGTTCAGAATCCTACCAGCTGTGTTTCTAAACAGTGCTGCATCGATAAAAGCCTGAAAGCTGTGATATAGAGTGTGATCTCATACCTTTCTTTGGGGGCTCAGTGAAACGACAAACCACGTGATTCACGGCGAAGCGACGGCGCATCAGAATTGGAGTGGGGGGATGGGTGAAGGAGTGGGAGAGGTAGGAAGGGAGAGAAAGACACTGAGGAGGGAGAGAGGGATTGAAGAAGGGAGCGAGAGGGAAGAGAGAGGGAGGTGCGTTCTTTAGCAGGAGGGTAAGGGAATAAGGAAGGGAAGGATGGAAGGAAGGAGAGACTCAGAGAATCAGCTGAGAAAAAAAAAAGAAAAGCAGACAGCAACGTGGCTGGTTCACACAAAGTCCAAAGGTAAACCACAGTGAGGTAGAGGAGGTGATGAACAAGCCGAGCAGCGGCGTCGGCGGAGTCAGCGAGTCCAACCCACATTGTGTAATCTCACACTTCCCCCCTGGGATTAAGAAGCATTCAGCATCAAAGTTGTGATATACATATAAATTCTTTGTTCCCCTTTCTCTTTGTTTGCTTTCCATTATTATTCTTTATAGCAGCGGCTTCCTCGCTCATGTGGCTGCAACAGCAGACAAGCTAAAAGGTGGTCCTTTAATTCTGCAGCCGCAAATCTTACAAGACGGGTATTATCTTCCGTTCCTGTGTGTAGTAGTGATTCATACACTTCTACGTGTGCGATTGCGTTTCACTGTGGGTAGCTGTAAATTAATACCTCTGTACTTCTGCCTCTGTGTCTCTTCCATCTTCCTAAGCGCCTTGCTCCTCTCCACCTCCTATATCGCCACGAGTCCAATTGGCCGGCGAGCGCTTCTGTGTCCGATTAAGACTTGCCAGCCGCTGATTTTTATTGGCTGTGTAATGGTGCAGAACCTAAACATTTATCAGGGTCGATGGGCTGTGTGTAGTAGTACAAGCTATTAGGGAAAGCAGAGGAGGCGAGTGGGCACTGAAAGTTAGAGCGAGCAATAGTTGTCAGAATGAGCTGTCACTTCTGGAAGGATATTAAGGACATGGCTGGCAGGAAATTGTTTAGGGTTTGTTTTTTGCTGCAGTGGGGCCCGACCCTGTCTGCTTTGCATTAATGACGAACTACTTTAGCAGAGAAAGTTGGTGCACTATAGCAAAAAGCTGCTCTAAAGCTTGCAAGCGCTGGAGCTTTATAACTGAGAAATGCTGAATGTGGAGAAAATAATTAGTAAACAGGGAAAGTTGTCTGCTCTCTTTCTTCTAGTTCTATCTTCACCCTGACTAACTCTATCATTACCTGACCTACCTGGCGAAAAAGAGGAAGGATACATCAGGGGTTTTTTGGGTTTGGGTGCATTGTGTCCTCGCCCAGGTGCTGACTGTCCCACTGTGATCCTCCGGTTGACAAATCTGTGTATAATCCCCTAATGTTCTTAATCCCGGGGTCACATTAAAAAATGGATGAGAAATTAATCTGCTGTCAGGTCTGTCAGGTATATTTTGTCAGTGCCAGTGCTTATTTTCAACCAAATCCTTCTGTATGGGCTCAACCACCAACCAAACCAGCCAGCCAAATCCCTCTGTACGGACTCAGATGTTCTCCGTCCTTTTGTCCTTGCGCTGTGAAGATTTCATCAAAGTGGAGACGTTTGAAGACTAAACACCCAAAGCACAGATCACATAACCAAAGTTTTGGTGTTGTGCTTCTTTGAACCTGCTGTAAAGTAGAGCGGCGAGGAAGGGAGAGAAACTATTGTGGCTGGAGACAGAGAAAACTACTTCCCAGCCAGAACTGAGCGGATGCTTTTGCTCCCCTGGCAGACGGAAAGTTAGAAACTTGGTCACACTGTGCAAATGCGTTACCGCTTCCTCCCCCACATGGATGCAAACATCAAGTGTGTTTTGTTTCAATGTCTGCCATATCTGCCTATGCCATGCTATGCCGTGCATATGTGCTGCGGTAACCAGGCTAATTTCATTGCTTCTGGCTGAGTGGATCAAAAAGACCCACATTCAGTGTTTTTTTCTTCTGTTTGCTCTCCCCCTTTCATGCAGTAATCTGCGCAAAAAGGCAGAATTAAAGCAGCGTTCCCCCGGAGCCAGCCTTCCCTTTTCAGATTGGTGAAAGAGGAGAAATTGGGAGGACATGCTTGTTTTGGGGCAGAGAGAGGGATTGAAGGATTCACTCTTAGGTGAAAGTTCTGGTTTAATCTATCACGTTTTTCGAAAGGCCACACAGAGCAGGGAGTGTGTGTGTGTGTGTGTGTGTGTGTGTGTGTGTTTTTCCTCTCTTCAAGATGATATTTCTATCTTCACATTCAGGTGGGTAATTTAATTATAAATGGGAAAAGAACAAACAAACAATTGTCACAAACACAAACAGACACCACATAATCTGAGTTTCAATTAGTCCCGTTATGATTGATTTGATTGTATTTTGGAATCCGTTCAACTGTCCTCGTCTAACACCTTATTCCACGGGAGCTGTCAGTATGATGTAAGGTGGCTGCCATGATTGTTAATAAAGGTGTCAGCACTCCAGCTCCATCACTCACCTCCGCCACACTGGCCTTGTCCCTCAAATAAAAACACGGCGTGGTCGCGGCGGATCACATCTGCAATTCCAAAACCGCTAAGTGTACGTTGTCCTTCTCAAGAGGAAACAACCAGGAAACAAGTAGATCTGCTCATCAAAGCCCAAACTACTCAGCCAGCGTCCCCTGACTCTGAGCAGAGTCAGGCCTGGAGCTAAACTACGATGTAGCTAAATACATCATGTCATACTTTACTGCTGTAAATTGTATCTTTAATATAGAATGTGACGTTCTAGGCAGCATTAGTTTTGACTGGTCTCATTTCATGATTTAAAAACGAGGAGTTTAAGTGAGGCTACAGAGACGATTACAATGAAAGGGCTTTTATTTTATGATAGTTTTCATTATCCTCCCCTGCAGCATGAACTTTTCACAATTATCTGCCAAACAATCCAATTCCTATTCACGCCTTTAGACAAAATCTTCTCTAATTGTGACCTAAGTTATGGCAGTTTGAGGAAATGTGATGTAAAAATGCTGCTACTTTGAACCTGCACCAGTCAGATTTTGACTCATAATAAATGTTCCCGAGATGATTCTGGCAATTTCAACATTTTACACAGCAGCAGTAAGGAGAGAACTGAACTCATAGAGTTTGGTTTTTGCTCAGCTGTAACAGCTTGCCTGCTGACCCACGAATATTATATTCTACTCATTTAAAATCAAACTTCCTAACCTTTCCTCCTAGTGCCTGCATGTAAATACTGAATATTTATGTTCTTATATTATGTTCTGCCTGGCGTTTGTGTTTAATTATGTGAATTCCTGTGCTTTTGTGCATTCTGTGCTTTCCGTACAAGTTGAGAATCATTTGCATGAAATATGAATACATTTAAATTTGAACTGTTTTCAGAATTAATTCTCTCAACTATACAAAAAAAGTAGAGGAGCATGTGCAGCTTTCTGTGGAAATGGAGAGTTTAAAATAATCTGAGCACCTGCACACCCTCGCCGATGTGCGCAGGATATGACCTTTAAAAAGACTTTTTTTTAAATCCTGAATGAATGGTGGACTTTCAGAGTTATAATGAGGTGGCCCACGTTGCTCATAAAGAAGCTGTTTGTTTATGATCTAGGAGTCTTCCACCCCCACAGTATATACCCAGGGAGAAGACCTCTCCTTTAATATCAGGGTGTCTCTTTGTCGATGACTCACGTTAAGGGAGGGGGGGGATACGTGGTCTCCTAAAATCTCTGCCTTCATCCCTAGCACCTGCAATCACATGAAATTGGAGGTGTTCCTGCACTGTTGTGCCTTGTAGTCTTAAAATAGCTTGCGTGCAGCCTTGATGTGTTCTGCTGCAGTTGTCAGGCTGGGCAAGGCCAGCAGATGAATGCACAGGTCCTTGAGATTTACATGATCTCTACATACAGTGTGTTTGCATTGTCTCAGATGTGTAAATCCCCATACACATTTTACTTATCATCTGCATGCCAAGTGCTTTGTATGTGGCCTGTAACCTGGCTGTCATGACTACAGAATCTGCAGACACACAGGTACAGTGTAATCTCGGCTGAGTCCTGCAACACTCACATGATGTAAATGCATGACAGCATGCATAATTGCATTGGGACATACCCCAATAATTTTGCCATTTTTGCCGGGTTTTAAAAGTAGGTTGAATTTTGCATCAAAATAAAACCAACAAGGCATCAAAAATTATGACAATCACATTTAAACACAGCCCTGTAAATGTGCATTACAGTTATTTTCACCCTTTTTTGTCTTTGTAAAGTTTGATTTATAATTTTGCTTATTTCTGTGGTGCAGTTAACTGAAGCTTCTGATGTTGTATTAAGGAACTTAAGTAATCGAATGCCTAAAAACATGAGCAGGAGAAAGAACCAGAGGGAGACAAAGATGCACACCGGCGTGCACTGCATTGCATCAGAGCGAAGTTGACAAACGGCTCTTGTTTCTCCTGTTTTTCTTTTTCTTTTTTCAGGTTCATGACTTAGGAAGAAATCTCGGGGTCCCTGCTGAGTTGGAGATGGATGCGCCGGTGCCGCTGCTCTTCGATTTCTCCCGGCTTTGCAGAGTCATCCTGGCAGGGGACTCATGAAGAGACCGGCCCTTCCCAGATCACCTGCAATGGTCAGCTGCAAATATCTCATCTTATCTCTCTGTGTCTTTACTCCTGCCTCACTCTGTCTCCCTTGTGTGGGCATATTCTCAACTGCTTTGTTCTCTCTTTTCTTTCTCTTCTCTCTTTTCCTCTCCCTGTCTTTTTGTTTTCATTTTGACCTTCACGAGGAGCGCACAACCTTCCCCTTCAGTTCAGGCTGCTTTCTCAAACGAGAGAAGAAGGGATGAGCAGAGCAGCGGAAAGGGCAGCTCTCTGAGTGTTCAGAATCACGATCAGCTTCTTTGTCATTCCTGCAGAGTGCGAGGAAAGTCACAAACTTAAGTTCACACTGCAAATGTACAGCTCGCCATAAGGGCAGTGTTGTATTTTATGCCTTAAAAGTTCAGCCACTCTGTTATGCATCTCATTGAAGCAGCATCAGTATCGCAACACATTGCAGAGTGATGATACGAGGTGTGTCCTGCAGTGTTTTTTTTTTTCCTTTTTTTGTAGAGTGTGGGTGTGGCTAACATCTTCACTGCACCAAGGCAAAAACTTCCTCTGGATCTATATATATATCTGTGTGATAGGTCAGTCAACACAGGCTAGAGAGAGAGAGTAGCAGACGCAAAGTACTGCACCTCACACATTTCTGGTGTACATGAATCCCACTTTTATTTTTCCACAGAAAATGTTTTTTTCTTCTGGTCTGTTTCGGTTACATTTAAAACCATTCTATGAAAAACTGTAGCACCAGAGCAGATTTCTATATTGCCCATCCTTTGATAAAAACTTCAATTTGTGCTGTTTTTCAGTTTTTGATCCTCTTTGATTGGGGAGACACATTTACTTCTTGTATATAAAAAAAGACTAGCACTTCATTTCTTTTTCCAGTCATTTGCAAAATAAAACAGAGAAAACTGTATATCTTTTTTTCTTTTTTTCATTTAAATCACAACAAATACATTTAAAGCAAATAGAAAAAAAATTGGGCGGCATTTAGCATAATCCAAGCAGGGAATCAGCTTTCATGATGATTATTATATATTTATATATTTATATGTATACATATATATCATGTTTTATATACAAGTATGGCACTTGATTACACAAAAAGCAAGAAAACACTTCACAAATAAAAGCAGTGGGCGCTTTGGTGTGTCATAAATTAAGGAAGTCACAGACGTTAGCGTTTGCAGCAAAAATTCACCAGATACTGTTTTGCAAGTCAGCTATAAAGCAGTGGAATGGTTACATATGTTAAGGTCAGTGGTGCAACACAGGCAACAAAAAAAGAGAAAACATGAATCACGCTGATGATATTTCAACTAGGTCGAACCATAGTCAGTAAGGATCTATGCATATATAAATCTGGATGATAGATTTTTTTTAAACCACTGTGCATTGGTGCCATTTTTAATTAGGTTGGTGCCAAAAAAACAGATGGAGAGAAGAATGTCTTAAAAACACCATCAGGTCAGTAGAGCACATTTTTGGATAAGGTCAGGCCCTCAAGTGTTCACCTCTTAGTGCAAATGTTTGCATTTTACTCTCTTCAAGTACAACAGATGAGCCCACGAAGAGTAAATATGTGAACACTTTAACATGGTCTCCATTGAGCAATCTTACATAGAGTATAAACGTTACTAAAAAGTTGCATCAGTGCAATAATAAATAAGTCAAACAAACGTGTCAGCCACGCTTGCCATGGAGTCCTTTAATAAAAGACCAAGAAATGAAAAAAAAACAAAACCTGCCCACTCTTTATGACACGAATCAGGCGTGCGGATCTGTCCATCAAGTCCATTTATATTATTATCATTATTATTATTATACATCTTCTTACACATAAGCAGAGTCACTGGACTGAGTGCGGCCGAAATTGGGCACACTCATCCTGGGCAAGTCCTTATTCCGGATCTCATAGATGGACTTCCTCCGAGCCTGCACGCCCCGCACGGCCGTCTTGATTTTCCTCCAGCCCAGGTGGTTGAGCTCGGCCAGGTTGAGCACCACGCAGAAGCCGCTCACGGCGAACATGAACACCAGGAAGACCGTCTTCTCCGTGGGTCTGGACACGTAGCACTCGACGTCTTTGATGCAGGGGTAGCGGTCGCACTCGTACACGGAGGGCACGTTGAATCCGTACAAGAAATACTGACCCACCAGGAAGCCTATTTCCAGCGCGTTCCTGAAAACCACCTGGATGATGTAAAACCTGGAGATGCCCTCCTGCCGCCGCATTTTGGACTTTGTAGTTCTCATGGCCGAATTAGGGATCTCCTTCACTTCCAGACAGTCCGGCTCTGCCTCTTTGGTGGAGTTCTCCGTGTTCTGCAGTACTCCGTTAACAATGGTGTTCTTGATCTTTTTGCTCTCGTCTCTCTTCAGCGAGTCTTGATCCTTGTCCAGAGTCAGGTAGACGGTCGAGTACCGCCGCTCCTTCTGCTTGGCCGACTGGTGCACCGAGTATGTGATGAAGCACAGGCTCGGGGTGCACACCATGATGATCTGAAAAACCCAATATCTGATGTGTGAAATGGGAAATGCCTTGTCGTAGCATGCCTGGTTGCAGCCCGGCTGTAAGGTGTTACAAACAAACATGGTCTGCTCGTCATCATAGACAGTCTCTCCAACTATTGCTACGATTAGAATCCGGAAGATGACCACCACTGTTAGTAGGATCCTAAAAAGCAAGCAAACAAACAAACAAATGTGAAAATAAGTGTAAATATATGTGTGAGCTGATGTGTGTGTGTGTGTGGCGTCAGTGGCTCCGATGAGTGTGTGTTGGATTTGGGGAGCTGTCCAGTGCTGAAACCGGACGCTCTTAAGAAAAATGCGTGTTTCTCCTTATCTCCTTCTTTTTTTCCTCTGTTTGTTTGTGTCCTACGTGTTTTCTGATTCAATAGCTGAGGTGATGTGGATGCAATCGGCTTCGCTCTGGCCGTATACCTGTGTGCGCTTTTTTTTTTTTTTTTTGTTAATGGAAAGGTGCGACTCTCTCCAACTCGCCCACAAACATCAAATGGATAAAAGTGGATGGGTGAACACATGAAATGACATGACATTAGTGTTAAGGCTGTTTGCAGCACCATCCCAGGTTTGTGAAAGGACAGCTGTCAACTCATTTACTCAGCTGTCTCGTTTAGAAGGAGGAGAAGGAAGGGGAAAAAATTGTGTGAAACCAGACAGAAAAAAATCCACAACACAGACACGAAGGACTGGGCACCATGCTACAGAAGATCCTTGAGCCACAACACAGAAACGGGGGTCTGGGAACCATGCTAAAGACGATCCTGGAGGCTGCTGCGATTCTTCCTTTGCTCTTGTTTTTTTTTCCTTACCTTCCTATCATAGTAGAGTGCTGCTGGACAGCAGCCTCCAGGAGCCTCTCTAGTATAGTCCATTCCCCCATTTCTGAGCATCCGGAGAAGACTAGAGCACAACGGCACTCTGTTCAAATCCCTCCACAAAAAAAGCGCTTTATTTCCCCGTGCTGCTTCTCTCTGACTCTCGTTGGTGTCAGTCTCCAAAGCGTCCGATTGGAGCTAAAAAATGCATCGGTCACGGGATGCTGCCGCCGCCGCCGTCCCCGTTTCTCTCCGGCTGTCTGCGCGCAATCTGGTTGGTTGCGAGCTGAGCGCGCGGCGCCAGCGGGCGTCCTGCTGTGTGTGTGCCGAGCGCTCCCACGACGCCGCCGCACTTTTCCTTGTCATGAGAGTCTGAAGGGCTGATTACTGTAAGCCCTCCTATTTTCGATCTTCAGATCAGGTTGATGGGCCGCGCGCGCTGCGTCTGGATGGAGGGAGGTTGGATTTAATGTCTTGCCAGCGTTAATCCGCCTTTAAGTAGTATCCCCCCCCTTCCCACCCCTCCCCTTCCGTGCGTCACGTACGCGCAGACAGGTCGGTGGAGCGCGGCCAGAACGACCAGGGCTTCTGATTTCCAATATCTCAGTTGTGTATATAACGTGCGCCGTTCAGTGGACACTGCTGTGGACAGTTGTGTTGCAGACTTTAATGCATTGACTTGATCTTGCACAGGTGGCTCCAGGTGAGAATCAGCCACTCACTGAGCTGCAGAACCACATGTGCATTACATGTGTCCATCCTTATGAGACATCAAGTCCTGGGCACAATGGTCAAGGTGACTCCCCTAGTGTTTTAACTCATCACTCATATACAGTTGCAAAGTCTGGTTTCATGCCTATATGTGATTTAGTCTGGTTTCATGCCCCCCCACCCCCAGGTGTAGCCCTCCTCATGCCTGAGGCTGCTGGCTCGGCTGGTAGAGCTGTTGTTTCCACTTCGGGCAAAGATGATGCTCTGGATCCAGTGACAGAGTGAAAGTACCATCCGAGTTGCTAATCGCTTTACAAGGCAACCTGCCTGCTCTCTCTCTCTCTCTCTCTCTCTCTCTCTCTCTCTCTCTCTCTCTCTCTGTGGAGGTTTAAAAATAGAAGCAAACTATGTGACCCCGCCCTTTCTATTATATCTGAGATGTGATCAATTTATGGCAGGAAGATCTTTTATGATTCCCTTATTTTTATTATTGTTACTTTTGTTTTGTACAACCTGGAAAACAGGGATTACCCGTCACGTGACAGTGGTGTTTTTTTCACTGAAACTTGGTGAGGTTAATTTCTCATGAGGTGCTTTATCCTCTCCCGCTCACTGTAATCTTTTCTAATTCAAATCTTTAATAACCTTTACTCATCCGTCACGTGACCAGAGGACAGCGGCTCGGTGCTTTCGAGAGAAACAGAAAGAGGTGGGGGGGGGGGGGGGATTTTTTTTTTTGCTGAACCAGATCCTGGAAAAACATCCATTGTTTTTTTCTAAACTGAAAAGAAAGAAAGATGCATCTTCTGCAAGTCTCACTTTTCTTTTATTTATAAACCTATACATATCCACATATAAATTGCACTTGAGTGTAAACAAAGAATTTCACAATAAGAGTTCCTGCTTTGGAGCCAGAATTTGGGTTGTTGGCACAGATGGAGGGAGGTAACAGAGGGTGAGGAGATGGAGGAGAGAGAGGGGGAGGAGCTTAGAAGCACTTCCTGTGGACGATGGAGGGTCCGGCCTCATCATACTCCTGCTTGCTGATCCACATCTGCTGGAAGGTGGACAGAGAGGCGAGGATGGAGCCTCCGATCCAGACTGAGTATTTCCTCTCAGGGGGTGCAATGATCTGAAGGCAAACACATGTGTTCATATGGGGACTCACAGAAATGTTAGCCCTATTCACCAGCGTGTAAAAGTTACCTTGATTTTCATGGTGCTGGGGGCCAGAGCTGTGATCTCCTTCTGCATGCGGTCAGCGATGCCGGGATACATGGTGGTGCCTCCGGACAGGACGTTGTTGGCATACAGGTCCTTGCGGATGTCGATGTCGCACTTCATGATGCTGTTGTATGTGGTCTCGTGGATGCCGGCAGATTCCATGCCTGTGCAGAACACAGTGCACAAGTTAGTGAGTCTTACCCCCCCGCAGCAAAGAGCGCAAGTGACACCGGCTGCCTGAGCAGGTGCTGATGGGAACAGATCCGGCAGCAGCTGCAGCGCAAATGTGAACAATAAGCCCCTGATTTAGATCACTTATGTCTATTTGTCAGCTGTGAAGTGGTGAAGCAGAGGGTGGGTGAACTCTGACCTCCAGTTGGTGATCATAATAAGACGGTCGAGCAATAATACGAGCAATAAACACGTCTATTTTTGGAAAACCATCCATGTATCTAGTGTTATTAAGATTTAGACCATGTTTATGTTGGACTGAAACTCAAATTTGCACTTTCTTTACAATCCTGTTTCACTTAGATGCAAAGACTGAGTCGAGAATTGAGTCTAAACATCTTCAAAGCAAATAATACTCTAGATGTGTCAGTGATAATGACCATGATTGATATTATTATGTGTTCACTGATCCCAGTTTTTAATTATTGTTCAGCACTGACTAGGATCAAATTACTTGGTTAAGATTAAGAATAAAAGTGAATTTGCTCCAAAAGCAAGTTAAATTATACTTTTATTTGTCTAAAAGAGACACTACTTAATGCTTTAGGCTCACTCTAATACTAAAAGATTTAAAGTAAAGTTCTTGTATGAAACTTTTAAGACTGCAGTTCATGGGATAGTATGAGCTAAATGAGCTTTACTCACCGATGAAGGAGGGCTGGAAGAGGGTCTCCGGGCAGCGGAAACGCTCGTTGCCGATGGTGATGACCTGACCGTCGGGCAGCTCATAGCTCTTCTCCAGAGAGGAGGAGGAGGCGGCGGTGGCCATCTCATTCTCAAAGTCCAGAGCCACGTAGCACAGCTTCTCCTTGATGTCACGCACGATCTCACGCTCAGCTGGAGGCGGTCAGAGGTGTTTGATGTCAGTCAGATGTGCAATCAATCAATTGTTACTTCCTCCAAATACTAATTACAACCCTGATTCCAAAAAGTGTGGATGCTGTAAACAAACTGTATTTACTGACAATTTTTTACATTCATGTGTTTGACAAATCGTTGAACCTCTTTCCAGATTGAACCTTTCATACCCAATCATGATACTATCACCTGTTAGCAATGAACCTGTTTACCTGTGGAATGATCCAAAAAGGTGTTTTTGGATCAGTCCACAACTTTCACAGTCTTTTGTTGCTCCTGTCACAACAGAATGAGCAGATATTTACAAAAATCAAGTTGATGAGGTCAGACATTAAATATATTGTCTTTGTACTGTTTTCAATATGTCGAAAATGATAAGCAAATGATCACATCCTGTCTTTATGTTTTTACACAGCATCACAATTTTTTTGGAATCGGGGTTTTACATTAGTTCCACTTTGGATCAGTTTCACCATGCATTGGAACTTTTTTCCATCTGTCTGACATAAATATGAATTAGCACTTTATGCTCACCTGTCGTGACAAACGAGTATCCACGCTCAGTCAGGATCTTCATGAGGTAATCTGTGAGGTCACGACCGGCCAGATCCAGACGCATGATGGCGTGAGGCAGAGCGTAACCCTCATAGATGGGCACGTTGTGGGTCACACCGTCCCCAGAGTCCAGGACAATACCTGAAGATGAACACGTAGAAATTCAATTCACATATTATTGTACAGACTCTGTCACACAGCTGGAGGCGGAGCCTGTCGTACCTGTGGTGCGTCCAGATGCGTACAGGGACAGCACAGCCTGGATGGCCACGTACATGGCGGGGACGTTGAAGGTCTCGAACATGATCTGGGTCATCTTCTCTCTGTTGGCCTTGGGGTTGAGGGGGGCCTCTGTCAGCAGGGTGGGGTGCTCCTCAGGGGCTACTCTCAGCTCGTTGTAGAAGGTGTGGTGCCAGATCTTCTCCATGTCGTCCCAGTTGGTGATGATGCCGTGCTCGATGGGGTACTTCAGGGTCAGGATGCCTCTCTTGCTCTGCGCCTCGTCGCCAACGTAGGAGTCCTTCTGGCCCATGCCCACCATGACGCCCTGAAAGGAGGAAGGAGCAGGAAGTTAGTGCTGTGGTGGTAAACTATCACTATATGCATAAGTAAACAAAAATAACACGCTCGTCACTTCCTCGTGCCTGTAATTCTGATGTGCAATTACGCACTGTGAATCTGGCTCTCATCCAAAGTCAGTTTTTTTTTCTTTATACACGTGAGTCAGGGTTAACGTTACCTGGTGACGTGGGCGACCAACGATGGATGGAAACACAGCGCGTGGTGCGTCATCGCCGGCGAAGCCAGCCTTCACCAGGCCAGAGCCGTTGTCGCACACCAGGGCTGTGGTCTCTTCGTCGTCACACATGGTGGCAGCTCTGAAACACACACACACGTGAATCAAGCAGTGGCACTGTTAGATGAAGTGGTGAAATTGGATGTTTGTTTGGATTGAGTGATTGGAGATATTGCTTTCTCACAGCACACAAGCACACAGATGGTGGGTTTTAGTGGAGAAGCAACTCAGGAAAATATGGTTAGTTTATTATACTGATGCTGCAAAATTATATGTCATAGCATAGTTAGTATTTTATTATTTTAGTATTTTGATTATATCAGAGTGAAAGTTATATATATTTTTTAGCATTTCACAACAACTAGAATCCTCAAAACAAACGCTGATGAACTAGAGGTTGTTGTGATGAGATGATCCCTTGGTTAGATGAAAATAATTTGGTAAAAGTTGAAGTCACTGGCATTAGTGTTAAAATCCAACATCCATCCTCTCGTGATAAATCCACTCGTCCCTCGGTCAGCCGTGCAGCTACTCACCAGGTCAGCACCAGATCTTGAGTGTGTAAACCAGGGGTGCCGAAATGTCACGTCAGACCAATTTATACCCCGACAAGCGTCTGTAAGAAGGGGCCGAGCAGTGTGACCCCTTCTCCATATTTGGTAGCTCATTGCCCCATTGACAACAGCCACTCCATGAATGGCATGACAGGCAGAGGGAACTCCCGTGTGGACATCTGTGCCTGGGCCTTGTATGGAGGACAGTGGTGGGAGGGAGGGGGTGGACAGACAATGACAGGCTTCCTTTTGATCTTTCTCCCATCGATAAATCATGAAATTAAAACTCTGTGGACTCTAGTCAATAACAGTGACAGTATGACACAATCCTGCCTAATGCCAGGCAAAGCAAGGCAAATTTATAGGCATAGAAATACATTTAAAAAAAATAAAAAAGGAACATTGAAATTACATTCAAACCACAGAATAAATGCAAGAAATTAAAACATTGAATTTAAAACATTGCCAAATCCAAGAATGAACAATTAAGATCTAAAATCACTAATCCCAGAAAGCGGCAGTAAATAATATTGTTTTCAGGCCTGACTTAAATGAGTTGAACATGATATGATTCAATTCCAGTAATATCAATGTGAAGTAAAGAGAAGCTGATTAAAAAAAAAAAACGTCCTGTTGAAGGATCCAGGACACAATTAATAGAATCAATGAAGAGAGAAAGAAACACTTTTTATCCTCTTAACTTAATTTTCCCTATCTTTATAAACCCAAGCTGTGTCTACTATATCTGAATATCCAAACAAGGGTTGGCTGTAAAATCCTCAAATATCTACAGTTTTTTTGTTATTCTGAACAACACCTCGTTTGTTTTGCGTCTGTGTTTCTGGAAACGTCTCCTGAACACACACACACACAAGTGTAGACAGACAGGACACATGCAGCCCTACAGTAACCAAATGGAGAGACCACTTGTGCCACACAGCTGGTGTCAGCAGCTGTTTGACTCTGTTAGAAGTACCCACATTTCAGAGTGAGGGGGGAAGAAACCACTGCTGCAGACCAAACATTCCCATTTTAGTCCACTGATTTTTGCCCCCCTTACTCAAGACAGCTTGATTAAATTTCATGATGATCAGCCACATATATTCATAAGCGAAAGCACGTTGCTTGGACTCACCATATGGCAAATGAAAAGATATTTTTGCCCACGGATTCCTAGATTTCATTTGCATAAAATCAATGAGTTTCCATAATTATAACGAGCTCCAAGGATGTTATTGACGTGGTGGCCGTGCGACCTGCCGTGCCCGGGAATGGAAAATTTAGAAATTACTAAAATTCATGTTTAGTCATTCTCTCTTGGTTTTCCATTTTCCATTTATTCACTCGTTAAGGAGAAATTCTAATGCAAACTAGCTGTGAACTAAAACATTTCAATTTCATCAGAAACGCACAATGTGCAGTCAAAAATATAAAGATCAGGAAGAAAATATCAAAGTATAATATCAAAGGTTATCGCAGTGCATTGAATTTATTCTCCCTGGCATATTTCTCTTCTGTCTGAACGTATAGCAGCACCTCAAACACCAGCCACTGGTCTGGTAATTACATTTTTATGTAATAAAAGTCAAGGTAATGTATTATTTTGCCTAAGAAACCTTTACGGATAAATCAGAAGAAATGTTGATACCATTTGTTGTTCCCGACATCAAAACAATGAAGACGAAAAAGAACATCCCTTGTTGTGACACATGCCATATTCTTTATTTATTCTTGCACTGAGGAAAGAACAAGACATAGGAGATGACATTGCCGGTTTGCTTGAAACAGACGGCGAGCGAGCTCTGAAGGCTGTGAAATAACATTGGCTAAGAGCAGTGGATGGTCCCACCACAAGGAGGACAAGACAAAAGGGCACAGCAAGCCATGAATCATATGCTGCTGTCACCCGACCCCGAGCCATAACCCTTCACTGTGTGACTCTTTGTTTTGGTCTTATGTAATGAATGGTAGGCTGTGGTCTGCTTTAAGCATCCTTTTGCCCCAGTATTCAAATAATGCTAACATTTTATGACCGGAGCTTAGTGAAGAGTCTCTGTGCGAAGAACACTACTGTAACGATCAAGAGGGAAAGGTGGTCGACTACTCTCAACACACAATATTGAATTCTTATAAAATGGTGTTTCAGTGTTTGTCGCTCTCCTTTTCCAGAGTCACCCATGGGTGTGAGAGGCTCGTGCCTGGATTAGACGCAGAGACGCTCGGGAGGCTGCTCAAACAGTCCTGTAGTGTGACTTTCACTTTAGCCGTTGCCTCTGAGTTTAAATCACTGTGGCACGATCGCTCCCCTCCTGCCCGCGTCCCTCCAGGAGATCGTACTCATTACACAGCAGCTGAGATGAGATAATAAGGACAAAACTGTCCACAACAAAAAAAAAAACACATATTGATTTTCTATGTGAATTTCACATCATAAACAGAGCACAAGCCCTTTTAAAGAACCCTGAGGGGAAGTCATTTGCCGGATGCAGCCAAGGTTTTGTATGTAAATCAATAATGTGCACATATATAGGAATGTCCCCATGCTGGATTGTAGCGTTTGAGCCGTTCATCAGAAAAAAACTCGCTCAATACAAATGGTCTAAAAGCACTTTGTTCTTTCCAACATGGCGCATTTATCCGCGTTGAGAGTCTGGGGCCATTTAAAGGTCACAGCAGAGAGAAGACATATTTCTGGGTGAAAACTGGGTGTCCTCTCTCTGGCCCGAGCGGTGAATACTGAGTGACAAGCTGCTGGCTTATGTTAAAGTCTGGGTACCTCACAGAGCTGGGATCACTGTCAGTATGGCTGCACTTAAACAGCAAACATGTGCTCATTCATTACCACTGATAATTTTGGACATTAAGTCTCACTTTTCTAAAATGCAAGGTTTGAATTTTTTATACTTTTCTGAACATCTGTTACGTAATAAGCTCAGGGGCCACATGTGTTTGGACTTCGCTGAAAAGACAGTGTGAATAAGTTCTGAATCTGGAAAAGAGAGTTATAGATTTATGAGCCGGTGCAGGTCAGAATGAAAGTTTGTTTTCGAACTGCAACATGATGAAATTCATTAGAACAAAATGCAACAGTAAAGCTTGATCGATATATTATAAATGATCGAAATAAATATAATAAATAAATAAACTGCAGAATATTTCTCAAACAACGCTGCAACTAATTATTATCAATTTTTCATATATATATATATATAT